>JACDOX010000062.1:3610709-3726357 GCA_014549065.1 Cardinalis cardinalis
ACAAAAAAAACGCTTGTGGACAGGGAGGAAAAGAGGTGAACATATCTCCCTAATAAAAATAAATAAGCAGCATATTTAAACAGGGAAAGCAGTAGGACTGTTAAACTAGCAATAGTTTAGAGCAGTTTAATAAGCAGCATTTTAAATAGCATCTAGACATGCCATATCTGGAATGTGCAATTTTAGTTGAGTGAGTCACTTCTATATGCTTGGATGGGATGAACTTGAATTTGGCCATGCCAATTAAAGCTCAGCACTCTAAGCTACTGAACTAAAAATGTATTTTGAAATCTCTCCTTATAAATATTCTTCATTTCCAGGAGGTGGGGGAAGTATGAGCACCAAATGCAGTCTTTGGAAATCAGCTGAGTCATGAGCTAGAATAAGAAAAAGGCTATCTCCAAAAGAATACAGCTACTTATAAAACTCAATTTAGCCAAAAGCCAAGACAAATTAAGAAAAAAAAAGCAGGGAAAAAAAATCAATTCTTTTATCTTTCATTTGCATAGAAGGCATTAAAGCTACAGATAACTTACTAAGAATAAAAAGAAATTTAAATAATTGTGGAACATAATTGTGTTATGATGTCCAAGTATAACTTAATACCTCTAGTTATGAAATCTAAATAATAAGCATGGAATTCTGATGGGCTTTAAACAGAAAGGTCAAACAAATGCCTCCAACAGCAAATCTATGCCAATAATAGAAACCACAGATTTGTATRAAGATATTGCAAAACTGGAGTAATTTGGCCAGATCTAGACAGAAAAGCAAAACTTCTGCCCTTTTCCTTTTTTTATCTTTTTAATGGCTAAGCTTCTGCTGCAGCTAGACATAAACAGGAACCAGAAAGTTGGCTTTAAAGTCAATCATTGTATTATTACTGAACCACTTTCCTAAATTTTGCCATACATACATTTGCAAGAAACACAGAAGCAAAAGAAAGGAAAACTTATACAAATCATGCCATGTGTCCATCATGAATCCTGTCATTTCAAGACCAGAGTAGATGAATAAACATTTTCCTTACAGAAGGAATGAGAGCCAGTGCCTGTGGCCCAGCMCAGCTGCAGTGCAGCACAGAACAGCTGGTTTCACAAGCCACAGCCCTGGCCTGTCACAYGTGTTCAGCTGAAATTAGAAACAGCAGAGTTCAGGGGTTAAGAGGGAAGTTTACATGAYGCACCAACTACCCAGAGCATTACTGGTATTTGCTGGTGAACTCTCACTCAGGGGAAGAATTTGTCAAGAGAGGTTTTCAGAAGAGGAACAATGGATGGGAGCTCTAAACCCCTCAATTTTTAACACACTGTCCTGGCAGTAAGCAGGCTGGAGAATAAGAGACAATGTTTAATCAACCACAAGTTTTACAGTACATTTCAATGGTTTCTGGTTTTAATTTGATCAGTGCAGCCCACACTAACATAGTCTAAATTGAAATGCAGTGTTGTGTGCTTAACCACCATGWCAGCAGTGAGACATCCACTATTTCCTTCCTCTACAATTCGTGTTCAAGCTGCTCATCCCACATGGAAAAACAATTTCTACTCTGATTTCTTTTCCCAATCCTGTACCACTTTCTGCAGTCAGGGGCTTTATAATTCCCTCTCAGCAGGCAGAAGACTACAAAAAAGTCTACAACCTCATGTGGAACACAGGTTACGTTTTTAGTTTAAAGTCACTATTTTAATGCAATGGAGATTCACTAGTTTCCACAGCCAAAACTTTGGTGCCATTTAGCAGAGCTTTTCTACACATAAGGAGTCTCAARATTGTCACAGCACATGTCACAGTTGAGACATACAGAGTGTCACCACACCATATCAGAAATCATCAGCTCATACCAAGGAGCACCTTACCACTTCAGAAGGCTTCAGGTGTGTGCCCACAACATCAGATCRCTTCAGAAGGCTGCAAGCATCTGCCCTTCTGGTTCTTTAGCCCAGCCTTTTATCCCCTCCTGTTGATGCATTGCACCTGTGTGCCCTCTGTTCCCTCTGGTGGTTGGTCAGTGCCCCTGGGCGCTCCATGGCTCATTGATGTCAGTGCTGCTCACCTGCTGCTCACAGCTGAAACCAATTGGGGATCGGGCTCAGCCCATCCCAATCACCACAAACTGTGTACTACACAAGATCTGCTAATTATTTATTAAATTRTTCTAATAATTATTATTAAATTAATTTATTCTTGGAAAGACATTGCAGTCTCCTATTTAGTGTKTTATTTATCCGCTCTACCAAAGGACAGTTGCAGGAAGGTAAGAAGTTACTCACGTTAGAGGCTTTACCAGCAATACTAACACTGCAGCCTTTGAGAAGCTCATGCCAAAACAATTCCTCCAGTCTAGACCCTCTTGGTCACCTGGGGGAGAACAAGCACCTCCCCTGCTGATAACTTCCAGCACTGTCCTGCTGCAAAGTGTCAGTGCCAACATCACAGACAATTCTTACTCCCGAGAACATCCTCACTGCCAGTGCTGTCTCATGCCACTTGTCACAGCACTGAAGTGAACACTCATCATTTATGAATTCCCTCTCCCCACAATGGATATGCTATCTGACCTTTTAATGCTTTCATTTCAAGGATAGAATAAAGGGGATTGAGAGGCATTGTTTAAAAATCAGCCCTATAATGTGGATCTTACTGAAAGTTATTGGAACATCATTCATGCAGTCACATCATCCTCAGAAAAAGAGCCCTGCATTCCAGCCTTCCTCATTCATTGTCATAAATGGGTAATTGGCATCATTAACATTCTTCCCAGCTGGAAAGAATGCCCTTCTACATTGCAGCTAAAATAATATGTTGTTCAGAGATGCCTGTTCTTCCACAGACATTCAATGGCAACTTCAATTTTCTATTTATTCCTTTTATGTAGTAGTATTTTATTGCATAAGGTATTCCTTGTATTCTTAARGAAGGTAAAATATATCATTCAAAGAACAAATCCTGAAGCATCTATAAACCAACAATGACTATTTTGGCATTTCAGCTTGACTATATCATATCCATTCCTATGACTGGGAAAAACAGAACTATAACTGCTAAAAGAATCTCACTGTATGAAACCAAAACCACAAATCCCTTTTACACAGAGAGCATACAGTGGAAATTAACACCAAGTGACAGAAACTTAGTTTTTTGTTATGGAAGTTTATGCAGGCTGTGATTTGTATGTCTATTTATATGAAAAGCTAGTTCTCTTTACATAATTAGAACAGCTCTTGAGGCAGGAAGAATAAAATAGGCAGTAATGACTTCGGAGGGAGAGAGCCTCTCTGGAGTCAGCACTACACCACAGCCAAAGCACGTTGCATAAGGAGAGTTCTCAAAACAAGAGACAAAAGCAATCTGGGGGAGGAGCAGCATTTAGCTGCAGACATTTTTCCTACTCCTTGGCTGTGAACATGAATGGCTGGAAAACTGACAAGTTTTCACAGGCATGACTGAGCCCAGTCTTGACTCAGAATTAAATGGGACATAAGGCTTTGGCTGCCCAAAATCACTAGCACGGACAAAAATTAARACTAAAATTACCTTTACTATTTGTATCAGTGTAAGGAAAAAAAAAACCCCAAAAGCAATTGGGAATGGCACTATGGCACTGTTTATTGCTTGGCAGGAATCCATCATTACTATGGGCCAATGAGAACTGAAAAGAAAGAAAATTAACCTGAGTGTTGTTCCAACCTGGACAATAAAAAGTAGTAAATTCTTTTTTGTCCAAATTGAAAAATAAGTTAACTTTTTTTACACCTATGATTGCCATAGATTATGGCTTTATTTTTGTAAGCTAACATGATCACACTTTGGGCATTTCATGCTTAATCTGTACTTCTCTTTCCAGCTCTTGCAAGTGCCCTKCTGGGGTGCACAGCACCTCTACAAATCTTCACTGGGCTGCTGAATCAATCAGCAGGAGGGGTCCATGGAAAAGCAAAACCAAGTTTCCCTGTTAATGAACTGCCCCACAGCAATATTGATTTGAGGCAATTATTATTGAGCTCTACCTTCGGGACAGTGAAGGGCAGCATCACCAGAGTCCCCTGGCAGTGCTGGCAGCTCCCACCCGCAGCCCCTGCAGCAAGCTCTCAGAGCAGGGTGGCAGAGCTCACTGAGCACCTCCTGCATGTCCCATCTACAGCTGTGCCGGTCAGAGCTGCTGCCTTCACACTGAATGACTTCATACAGCYATGGGTTACAGACTAAACTGAACTTTTCCATTTGCTCATGTCAGAAAAGMAAAGGCTCTGCAGTACTTTGTACTTCTTAGAAATGAGACTGAGCTGACAGGCTTACTGGCACTCATGACACTTGAAACCATGCTGACTGGACAAAAAAACCTGATGAGCAAGTTCCATGGCAGAGTCTGGCAAGCAGCTTCCAAACATGGTTATCTCTTTACAATCAAACAGAAAAACTGCACTGCAGCCACACTTAAAAATACAAGCAGGAAGAAAAATAAAAAAGTATGAATGAAGTTCTCAGTTTCTCTTTAAAAAAAAATCTAAAAATCTGTGTCCATTTATATCATTTAGCTTACAAAATTATCCCTTACCACTCCTATTCCAGCCAATATAAGTGAGTTACYTTTTCACCTTAAAAATAACTTCAGCCCACTCAACAGTAACTGACAGAAACCCAAAAGCTYAAAACAATTGCTGCTATCTTATCTCAAGGTTTCAATCTTGGAAAAATTAAGTGGATGAATAATTCTGCATCCAAGATTATCCCCATTGACTTCAATATATGCACAGCCAGCCTTTATATCAAATTCCACCTATTTGTAAATTCCATGCATCTGAGGAGATTCTACAAACACAGAGTAAAAAAACATTGGTTTAGAGGGATATGAACTGCACAAGAAACAGACAAAAGAAAAAATATTATATAAATTTTCAGTTTCAAAATTTTTAATATCTACACAGRACCATAGTCCTGGAACCAGTATGAGGAAAGCATGGTTAGGAAATGGGCACTCATAATTTATGGAAAATCACCTGCTAGTAAAACTGCAGAAATATGAGCAACTTCTTGGTTACATTTGGGCCAGTGATGAAAGATGGGAAAGGCTGTGGAAACCTGCAAGTTTAAAACCAAATTCCAGATGAAAACAGGGTTGAATAACAGGGAAGTCATGATGGAGAGCAAACATGTAAAACCTGACAGTAGTACAGATTTGCTTTCATCAAGTATTAGCATTCTTTTTCTGAAGACTGCTCATAAGATATATGACTTCCCTGTTTGTTTGGCTTCCTATTCTCCACTATATATATGCTGCTGTGCATCRAAACAGCTCACAAAACATTCAAAAAGAAGGTTCAGTATCACTTTGATCTTACCATCTTTGACAGCACCAGGTTTTTATAAAGCTGTTTAAAAGTTTTAGGTATATACAGACAGAAGTGTTACTACCAGAGCTACTGTCCTATGAGATCATGGCAGACAGTGGCAAGGCCACTGGAAATGCTTGCTCTTGTATAAAAGTACAGCAAATCATGATGAGGTCACAGCACTGTCTGTGGCCATGGCTTGGAGAGGTGAGTGTTCAAGATGACAGGAATGTTTCAGCTGTTGCTGGTCTGTGGCCTCTTCCACTTGTCAAGCTCCCTGCAAACCAGGAGCCTATGGCTGCAGGAAAAGCTGGGAGGGGGCACAGCCAGGACTGCTGACCACAGGGATGTTCCATACCATTCTGCATCATGCTCAGCATATGGAGGTGGTAGAAGAGGGTGAAATTTGGCAGTACAGTCCTAGGACTCCCAAACAACCATTACCTGTGGTGAAGCTCAGCTTCACTGAAAATGGCTAAATATCTGCCTTTCCACAGGAAGCAGAGAATGAATTCCTTATTTTACTTGCCTTGTGCATTCAGCTTTTGCTTTACCTAATGAACTGCCTTTATCCAACCCCTGGAGTGTTCTCATGTGTATGACACAGTTCAGACAGCTCTACAGTCATTGTAGAGCTTCTAGCTCAGGCATCCAATCAGGGAAATCAGAGGTGGATAATGCCAGTGAACTGCTATCTCATAGCTCACTTCTGTTCTCACTGCCAATGTAGGGCATCTTTTTTGATGTAGATGACAGTATCCCTTCCCATCTCATTTATACTCTTTCTACTGCTCCCATTCCCCTCAGGAATCTCTTGTGCAAAGTCCAATCTCACTGAGCTAAACTGATATGTAGACTATCCTCGCCTCCTAGGGAATAAGAACAAGGTACAATTTTCCTTTCATTTGGTGTTGTACTCGGACCTCAAGTTGTAACACAAAATTCAGCAGGATACCTATGAAAGTACTGAAAGAGCCGGGTGAGCGCTGGAGAGAGGTTTGGCTCCAGTCTTGTTTCTCAAGAAGGGCAGCACAGAAGTTAAATATCACTGGCATGTAAATCACTATAGCCTTAAACAAGTGTTAAAAAGACACTCAGGACTGTTTCTGAGCTAGTGCTTCCTGAATTTTTCCTGAAGTACTTGAAACTTGCTCAGTATTTTGCTCCAACAAAACTAAAAATTATGAGAAATCACCACAGCAAAAAAAAAAATATTTCTTTGCATTACTGAGAAATCAAAGTTATTAGAAACACAAATTAAATTAGCTGTAGTATATAGACAATCATTTTAGTTCCTTGTATGACAAGGCTCTTAGTCTTAACATTTTAAGCTGCCTTCATAAGCTTTAGGTCCAAAAYTTCCATCCACCTCCAAAGAACCCAAGTCTGTAAGATCCTATTACCTATGTAGCTTCTACTTGTCCCTTTTCTTTATTCTAACCACAAGAAAAATGAAAACATGAAAAWTTTTCAGAGACCTTTTCCAGCGGCTATTAAGCATTTCTTAGGACATTTTGGCAAGCTGGCAAATCATCTCCATCAGCCTCTATTCACAGGTGAGCCTTTGCCTCTGAGTAACTGGTAAATGCTCTTCACTTCTGAGCCAGCACATCCAGACTGACACCCTGTGTCCCCTTGCTCTGAGAATAGCTGGGTTCGTGACAGGGAGGTCAGTGCATGGGAAAAATCCTAATAAATAACAGAGGATCTTAAAATCTCACTGCTTTGAGACTATTCCTTAAATTTTAGCTCAACACCCTAAATCCAAGAGAGAATCCCAGTCTTGGATAATAGCTAATATGATTTTTTTGTTTAAGCTTTTTGATTGRTAAGAGAAATTTCATTTCTTTCTCCCTCCCTATTAAGAAAACTGAGTTTACATAGATCCAACTGTTTACCAATAATTTACCACCTTTCCCAATATTTTCCACAGTATCTTTTAGCTGATCAGAGCCAAGGCTAATATCGAGACAGACACTCCATTCTCCAATACAGCAAAAGACCAAAATGACATTTCACAARCAGCAACTTTTTTAAGTAGGCATCCATCAAAAATGCATTTTTTCCTCAGTACCTTGGCCTTGAAAACACTGCATTTTCCAATTTCCTACATGCTGCTTAATGTATGCAGTGTCAGTCACACCACATTGTGTCATTTTATATGGCAGGTCAGCAGGAGCCACCATGTTCAGAGGTATCTGATATTTTGCCAAATCATTTGGCACATCTCATATTCTCATCAGTTTGAATTACTTGTAGATCATTTCAAAAGAGGGACATAATTATTGGCAATCATTCAGAAAATGGCAGACAGTCTGAGTGCTYTGTTGGACTTTTCCTCCATCTAGAAAATGCAAGGTAGACAGATTTGCCTGAAACAATGTAACTGCATGTCAGATTAATACCTGTGCAATTCTTGCTTACGTTTACTATTTTGGGGAAATGTTTTATAATTCTTYCTTACAGTGAATAGTGCTTCATTCTACAGCTTCCCCAAAGGCAGCTCATAACCAGTGTTATTAGGAATACCAAATTCTGACCCCGAGGCAGAGATTAAATAATACTGGATTCAAGTATTAATTCACTACCATACACCTTCTAAACTCAGCATATGTCTTTCATTCTTTAAACCATTTAATTTTTCCAGTAATTCTACACCAACTAGAATAATTAAAGCATTCTTTACATCAGACTCAAGGTGATAAACGTCCTTGTTATTATGCACATCTGGTTTTGTGTCACTTAACACATTGCACGAAGGAGCACAAGAGGTAAATAGTGCCACATTGATAGTTAAATTCTGCTTACACAAACAGGAATGTTCTTGAAAAGGCCACAGGTAGTGAGAGAAAACAAATCCCAGACTACATGTATCATAACAGTGAGGTATTTTTCCACAGATGGCTGCAAAACAGAGAGCTTCTTTCTGTGTAGAAGAACCTTGCTGTTGAAGGTTCTTCACTACAGGGAACTGTACTCCAACCACCACTGACTGCAGGTCAGCAGCAAGGGAGCATAGGGARTGAAGCTGGAAAAGCATCCATTTAAAGTGAAACAATGTAAACTCTTCATCCAGCTGCAAAACAGGCTCCCATACATAGAGAAAAGACTGCAGAGCAGCAAATAAACCAAAGGCTAAAGATCTGTAGTGAGTTTGCACKGATGAAAACACAGGCCAAGAAGACTGACCAGCAGCAGAAGTCTGATGGATCTGACAGATGATGTGTTTGGGGATGTGCCAAGAGCCTGCAGCCTCACCCAAGGGCAGCCAGAGAGATCCTGGACTGAAAAGTCAACACACTAGAGCCCATTTATGAAATACAAACCCTGAGACAGARAGGACTTGACATTTTTAAAGGTTCTTTAGCATCCCYACTTTCTCAAGTATAGCTTTCTAATTTAAAAGCTTTGATTTTRGRAAAYAGTAATTTAAAATGGGCATAAGAGTTGATTTATAYAGCTAGCAAACCAAATGTACAGAATATACCCCAAATCAAAACCAAATGCCCCTGAATTGAATTATAAAAGTATCTGYATCCTATCAGCATATAAGAAGAAAAATTTGTGGTGTTTGATCATGACAACAAAAGCTGGCCATTGAGTGCATGTTTGTAGAGATAACAAGGAAGATGAAGACTGTAAAAYTCATTCCACCTTGAAAAAGGTGTGGCAAACATCTCGTCACAGCCAGAGAATGAGAACAGCTCACAACTGAACAAGCAGCTTTCATTGTGATCTACCAAATAGTGACAATTATTTCAAGTGAGAATATTTTATCTTGTGCAGGGGATAAAATAATTTTTAAGCATTGCAAGGCAGCTAAAGGTTACTCAAAACTATATCTAATTTCCACCTACAGTTTCACTAAACACAGGGATTCCAACATAAGGAGTTTGAAAGCAAGCCTGAAACCTCAGTGACCTCATGGACTCCTAAGAAGGGGTTTTGCTGTCAGATACAGCCATCACCTGTTTAAGATGAAGGAGTCATCCATAAAGTGGAAGGAAAAAGGGAGGAGGAGATCTGAGAGTCAGGAGAGAAAAGGAACAGTTGTGTCTAGCAGAGGTGACACTGCATAATACAAACCTTACATGAAACAGGTTTAAATTTTTATAGTTAAATGAAATCCACTGTCAAAAGAATTTAATTTTGCAAATTCGCAGTACAAAAGGCTTGCTTMGGATGTGGTGAAAGTAAGGAGAAAATTATTTTTTCATATTCCATTCTATATTGAACAATAGCACTTGTCTAAAAATGGGCTTAGACTCATATTACTTGTAATTGCATTTTCCTTTCAATCACCTTCTTTTCCCCAGTGAAGTTCCTCTAAGTGAATGGTCTCTTTTCTCTACTGTCTATAAAAGCAGCTGTGCAGCAATCTAAATAAGGGTAGATACAGGAATATACCACCAACATTTCCTCACTAACTTCTCCTGTTCTATAGGCACTTCAGCTAGGCTACTATCATATTAGTAATTTGAAGCCTATCCCAAAAAAACCCCAGTACAATAAGTTTTATGATCAGACGTGACACAAAACAGAAGTTTCATCGCAGAAGAACACGTGTGCTTTCAAATTTTGCTTCCAGAAATTATTCATTCTTTTAAAAAAAAGTGATTGTTTTCAGTCAAGAAAAATATTTTCTTTTCTCCCAAAAAGTAATTTTTTTCTCCTTTCCAGCATTTAAAGAACAGTAGCAAAATATTTGGACATAAATAGTCAGCATGAGATGCAACCACATACAGTGCTGGTGTCCAGATGTTCATTTGTTCACAAGCTTGAACATTAAAAGTTCCAAAGAGCAGCAATGTGAAAAGCAGAAGTACACAATGAGAAAGATAAACCCKTTCAGAGCCCATCTAGTACCTACAWACTACATTGGAGAGATAAGGAAATATCAGTATATGTCCTTCTAATTCCCCCCAAATTACTGCAATTTCTGGTTTMATTTAAAAGTTACATATTTCTCTTTATCAAAAAGGAATTTCAGTAYAGACATAAGTTAAAAAAACAGGGCAGTACAGGGGTTACAGTCTTCCAAAAATGAGTAGGTATTTAGTTCATTTCAAATTGATGTCTTCTTTCAACATTATGGTTCAGCTTTAAAAAGCCTTAGAATCTGACTTGGACTTATTTCTTTCATTATTTATAACAACTCCCACAAACAAATTCAACCRTTTCCTTGTTTTCTACTCAGATTTGGAAAAGTTTTGAAACACAGAGCTCCAGTCAGTCATCAGCACTGCCAGAGCCCATAAGAACCCAGCCAAGGTCTGCCCTGGAACAACAAGGCACTTTGGAAGGGGCCTTTGGCCCAAGGAGCTCAAACTTTTGAACAGTAAAAGCTGTTCTGCAGAGCTTGAGCCAGGGTTAACTGCATTGCAAACACAAGTGTCAGGCTTCACAAGTGTAGGATTTTAACAGATAATTATGGAAAAAWAAAGGATCAAGCTGAAAATAAGATCACTTAATTATACAGCTGGGTGTTATATAAGTACAGTACTGGCTGATGGCACCTGAAGGTATTAATTATCATTACTATTTCAAGAAATATCTTCTAAGCAGATGTAAGCTGTCACTTGTTCATACATTTTGCCAGTTACAGGTATCTCAGGGGATATTTTTTCTTTTTTTTWAATTTATTTTGAAATAACAATAAAAGTTTAATTTAGTGATCATTTTTATCCTAGTACTTATTTCACTGGGAACACTTTTTGTGCTTGAAATTCAAAACATATTTTAGCACTTCCCAGAGCTAAACAAGGACATATAATCCACAGGCAGTCCTATGAGACAGGGTCCCACAGACACAGGCAGCATCCCTGCAGTTCATTGAAAGAGGCTCAATAAGAATCTCTAGGGAATCTCCAACAATAAAGCTCTTCTCAAATAATGGCCACACCGAGGACTTGGCAGCACTATGGCAAAAGAGGTCCAGACAAAAAGGTTGTTTCCAAGGTGCTGTGAACAGATCTCACATTCTGTCAAATGAGCTGCTTGCACAGGACTGATAACATGGCTCTGAACGGGATGCTGTGCTGGGGAGTTAATAAGACAACTCTGCAATGCCCCCTGCATGGGGAGGCAGATGGACTCAGCATGTTTTCATGCTTGGTCAGGTGTTATTAATCTATGACCAAGAGAGCAGGTGGCTGTCAGAAATTGCAAGAATTTTTCAAAAATCATTCAGCTCTGCAAAGCCTGAATATGCTTTCTTTAAAAAGAGAAAGAAAGAAAAAAAAAAGAGTAAGAGATTATAACCAAGTGCTGTTTCAGTAATTGCTAAGTTTTAACAATGGTGCATARTGAACATAGTGTGGCAATTTTTCCCCTCTAAAACTTAGCCTAGAATAGGGCTTGCTCAGCAAAAACAAACATTTCAAAATATTCATTTGTTTAAAAAACCTTAAACAACATATCCTCTTGACAGTATGTTCATTTAAAGGATTACTATGGTAAACTGTAACCCAAACCCCAACACACAGAGGTCAGGTTATTGTCTCATAAGGGTACACAGTAAGCAGGACAGTTTTTTACTGGGCTAATATAGGAAAGAACTTATCCAGTGGGGATTTTATGGACTCATGTATTTAAAAGTCACCAGCTTTTACCTTCACAATAAAAGCAAAATTRTAAAATATTTTTCCCCTTTTCATAAATTAATGCATCTGGCTACATTTTTACTTTGCTCAGCCTCAACAACAAAAATAATTTTGAATGAGYGCAGAAAGTCAGTTTTAATGTTTCATGGGCAAAACAGTCTCTTAGTTTCTTAAGAAACCCTCTTATCAATACTGGCTACAGTATCCCCATTCAATAGAAACATTTACATTTTAAAAAACCCTTCACACTATGTACAGAGTACATAATGAAAAGTTTAGAAAGGGCAGTTTTATTCAAGCACAATGAAAAACAGATGTTTCCTCAAAAACTTCTAATACTCCCACTCTTCTATTTAACTTGGATCCCATGAACTAAACAAAACACTGCAATACTGACATTTGAAATAATTCTATAATCCACACTATTAATATTTCTTGGAGTTCTGTTTCTTACTTCCACTGTTTTTGGGGAATTGGATGGTTCAATTAGAAGAACAAATAAAAAAGGAGCCAAATCTATCTTGTGTTTCAATCTAGGCAATGTCTCTGGACATAATGACTCCATTTCCCATCTGTAGGAAGATAATGCAAAATTATCTACTGCAATACATGCATATTTAAGCAAAAGCATCCTTTCAATTGTAGAACCTTTGGACACCAATGATTTTTTGGACTAGCACAACTCCTAGCAAGGAAGTGGCTGTTTTTAGCTCAAACAAGTTCTTCAGCCTTGTGACCAAGCTGACTGCTCAAAAAATGGGAACTGAGAAGGCAGAGAAGAGAATAGAACTGACTAAGCCTATATCACAACTGCAAAATAACTCCTGGATATGTATCTTCAGTGTCAATACCCCCAGGACAGAATGTGTTAGAAAATGGACTCTAGATTTGCTGGCTAAGTACTGGCTAAAAATCCTTTTCAGAACAGCAGCAAAAGCATATTGTCTGTTAATAAACACAAACCAGCAGTGATGTTTGAAAGCAAAGGAGATGCACTATTTCACTTACAATTCAGTTACAATCTGATTAGTATTTSCTTCCTAAAACCAAAGACACTTTTCTTTGAAGAAGGAAGGGTTAAAAAAAACAAACAGAAGAACAACTTTTCTATGTTAAATTGGAATGATTGTTTCTGTCAGCAAGGTCATTCATTAACTGCAGCACTGTGATAATTGCCTCTCTTTATTGCAGGGGTTGCCCAAGACTTGATATTCTGTTACAGCATTGTTGAATAGTAGAAACTGAACAYAGGTTCAGACAAACAATGTGGTCATTTATACACCACAAATATGAATTGCTGTTTCTTCCCTGCTTGCAATAATTGMTTATCTCAGTAGGCATTTTCTATATGGAGACTAGTGGCTCTAATTTTACTCATATCATTAAAATCTAATTGATGTGATCCTTCCTTAGAGCAGACAAGGTATCTAATGTAGTAATAATTATTGCTCAAAACTTACATAATCCSAGGCTATTTTTTTTAAATGCAAAGGAAGGAGTACTGTTATGACAGTCACAATCTTAAAAGACAGAAAGTTACAAAATATACCACTGGAGAGGAGTAGAATTGCCCTGAAATACAGACTGAATAGGCAGTGCTGAGGCACTGGAGATGATTCTTTCTGCAATGCACAGGTCTGCAAGGCTCGAGAATATTAACCTCAACATGTGAGGCAGTCATGTAACAACAACATAGTGCTCCTGTAAGGAAATACCCCTGACAGACCCTATCCAACACCATCCATGACACAGTCAATCTGTAAATAAATGCAAGCTGCCTACCTTCCCTCCCAAGCAAGTCAGTTTGGAATACTGCTTGCCAAAGTGTCTGAGAAGTCATGCTGATGTATTGAGGGAAATATTTCTAAAAATGTGAGTTTTTCAACTGTTTAGCTAAAGAAATTAGGTTACACTTTCAAAAAAAAAAATCTTTGGAATTGCAGAATTTAACATTTTTTAAAAAAGTCTACTTAAATTTTAAAAGGATTTAAGTTTCTACTTACTTATCTAGTTGATTACTATCTAGAGTGGTAAAGAGTTTATATAAATTATTTACATAAATGTCATTAACAGATGTCAGCCATAAGACAACCTCYAACATCAGAATACATCAGAAATAGTTTGAGGGAATATGCATGCATTGCAGAATAAGGCCCCTTTACTAAAAGGCACGATTCTCAGACAAATCACTTTTGCTGGGAGTAGCTTAAGTGAGACTCCAGGTGGATGCAAAGATTCAAAACTACAAGAGATGAGTTTCCTATTTCCAAGCATTTAATAATAAAGAAAAATGAACAGTCTTTCTATAAAAACAGAGGTTGGGAATTTATTTTTCTCTAGTTTTCATCTCTCATTGCTGCTGTAGGCCTAGATTAGTATTTGCAACAATCAAAATCTGTATGCAAAAATATCACACTATTTCTCTTTGCAAATTACTTTGGCTGCCTTGTTCTYTGAACAGTGTCATTTTTAGCATGCTTTTAACACATACTTTTCCTCTTAAAGCTGTTAAAAGGCCTCGGCTCTGTTAATGCAGGCATCCCTTTATCTGACACCAATGATTTTTACCAGGTCACTGGTTTAATGCCTTTAAGCCCTTTATAAATTAATCATCAGTGCGGCCAAATGATTTTGTCAACCTCCTAACAGTATCTGCAGTTCTGAATAACTGGCTTCCAGGGGAAGATCTGCAATGAAAACCCCTCAGCAATTTTTAAAATCTCCTGTCCATGAGAGCTAAGGACTGCAAGGAGCACGCTGCCATCATTCCAATGCCACATCCCACCCTTGTGGATGGCAAGGCTTGACAAAGGTGGGAGGGGATGGAATTACATCAGGGCAACCAAGGCATTTTTATTTCTTACAAATTAAACACCCCTGTCTGGCCCCCTGGACCAAATCCAGGAAACCATTTCAGCTGGAGATAGTCCTTGCTGATTGCAATTGGCCATGTGCATTTTTAACATTAGGCATTGTTTCAATGCTTGGATCAAGCTACAGCACTAGTTCCTGGATGAAACCGTAAAAGCACAGTACAGAAATCTTTTACACATGTAAATGCACTTATAACTCAACATTATACATCTTTGAAATTCTGTTACCTTATGGCAACTCTTTTTTGTTTTTGAAGGGGTGTTAAATAGACCATCTCCTTTCCAGAAATCACGTTCCTTCCTAAAAAAATTAGAACTCTTAATCCTGTACAAAAATTGTTTATGTGGGCCTAAAATCACTGATAAAACAGTGAAGAAAATTTATATTATTGATGGTCCTTGTGACCTGGAGAGAAGGACAATTCCAATTACTAAACCATTCAGCACTCTAATAGGATCTGCTTTCCTCCTTAGAGTATTATAGGATTTTGGGAGTCAGCCTTAAACAATATCTGCAAGATGTATCTGTGTGGGAGACGTACAGAACACACTGATCTGAAAGCACATCTGTTTGGGTCAGGAAGCACCACCAGAGAGAGTGGCAGATTTCCAGTCCCTGGCAGTGCTGCCTGTCCCAAGGAGGACAGAGCGTGGGCAGGGCAGCTGAGTGACCTTGGTACACCGAGCAGGTCACAGGCAGCATCACAACCCCACGCTCCAGGGAAGCTGTGACGTTATCAAAGCAAGACAACAGGAGAAATATTGCCTGAGGCACTGCTGCTGCAATAAGAATTTGTGAGAGGGGGAAATGAAAGAAACAGAAGTTGTTTRGAATAAGGATCATGACCGGGGAGGAGTAACCAGCAGTCCAAAGAGAAAGAACTSTGTGATTTCTGTATAAATCTACTTCGTAAAAACAGCAACCTGCTCTGTATTTTCACAACATTCTTGAATGGCAGGCATGATGCTGTTAAGGTACCAAGGRGCTGTGCACAGATAAAGTGTGTCCTGTGTGTTACAGTTGTGCTGAATAAATAATGAATTTACTTTTTCCTTACAGCAACTAGAAATCACTGGAGGTAGAACTGCCTGTAAAACAGATTTTGACCAGAGRGACACTGTATTTATTTCTCAAGATGAAATGTCTGACGTTATATACAAGTGTCCAAAGCAAATTTTATGATACATAATCCTTTTCTTCATGCTCCCTCACTCATTGCTAGTTTTCCATTAGTTTGAAAAGGTGRTAGAGTTCCAGCATGAACTCTCATTTAAAACACCTGAGCATRTTTAAAATTGCCACTGCCCATTCCTGTAGCAACACAACTCCAAATTAAACAGGAAACTAAAGGCATTCACAATTAGCATCAGCAAGTAAATAATTTTCTATTCTGGACACTGATGCTGAAATGTCAAAGAAGGACAGGAGAAAACGAGGAAGAAGCAGGGTCAAGTCTCATTGCTTTGACTTGCTTTAAGAGTAGTTGTTGTCCTCATTCTTTGCTGGAAACATGGACCCCACGGTACTTATCACCRGGCTAAACAGAAAATGTTTGGTTCACAGCATTGTAACTTCAGCATTAAAACTGCTTGCTGGCAATTTCTAGCAATTYGTAGCTGTTGTTGCCAGCAAGTGCTAACAATCACCAGGAGCCAGATTCCAGCTAACCCTGTCAGCACTTCGGTTTTTGGCAAACATTTCACAGATAATGTTTTGACGCCTCTGTGCTCACTTGCAGTCCAGTCAGATTAGAGATCACAGGTTGAAGTACACTGCACTATTGTGCTCTTTACAACAATTACCCTTTGTTAATCTCTGCAATTAAGGAAACCAGCATTGGCTCCTTAACAGAACTTTCAAAAGTGACATGCACTCTGTTTAACCTTGTAGGTGAATTGTACCCACCTCCATGATAGCTTCCACAAAACACACACAGAGGTTGAACTAAAACACCTTTGAGTTCCCTTCCAACTCAAATTGTATTATGATATGCAGGAGCATGGGAAAATTTTAATACACTACCTTAAGATTCAGAAAACTTCCACATCAAAAATGCAATGGCACAAGTGACACATTTGCATTRCCAGGGCACCTTGCAGTTGTATGCTTGTACTTAGCTGAAAGTTCAAAATGCCATGAACCTCARTAGCCACCCAGTAAGGCATCTGCAGGTATGCACAGTAGAAATCCAAATCAAATTAAAATGGAGATATATCCTAAAAATGGTTCATCCTAAATTTAGCATCTTAGTCTCTCCCCTTACCTCCAATCTGGGTGTCTCAGTTTCTTGTGGCCTTCCATGTCAGATACATATTACCTATTGCAAGTCTTTCWCATATTTCTTGCCTTACTTCACCTTAGAGGAAAAGCATTAATATATTGAACTCTGGCCCCATAAATGTTCCCACTGGAACACATTTTGTACAGGAAYATGCCCCATTGTGACAGCAGCTGGAAATTTCAGAGCAGAAAATGAAACAGATTTTCAAGAAAGTAAAATAATGTGTAATTAACCTTTATAACACCTTATGAAGGTATGYGGCAGGCTTCCAACACTCACCAAGTCGCAAATCAAAAACTGAAGATTAAAGATCAGCAATCATTTTAGCTAGTRGGCATGATACTGGAGCTATCTGTGAAATATTCACACATATTATATAAGGTCAGGCAGTAGGATTTCTCTTAAACATACAGACAAGAATATCAGCCTGTAATAACAAAGAAAGCTTTGATTATGGCACCATGGCTTTATAGATTTCCACRAGAGAAGACTACCATGTGTGTTTTGGCTGCCCAGACCTCTATGATCATTTTCAATAAAGGACAGAGTTTTGTTGCTTCATCGATATTCTTTGGACAAATTCTGTCCACARCTGCCTTAGGAAAAAGCAACAAAAATCTAAGACTAGAGTCTAGATAGATTACCAGCAAGACACTCACAGGATACGAAGTATGAAAGGCATCTTGTTTGCAAACCAGCAACCACAGTCAGAATAGAAGGACAATAACGCAGATGGAGCTAATACAAAGCAATAAAATTCRTTGTCTCTTTAGTGATCCCAGCAGCATCATTCAGGTAGAAAATAATTATCTCTTATTTTACCTAGTTATACTTGATAGTAGTCCTAACATTTTAGGTCATGCCGTTACATCCAAATAAAATGCCTTAAAGACTTACCTGGTATAAATAGTAATTTCATATAACCTCATTCAACATATAATATGTTCTGATATTAAAAAAAAAAAAACAGACAAGGTTGCAAATAAAACTCATACTAGAAACATTATAGGGAATAAAACAGCTAGATATGCTGACATATTGACACAATATCAGAACAAACTACAGCTGTCACTTGAAACTAATAACAAAAGTCATCTTGCCTTTGGCATCACTCCAAAAGGTTCATTCATGTTGTGATAGAATGCAAAAAATTGAATCTTATTAAAGCATTGAAGGGTTAATCTTGAATTAAAGCATTAAAGGGTTAATTTTAAATTATCTACATAATCTGAAATGATGCCTGAAGAGTGTATTACTCTCCAGAGTRCTGTTGTTTTCTGACAGCTGCTTAGGCAGCGGAGCTGTGCACTGAGTGCACTGATGATGAAGCATTTATGAGCTTAAACTGAAGCACCACTTCACTGGAAACTTGTGGATCATTTTCACTGTGTGCTTTTGGGATGATTTTTTTTTAGAAAGTTTTTAGACAAAAAATTTAAAAATTGAAAGGTTTTTGGTTGAAAAGAGCAGCCACTCCAGTGAGGTACTTGGGTGGTTTGTGCCTCTCCCCAGGGCTCCCATGGCTGGGCCTCAGGCCAGCCCAGAGGGGTTTGSATGTCAGCGCTGCTGTCACCTACGGTGTCTGTGTGCACACTTAGAAACAAACCCAAAGAGGAACCAAAGACAGCTCCAGAGGAGAGCAGGATACAGCCACACCAGCAGCACTCCCAGAGGAGTCAGCGTGTCGCCCTCCTCGGCCCTGGCTGTCACAGGGTGACAAGRGGCCCTGGAGCAGGAAACACGCCCTCCATCAAAGCTGCCAGCACTGTCCCCCTGGGGCTGTGCTGCCAGATYGGGCTCTGCTCACCCTCACAAATGTCACCACGGAATGCACAGACAGTTCCCACAGCAACATCACCTCACACAGCCCCACAGGGAGGGCAGGGCATGGCCGCTCCCTGGGGCACAGGCTCTCCAGACKAGACAAGCGTCAAAGGGCTGCCAAGCACCAGCAGGACTCTCATGTTCCTTCTCCTCTCCCTTCCCACCTTCTCCCAGCCATGCCGCCCCTTGGACTGCTGGGTTTGGGTGCCTGTGCCCTCCTGTGATGCTGTCACCACACTGTCCCTGTGTGTGCCCARAACTGGGCTCTCCTGGGCCAAGGGAAATGGCACCGCCATGGCCCAGGCCTGGCCCAGCATGTGAGGTGGCACAGCGGGATTCCCAGGAGGAACACACAACAACAAAAACGCAACAAACCCAGAAACACAAATAAGAMRAGGAGAAGGGTGTGRAAAGCAAGGCTTTAACTGCCAGAAKGGTCACTAAGTGCTGACCAGCCCAGCACAGTGCAAGTGATGGTATAGAGAAAACCAGAGGTGCCCTTTAGGGACAGGCCAAGCTCTATAAACAGCCACCTTGCTTTAAAAATAACTGTTCCTAGAGGGGACTGACRGTCAAATGGATGCAAAACCCAAAAGCTTTTACACAAACATATGCTTAACCAAGAATTWATTGCAATATTCATTTCTCCCACTCAGCCAGTGAGTTTTCAAATTCTGAGAAGTCAAAATTAGTACTGGAAAACTCATCAGCCATCTCAGAATCTCACTGCCAGTAATTTTTATTTTTTTTTTTAATTGGAATGATGTCAAGGAGCATCCTTTTCTGGTACAGAGCTATACCAGTGCAACACAGACATGGAGCAGGCACACAGAGCCTGGCTCCACAACATATCTGTGCTAAGAGGTGTGACAGAGGAAAGAGCACGGCTAAAGGGGCTAATTGATTTGGACAAATAAATAATTCTAAGAAAATCACGTTTCTTCAAAGTTTKTTTATGCTGATGAAAATATGCTGAACTGTTGACTCTTCTTTTCAAGCAAGACAGCTGCTGACTCAACTCTTACTGCAAATTTTAATTGATGTGTCTTCAGGGTATTTTGCCAAACTAGAAACTAGTGAAGTCATTGCACAAAYAGCTTGTGAGATTAAGCTGTCATAGGTTATAAAGAGGGTCAATCATCAAAGTATTTAAATACAGATTTATTCTGTCATACTTTAAGTTAGTTTGGTATGCAGGAGGGCCATTTCCTTATTCCCTCCTTCATGTCTATGTTACCTGAAATAAACCAGAAACTTGGTACCTGATACAAAACAAACTGAAGTGTGAAAAAATTGTAGTATTGCGTTCTCCAATAACACATCTCATGGAAWTCCTGTAAGCTTTATTCGGCATAGTTTTGAAGAGACGATTGATTAATAGGAAATTGTGAAATATTCTGTAAGATCAACAGGCAAAGCAAAACAGTTACCTCTTTTTCATGTTAATAATGAAAATATTTCAGTTAAATTGTCATCCTGAATTTGTTTCTTTTTCTTTTAAAATTTCTATACTCATATGGCACTATGGTTTGACCTCAGTCTCATACAATAGTACACAATCCTGGCAATAACAAGGAAGAAAATATCTTTACACAGAGAAATTTTTCCTTATATTTCATAACTTAACTTATAAGTAGTTCCACATCCAATGTGTCCATCCAGTCGAACAATCAACATACAGGCAGCACAGTAACCAGCCAAGATCAGATCTTSGGAAAGAGAATTAGACAGGAAAAGCAAAAAAGGAACATTGCCTTTTGGAGTTACTGATCCATGTTCTTCTACACAGCCCATAAAATAAGCTCACTGGTAGACCTTTTAAACCAGTGGAAYGAGATCAATCTTCTTCAATGTAAAACAAGACTGCATCTATTGTGTATTTTAAATAGTAATTGACTTTGAGATCATTTGAAGAAATGAGCTAAATTTCATTAAAGATGATAGTATCTTTAACCAAGAGGCCCCAGAAATGATGGGCTGACATGGGCAGTAAGTATGCTCACCAGAGATAACAACCACCCTTGCAGGAGGCAAATTGATTTTCTGCTTCTGTGAAGCCTAACAAATRCTACCAAATGCCTTGTTCCCAAATCACGCTCAAACCAACTACCATGTTTATCAGATTTACTCATTCCCTTAAAAAAAAAAAAATTCAATTTTTTTAAAGTTAGCTATTTATCTTTCAGATCTAGTATCATCTTATTAGACCTCTAAAAGCACAGAAGCTGGTAACTGTGCTAGGAAGTTTCCCTTCATCCCCATCATAATAGAAGCAGTTTCTAAAGATATTGTCAAGCATAATGAGATGATTAGAAATGATTGACTTGCTTTCTGCCTTCATACAATTCACTYGCTCCTGATTTATTAGTCACACAACCTTACACATAGAATAATGGTAGACAGATCCAGCACAGGACTGACAAAAGATCATTTCTCTCCTATTTGCTGAGCTAGCTTTTTGGTAAGAACTATCTCACTAATATTTAGCTGAAGCATGCTGGCATAAGTTCCTGCTTGTGTTTTCATGTGCTGTGTGGGTACTTGCTATATTTAAAGCAGATTACTGTCCATAGGAAAAATAATTCATTTGGATCCAGTAGAAATGCACTGAGGTGTACAGCACACTTGTCAGAGAGATTAATGTAGACCTCAGTAATAAGATTCACCTCAGCTCTAGGGTTAAGCTCTATCTCAGCCTCCCTGCAGACAGACCAAGAAAGCCACAGCAGCAGAACTCACCYGCAGCACTTCCCCACACYGAGGCCAGCAAATGCCAAAAGCCAMACACAGCCYCAACAAAACCAGCCAGGCCCTTGGGTGACCCCAGTAGCTGTCTCTGCCAGGGTTTAGGCAACATCTCTGAGTTGCTATCAGGWCTGTTCAGCCAGGTAAAACCCAGAAGGAGCCAATATCCAACATTCTTTCCTACCCTTGGGCTGAACCTCAAATGAGTGAGAGTGGGGCCCAGGCAGACACCAGCTGGGAGCTAGGGACACCCAGACCAACATGCTTCCAGTGCTTTCTGTCAGCTGGTCGTAGCTCCAGGGATTCCACCCCAAAATGTTAAATGTGCACACATATGAATCATCTCCCACAATAGCAAAAGACAAAAACCATTCTTGGTCTTACCTGCAGCTCCRTGTTCGGATTTATCTGATGTATTGTTCTCAAACAACAAACAAGAAGCAGAGCTAGGACATGCCTAAATGGACTCCTTCCAGGCAGCCACCTAGAAGATGTCCTCAGTTAAGCAGGCACAGCTTAACCTTCTTGATGACAACCAAAAAACCCAACAGGAATCAGCTACGCAGCTGCCACAGTCACAAAGGTGTTAACCCCTCCTCCAGGACAGCTGATTCTGCAAGCACAAATGACCACCATCTTCCTCTCCCATCAAAACCTGCAGCCCTCAAATAGTTACTGTATTTGAAACAGTTTTTATTTCCCAGGTATGAATTCAGTTTCCTACAGCATAATTGCATCACTTGTTGTAACTCTGAAATGCCCCAAGATGTCTGATTAGGCAGTCCCAAAAGCCACTCTTGGATCAAAAGCCAGTTTCTAGCCAGATGTGCTACAAGTGAATAAGCTAAATGGTGTTATAGGGAATTAAACACAAACACATTTTGTAGCTGTTCCATACCTCTTAAAGATGTTTGATTYCTGTGAGCACCCAGGAACTGCTGTGCTTTAACAGTAATTGGAGATAAGAACAGTGAATCAACTTTCTTTAGTTCATTACTCCCTGTGACAAGAACAGGTTTTGCTAATGTAAAGTTAAAAAACAGGGAAGCTGAAAATTTCCCCTAATAGAAGCTAATAAAATGAAATAGTCTTTAAAAAGCGTCAGTGGATCTCCTGTTGCTTGGAGAATTTAAAACTGCACTGGCCAAAACACCAAAGCTGGTACATAGCAATTTTCTTCAGACAGGAAATTGATCTAGAAGGGGAAGAGAATTTCTTTGTTCCAGTGAATTGATATTTATTCCACTTGTATTAAAACAATGCAATTGTACTGAAGCAGTAACAAGTGTTTCATTTTGCAAGACTCAAAAGGCACGGTAAAAGACAGAGATGTTCAGGTMATGTGTTGGTTATGTGTGTTGTCATGTGCTGTCACCTGCAGAGCACAAACTGCTGCAGGCCAGGCTGTCCTCGGTTACACCTTTGCAAATCCTGCTGAAAGCTAATAGGTTTGGACAAGTTTATTCAAAGTTGTCTCTTAAGAGAGAAATAAATGGGGGCAAAAAAAAATTTAGTGATGGCCTCATTTAGCCTGTAGTGCTCCTGCAAACAGCAGAGGACTTGGAAAGGAACATATCCACCCTGGCTTTCAGATTTAGGTGAGGATTACAGAGCCAACAGGGATCGTAGAAAATCTTTTATGCATAAGGAGAGGACAGCTGATAAAATTTCATGACAAAAGAAAAAGTCTCCTTGAGTCATTGACACCTTTACAGACCTWGAATAACCAGGTTTGATTTTAGCTTGAGAGATTTTTTTTTTCAAAAGACCTATCTCTAGAAGGCAAAAGTATATTCTTATCCTATCATCCTCTGTCCACAATGGCACACCACACTCTTTTTCTAGAAACTACATTTACTGAGATAATGAATGTTAAAAAACTGGCAATTTTTCATTCCACAGAAGTAATAACTACAGGTATCTACATAAAAAGTTTTACAAATTAATTAACTAACCTTAATAATTATACTACCAAATCCAAAGTAAAGCAATAAGGATAAGACATTACTTGCATGGAGAAACAGCTCAAAATGAACAATGAAAAGAATGTAATGAAGATTATTATGTCATCTATCATCAAGTAAGCCATGGCATTCCTGAGAGATTACTGTTACTAGAGAGGAACATGACTCTTAGATTAAGGTCAATCAATATAGAGCTAATCAGAAAACCATTGGCTCCTATTGATCTCATGCTGCAGAGCTGAGGTTAAGAACACCCCAGTGCTTGATCTATTGGCACTTGAAGATGAACTAAGTAACATTACCATTTCCATAAGAATAAATTCTTTAAAGCAAACCAGTAGTAAGTTGGCCTCTGCACCGCAGAGTATCTATGCCATTGTCCTTCCAGAAAAAGAATAAACTTTCTACAGCTTTTTGATGGAAATTTTTTGCCTTCATATTTGATGTAAGAGTGAGCCCTCTCTAACCAAGCACTTTTCCTGCAACTGGCAAATCAACAAAGACTGTGAATGCCAAAGGAGGTGGTGATGACCAGCTGGAGACAGTAATCTCTGGGATCTGTAAGGATACAAACCACAGTCTCACCCTAACATTTTTGCTTATTGCTCTGAGAGAAAGGGGCTACAGAGCCAGTTTTTCAATCCTGTCCTGGCTTGTGGAGCTGCATTTACTCCACTTTCTGTTTGGAAACATGCCCAGAAACAGTGTATGTGAACTGCCTCAGGAGATGAGCAGGTCTTTGCCAAAGTACCTCTAAAGAAAGCCAGGATCTCTGTTCTGTCTCTTACATGTGGAGCTGACAGTACCTCTTACAGTCAGCACATTGAAAGCTTTCCATGATAAGACCTATTTTTAGTTGTTTAGAACTTTGCCAGTGTTGACCATTCTGAGGAATTTCCTGCGCTGCTGGGTGCTTGCCGCAAGCTGAAAGATTTTGGAAAGCRTCAGCTTAAACAAATGAGCCAATTTCAAGAAAGATGCAAGTGAATAATGATCCACAATTCAAAAAAAAAAAAAGAAAAAACAATTTCATTTTTGATACCTTCAAGCTAGAGAGTAAGAAATTGAAATGTGGCAGAAGGAAAATATCACTGCAGTATCATGGTGTGAAAATCCTCCAAATTTGTTTAAAATATAAGCTTCCAAAATTCCAGTTCCCACATGAACAGTTGAGACTTTTGGTACAGCCTGACAGTAAAATGCTTTGAATATGCAATTTCTGGCCTGAATTAAAGAAAGGGTTTTTTCTGCAGTTGTACAATTGCCACGGTTAATTTAACACCACACTTGAGAAACAAGAAAAGAGAAACTCCTCCTGTGTTTTTGTAGTTTTGGCTCTGAAGACAAGAGTGAGCTGTGTAATTCAGCAGAAAAAAGCTGGGACAATTTGGAAAGACAAGAAGTTAGAAAGATGTAACTGTGACAGAGAAAAAAAAAGTTTAGTAAGAATGACTGATGATAATAAAAAGAATACAATTTAGAATGGAAAGCATGAAAACAAGTGGGGAATGGTATGGAGACAGGATAGGTACAAACACAATACCAGGACAGGGCAGGGAAGGTGCTGCCAAGGTCCCCGTGGATGGACACCCCAGGCAGTTGCCTCAGAACAGGTGACATCCCAGACAGATGCTAACACGTGCACACTTCTGGACCTCTGTTACTCATGTGAGCACCTGTGATGCTTCACATCCTTTCTCCAGCTGGCAGGATTTGGGTCCAGTCWGGTTTGTCTGAAGTCATTCACTGTGCTCAGTCTCACCTGAAAKGAAGTGATCTCCTGAAAAGAAGAGATCAATAGTTCATCAGCATCTCCTTTTACCTAAYTCACAGTCATAAAAGGTGGAGTATTTTGTGGGGTTTTTAAGGATTATAAAAGCAAGCAACCCCTTGGCAGGCATTTAGTCCCAGTAAAAGCAYTAAATTGCATAATAGCACTCTTCTGTTCTCTTTTTCTCAGCAGGGAAAGTTTCTCCCTTCTCGTGCCAATGTAACCCTTTGTTGTCGAATACGGCCATGACCTGCTGGACTTGAGCACAGCTGTTAGTTATTAAATAAAACAACAATACATCCTCTAGTTTGCAGGTTTCAGAAATTGGAAGTGGTTGRCCCAGGCACACACCACTGCAGAAGGGCTGTTTTCCTCTCTTGTTTTCTGCTAGAATGTGTGGGACTGAAGTCTCTCCAACAGTATTCTGAAAATCTTGATCTTCTAATCAGGAATCAGAAGCATTGAATGAAGGACATAATTTATTACCTCATGAGTTTTATGTGGAGTGATTATTTTGTATAGGATGATGGAGGAACAGAAGGGCAAAACTTACCAGTTGCAGCTATCAAGGCAATGCAGACTTCACTAGAACCATAATGAAATTAAGGAGATGTCTCTGATCAAAGAAAGTTGTGCTCTTGCTTTTGAACTCATTCTGAGGAAAGGCTCAGTCAGCACTTTGCTACTGTAAAACTGAAGCCCTCAACCTCTGAAGTTATTAAAGATTTTAGAACATTTTTTGCAATGAAAAAGCAAAGTTTAGCTAAATCTCTAAGTACATTATATTTGAAGTAAGCATTTCTTCTAAAATCTTAGCTAAGTGTTTCACTTGCTGTTCTGAAGCATTTTTATGATGTTAGTTCACACAGCTAAGCAATAACTGCATCACATTTTAGCTTTTAGTGGTTTAGTCAACATTGTTCAATTTACATAAAGAAGAACATTTTGGAAGGTACAYATTTACTCCCTCCAGCTGCCTGCAGAATTAGATAATAGGCATGATTATTTTATTTCAGAGACATCCAGTCCTACCCTACCCCTAAGGAAAGGATGTCTGGGATATTAGGTAGGTCATTCCTGCGACAAAGCCGAGAGATAACTGCAGTGCAGGCACAAACTGCAATGCTGCCAGCCACTGCTAAAGACAAATATTGTGTTTTTTCTTTTGCCCTAKATAAGAAAATGGTGCATTAGAGGAGCTGTATTCTCCAGCCTGCATTGAATAAGTGACAGTGGAGATCACCATGCTTTAATTACAAGGCCACCTTCCATAGTCAGATTGGCCCTCCTCAGTTTCCTCATGGATAATGGATACAGAAAGGCAAAGGACATATGTATTTCTACTGTTTGATTATGGATGAAAATCAGATACATGTCAGATTAAATTACATATTTGGTGTTTAGATTCTGTGTCAGTAAAACCTTTGCATTTTCACAGGCAAAATGCTCTCAAGCTATGGGTAACTTTACACCACTTTGCCATTCCTCAAGCAGAAAATCCCATAGAGGTTACTGGTACTTTCACGAGGCTCTGGCAACCTCCACAGCTATCTGGGCACTCTGAACTGCTTCCTTTGATGTTAATAAAGACTTGGATRTTTGTGTTTCCCCACACCCTGTAATTTTTTTGCCAGTTCTTAACCCAAGTCATTTTTCTGTTCATCACAGAGCTTCCAGMCACTAGTCAATGGCTATTTGGCTACTAAGAAATAAATTATCAAATTTTCAGCAGTATCCTTCAAGATTAATTTAAGATTCTGCATGGGAGAAACAGAAGGTTTATGTGAGGCTTTAARCCTGGTTTTAATGAACTTGACCAGATAGTTTTTTCTACTGTCGACAATAAAATATCTTGTACACACAGTCAGTGTAAGACCAGAATTGATTGAGTTTTACAGCCAAACAGTCACTGCTTATTTAGTTCCACAYTTGCTGAATGTGGTCTTCTTTCATTTTACTTTCCCCAAAGGAAAGAAAAAAGATAAAAGAGAAATGAGCATAAATTACTTCCATTCCTTACCTCTGAGCTCCAAAGACAGGTTTTCTCTAGCAGGGGTGATTTGTCCTCCCTTTCCCAGTCACTCTGCTGTGCTTAGACACAGTTTTTGCTGAGGAATGCTACCAGGTAACATCAGGACTCAGTACAGAACTTGACCTTTTAACTAGCCTTTCTAGCAGACAAGCTGCCACTTTATGGGCAGCTGGGGGTTGCAGTGCTTCCCTAGTGCTGGCTCCTTTTCAGGTTATATATTTGGGATAGCAGCAAGAGAGCCTCTGCTTTATTGATCAGCTTTTTCAGTGAACTGCTGTACTTCCAGTGACATCTCAGAATAATATAATGAATGTATAACTTCACACTTTCACCACAGGCCTGACATTTTATTAGTGCATCAACTTTGTGAGCTACATTGCATTAATTATGCTAAATTACTAAATAGACACAGCTAAATCCAGATACTGGAAAATGAGACTTCTGCTGTAAAGCAGTTYCTCTTGAGAATAAAGTCATTTCTCAAAGTTTAAATACATACCTTTGTTTACTAATAGTAGTKTTCTTGATATACAGCATATTTTAATTGTACAGAGTCTTTCATGTTCCCTGAGTCGTTAATTTGGCTAGCAAATTCCACACACTGCCTGGAAGCAAAGATCTTCTTGTTGCATAAGTCCACAATGAAAGATAAAGACAATAGACAATTAGACTGCATCTCAAATTATGGGTTTAAGACAGCATCCAAAAGCCTTAGAATATGCCAAAAAATGCCTATGAAAAGGGACCTGCATTCTTCTTTGGCATTTGACAGCTTTTGTTCCTTATTCCACAGTTTTAAACATAAAATTGCTTTTACATTGACTCTCTATTTAACTTTAAATTTTGTAGCCAGGAGCCTTTTGGGAATATCTGATAACACACAGAGTTCCCACAAATGCTAGCATTGTATTACACCCTCTGACTTCACAGATTCCAAATTTTCAACTCTTGGCTAACRAAGCATTTCTGAAAACCTTCAAATACCACCCCAAAAATTTTATCATTTTTGCTTGCTTCTTAATTTAGAATTTCATGATTTAGACTTTTCCCAGAACATTTTCAAAGACAAGYTAAAATTTTAATTTACATCTAAGTTGCACTTTTTAGATATGTTTCCATTACCATCAGCATCATGAGTCAAAACTATTGTAAGGAAAAACAATTTATCCTGCTTCAAGTAGCAAGTTTTCTATTTTCTCATGGCACTAGCATCTTGTTAATATTTYCTGCAGTCTTTCTTCAACAACCACTTAAAATATTTTTTCTTCTTCTTAAAGCACAATTCATTTGGGATAATAATTATATTTAACAAAATAGAAGAAACAATTTCTGCTTGGCATGATTCATAAGTCATATTAYTTTACATTCATATATTCCAGAATGATTGCTGACCCCTCATAACTGAGGCAGGGTCCTGGTCTGACTGAAATTTGCATCTTGCACTCACTGATAATCTAAAAATATTCTAGTATGCGAAGTTGTTTTCCTTGGTAGTATCTGCAATGGCACCTCACAGATTTTAAGGCCTAAATATATTTTTTATAATTCAATTGGGTTTTATGTAGGAGTCCAGTTATGAACGCACAGACCTGCTGCCCATTGGATCACACAGGAAAGCATTTGCATGATTTGGGAAGGCCCRGTGTGTTCTTCAGCTGGTCTTTAGGCAGCTAAATATACCCAGAATCTGGCATTAAATCATAACTGACAGTGACACTTGATTTGTAAACTTCTTTGATTCTTGCTCTGACTCACAAATATTCACCTCCTCTTTGACATGGGAGAGAGAAGCAATCCAGCAGCCTCCATGCAGCACACTCGTGGTTCTGTGGGGGATAGGAGACACAGCTTAAATCACTGAAAGGACTTCCATTGACTTCAACAGGTCTTGCATCTGCCCACAACTGACAAAAATCTCTTTGGGTTATTTTCAACAATGYCACTTTTCATCTATTTAATTATTCCTCATAAAATCCCTTAAAAGGCTTTATGTTCTATATAATGCATAGCTAAATTATACTGATAAAGCATAACATGACACCATTGTTTCCTAGGAAAAAATGGTCATGGCTTTTTTTTGTTTTCTAGATGTTTAATACTTAATTCTTCTATTTCTTTGAACAGAGAGACCTATGTATACGGTGGTTTCCAGCAAAGATCAAAGAGCTTATTTTCATGGCTTATCAATAAGAAAATCTTTCATTTTCCCAACTAATGTTTTTATTCATGGGTTGGAAACTGAGATAAACTCCCACAGAAGAATAAAAAGGCATTTACTCTCCTGTGAAAGCTGCACAGTGAGAAGGAAAGCAGCTCCTGCCAGACTGATAAATCCCTGACTGAATGGAGAGCAGAAAGCAAGGACAGTGTTAGTGCTGCTTCTTTTGCAGCACTGCCCAATCAGCACAGGGAATTCCTCCACCAATAAAGGAGGAAACAAGGACTAAGTGTGACCTCCTGGCTTGAGACAGCCAGAAAGGTCCTGCTTTTTTTGCAAATGGCATTGCTGCTGTTCTTCTGTTTGTTCTCCCAAAAGATGAGGAGAAGAATATTTACCTTATGCAATATGTGAGGATAAAAACACAGAAAGCATTGATATTATAAGCTGCTGAGCAGTTCTCTCAGATAATATGCCATTAGGCCAGGAGCTGCCAAGARTCCTAACCTTAAATCTTCAAAAAATTCTGCCATGAATATCAGAATACTAGAGACAATCAGGGTTTGATTAGGGTATAGGAACAATGTGTGATATAAGAATAATATAGTATATAATATATAGAATATARTATATGATAAATATTCTTATATAAGAATATAAGATACCATGTCCTGAACCTGAATTCAGTAACAAATTCAGAGCATAATTAATTACTAGCCAAGGTTATGTCTCCAAAAATAACTAAGTATGACTGGCAGGACTGCTCTGATTAAGCCAATGTCCACCCCAAAAGCAAAGGAGCTGTGAGAAATAAGGCACACACAGAATCCCAGGGAGAATGAAGCCCATTCATCTTGTCTGTACTTGCAGAACCATCAGCCTTGAGTAAGAAAATACATATGACTACAGTTTTCTAATAAAAGCCTGCTTTATATGAGAATGAGATTCATTATATTGATAAGGATTTTAAAGTATTCATTTTGGTTACTGGGGAAAAGTCAGAAGCAGAATTGTTAGTAGTAATTTTTTAGCATAAGAGGAAAGTATYGAGACGGGATGAAACTTGACTGGCAACACTGCCAAGGGAGCAAACTGTTCAGGGTAAGGGTGTGCTCAACCCCAAACCCCTCAGTGAAACTCAGGGGCTGTGCTCACAAGTGCACTGCAACTCACAGCTCATCGCTCAGACAGCACAGAGCCTCCTGCTGCAAGGACACAAACTTCCAAGAATGTCATTTTGGCTTCAAATCCACTTCCATCCTGGATAAAAAGCCTGAACTGAAAGTACATTTCCTTGGTGAAAGAGCTGGGTTGAGGTCTCCTGGCCTGCAGCCCTGTGCCATTCCACTACAAGGTTTAGAAGTTTTACRATGTGGAGCATTAATTCCAAGTTCTTCAAATGACCAAGATGAAGTTAGAGAAAAATGAAATATATAGATATATATATTTGAACCCACCACAGAGCATTTTATTGGAAGATGGTTTGGCTACAGTGGAATCCTGTGCTTCAAATATAGAAAAGGATTGTGGGTTTTCTTCCCTCTGGGATTTTGTTTTGTTTACTTTACAAGGCTTACATCTCAAAAAGGTGACTTATGTTCCAAAGCCATGTGTAAGTAATTTACATAATTTGGTATAATTTAGGAAAAAAAACAGATCACTGAAACTTTGACCCAGTAAAGTACTGAATGTATGCTTGAATACCACTATAAATAGTTGGCTTTTCCTAAAACCAAGCTGAGCACTTGTGCAAGCAGTGGCATGAAGTAACTTGCATGAAATCCCCTTATCCATTCAGCAGCCCCACAGYGTGACCCCCATGCCTCCCCTGTGTGCCCCCGTTGCATCAGCACATGCCATCAGAGGCAGACGAGTGCAGGACACTTCAGGACAGCCCTTACAGGCAGCACTGCTGATTTTTCTTTCATGGAAGTGTCCAAGTGTGAAAGAGTAGTCAGGAAATGAGAAAAGGAACAGCTACAGAAARCTGGTGCAGTGACCCAGAGGGTAAGATTAACTTACTAAATAAGAGATAGAAAAAAGTTTCCAGTATGTAATATTTTAAACAAAAGTCAAGAAAAACACCAGAAAAGTTGTGCTGACAATCATTTTCACACAATGCTTTCCTGCATGTCTTATTCTATCCTAATGTGTCAATGTAACAATATTGCCTATCTTGTCAAGGAAAGACACAAAAAAGGAAAAGCTGAACAGACAACAATGAAACAGTAAACATMAGTAAGAGAAATGTGACTTGACAGGAGTGTTTCAGGCTTTTTTTTTCTCCTTTCCCCTAAATATAACTGCATTTTCCTAGGGTACAGTAGTGTTTAGATTTTGCTCCACATCATAGTGTTTATCAGTGTTTATCATGCAGGAGTCAGTGTCATTCAGCCTTCATTCTGATTACATTAGTCATTACAGCAAGTCCATGTTACAGACTTCTCACCCTTCAMTTCAGGTTTCTGGTTATTTCTATCAAATCTGGCAGCCTCTCACCACCAGCCAATTCTGATGAACATAAGGGAGTTCAGCAATCAGGAGGAGCTGAAGGCAGGAAGAGCTGAACTTCCCCTGCCCTGCAGAGGCCTCACGTCACTGTAGCCAAACATGAAGTCTAACAACTTGCTGTGTCTTGTTTTCCAAGATCTTACTCTAGAAAAACTTACTTTGTTTGCCCAGACTACTTCTTCCTCCAAATGGATGTAACCTGGCCGCTCCTCTTTTCTGCAAGGGAGTCACTACAGTCACATTTTTGGAGGACATTCATACTTTTACATGAAATAGGGAAAAAAACCAGAATCCCCAGTACTGCAGCTAGGCYACACAGCTAAATTATACCAGGGAAGAAAATGTGACCATAGCAACTAGAGCAGGACCAGTTCTGCAAAGTGTAAGGTTTATACAAGTCCATTAGTAGTGAGGAAAAAACACCTCTAGAAATTACTGTCTGCCATGAGCATCAGCATTTCACAGTGGCCTAAAGATTTGTGCTGGTATCTATCATTTAAAAACACATGGACACACAAAGCAAGCCAACCTCCAGCCAGATGCAGCAGTACAATTTTCAGARATAAACCATGACCTTCTGTAAACACTGCTCCCAACTCCACTTCTTGTGCTCAGAMAGAGCAACTTTTAAACCAAAGTGTATTGGTGATCTTTGCTTTCCCAGCCATTCCTAAATGACTTTTCCCCCCCCTTTCAATAGAAACTATTTTTGTGTTTCTGCTTAAAAACTCTTTAAACTTAGTTCTGCAATTTCCGGTATTACTTGAGTGGAAAACAACAGGGGCTTCTAAAATGATGTCAAAATTTCATTGCAATGATTTTTACATAAAAATATGTCAGTAATTATTGTCATTTCAGCTTCCAGTGTATCCACTGTTCACAGCAGTGTTTACAGTCCTTGTCATACACGGTGCTGGAAGTATTCTCTCACAGCCACTGTCATTCTGCCAAAGCCTTTGGACCTGAACCTGGATCCATCCAGATGCCTTTTCCAAGTTAGCCAAAGCTTCAATTCTGAAATTTAGGCTGCCTTACACTTTTATGGAACATTACTCTGGCTGCAAAAGACAAATAATACCCGTTCAGCATAAATGAACTGGTACAATGTTAACTTGTCAATAAATTAAAAACTTATCAGAACATGCCCAGATTTTACACTGAGTCAGCATTTTTGCTACATGCCCACAGCAATTTTTTCTGTACTAAGAGGGAATGCTAAATTGGGATTTATTATATCATTAAAACACAGCCCAAATCTGCAAGCTGAGTATCTGGACAGAAGTACAGTCTCCTGAGTGGGAAGGCCTTAAAATCCATTGACAAATTTAGGAATTATTATAAAGGGAATCTATAAGGTGATAATTGAGACACTGGAATGGAACAGATTGAAGTTTAACACTGTATCTGTCAAGGTTTAATATGACAAGAATTATAAAAGGCCCAAAATCTCCAATGTATCAAGTKCTCCAAGTTCCATGCTAGGCACTGCAGGGAATTGCAGCAGGCACTGAATCCAAGTAGCAACAGAGGGACATTCACAGCTGCACCTTGGTCAGGCACTGCCCTCAGATTCACAAATATCCACATTTCCCTGCACAGCTGGGGGCTGTGTACCTCACCTGCTCGCATCCCCAGGCAGACACCAGCACATYCTACATTCCTTCTATATGTCAAAACCACCTCTGAATCCATGGGAATCCACTGAAGTTACCCACATTTAACACCTTCCAGCCTAAAGCCTGCTGCTCCCTTTTAAGATTTGACAAGACTTGGCAGCATTGCCAAGAGGCATCGACCTCTATGAGCAGCTTTAAATTAAGAAAGAGCCTCTAAACTTCATTACATGTGGTACCCTGGAAGGCTCAGCTGAATGAAGAGTTTGCAATAATAGCTCAGCACAATAATTACACCAGTCCCAGATCTCTTGGTTTGAAGCTCATCCATAACCTTCAATTTGGGTTTCACACACACAGTTACCATTGTAGAATTGTCATTTTAGTTCTGGTTTGCATAGATTTTTGTTTAACAGTCTCATTTTCAGCTACCACTTGTGCTACATCACTTCTTTATGACAGCCTTCTCTCAAGATCTCAGTTCTTGGCAATATACAGTAGATTAAAATAATTGTTATTAATATTTTACCATACTGGTTCTTTTCCAGCACAGCTTTGTCATTTCATCTCTTTCTGAGCACTGGTGTGTTTTTCTGAGTTCAAAATCAACATAAAGTGATTATTTTTAAAATTATGTAATTTTTATTATAGAAATTTTTATTATGCAGCATTCTAGTAAATGGTGTCGTGATCAAAGTACTGTAGTTCCTAGAACATGCTCTTCTCACATAAAGTTCTTTTTTTCCTATTCCAACTAAAACAGGAACTTTTGTTACTTTGAAAAGCCCCCATTTCTGATACAAAATATATACTTAACATTTTAATGCAACACCTTCTTAGCTGCTAGAGCTGTTAGTCTAGCATTTCAGTATGATCTGCCCTACTGATTTTACACTCTAAGTACTTAAGTCACATTTTTAAAATTWAAAAAAAAATCCAAATAAAGGAGAAATAATTAATTATTTATGGTTTATAATACCTTTCATGAATAAAAATTGAGAATAGTTTTATGGACGAGTTAGTTACCTGCAAAGTAATGTCGAATGCAGGGATCATTYAATGACAGCAACCTCTGACAGAAAGTAAATGGTTATTTATCCACCTGAAGCTGGAAATTCAATAATTTAATGTCAGTGCAGTACCCTAAATGCACACTGGGGCATTGGCTGATATTGGAGTGGAGAATGTCCTGCATGAAACCCTTGGGAAGCTCTCCCTTTAGGCATGCAGATTGGAGCCTGGGCAGTCTCTGCTCTGTGACAGGTTTGTGCTGCTCTTTGGGGCTGGCTGTCATGGTGAGGATGGCTCTGCCACGGTGATGCTGAAAAACAAACTCAGACTCTCAAATGTCATTTTTGTTCCAAAAGCCACAAGCATGGATAAGAGCCTTGGCTGTTGCAATGCTAGAATGGGTTTCAGCTGCAGCCTAAATGATTTTGTGTGCCAGTGGCACCTCCATGCATTTAAGGCAGGACAGAGGCATTTCCTCTCTCGGGGACCCCATATGCTTAGAATGCCATGCATGTTTTTGGTGCACAAAATGACCCCTTTCTTCCTATGAGTTATTAACTGCTATTGACATTACCTTCTAGAGTGTCTGGTCAGCTTCTACAAGCCTCAAGACAGGGMACATATCCATCTTCAGATTGAAATAGGACAAGACAGCAACTCAGGGGGAATTTCTGTAGCGTGCAAGCGAGCGAGTGACATGAACACATCCAGTGGGGGTTTCACAGCAAGCAGGAGGGACCTGCACTTTTCCAAGGTGCAGTTTCTGACCTAAGCCCTGTCAGATCTGCCACCTGCCTCGCTGAGAGGCTCCCTCTGGTCCCCAAAAGCACTGAGGCAGCTGAAAGCAGCCAATGCCCCAAGGCCAGCTCTGCTCTGTGAAAATAAGAAGCTACTTCAGCACCCCTACTTTGCCTCTGCCTTACTGATTTGAAATGGCCCATTGTCTGACCAAAGGATGTGCTGTGAGGGATTTGGGTATTGTGTTTCAAAAGTGTTGAAGGACAGCTGTACCACAGGGACAGGTCATTAGTGTTAATTATTGGCTCTGCACAGTTACTCGGTGAGATATTGGGTGATTGCTGCTCTACTTGTTTTCTTTCTMCACTGGTTGTAGTGTTTATTCATCAGTTTTCTGTGCTTTAATTTGGTTGATTGACATGCCCAGAGAACAGAGTTCTGGTTCTTTTATAAATTCAGAAGAAAAACTAACACAAAATAAATTTGCTCTGGCATTAACCTACATTCAAAAAAAGTGAACTACGCAGCCGATGTGCAGTTCTAATTGTGCTTTTCCTGAAGCAGGGTAAAATCTTATCCTCAGCGTAAAATCTGAGCCTCAGTGGAAGAAGCCATTGTGGGGACAGGGACAAGTGCCAGCCACACATTTTCAGACCCCCCTACCACACCAGTKCAGCATCCAGCCACTCTGGGCACCGAGCACACGCTGCTGGGTTCAGCAATCACTAACATATTCTCCAGCAGAGCTGGCATCAAGCTCCCAGCTGACCATCCGCGCTCACTCAGGTCAGCTCCAGGAGCGTCCTGTGTCCTACCCCAGCCCCACCCAACCCCTCCCTGTGTTTTTCCCAGCAATGGCAAAAAAACTAGAACATAACTGCCAAGTGAACTGGTTCATGGAGCCGATTCAGAAATCCTGGAGCTTGATTCTCCTCAAGAGCTTTCAGTTCAGCTGCATGGAGTGGCTGCCCAAACAACTGCAGGTTTGCCAGTGCCTGCTGGCAGGACTGCAGAGCTGAGGGTGCCACAGGGAGAGTTGAACCTGCAGGCTCAGCTGCTTTCTGGAAACGTGCTTCTGTGCTTGCTTGGCTTTTCACAGCTACAAAGGCAGGGAAGGAGCAAAAGGTTCTTCTCCCGGTAGCATATGTGCAGATCAAAGAGGATTCTTTTCCTTACACTTATTTCTTGAACCAGTATTTTAAATCTTTTCTACAACATAAACCTGAATTTAATATCAGTAGTATCAGAAGTATTTGGACAGGAATTAAGATCTTCCTCTCTACAGTCTCATCTCTATCCTACTCATCAACAAATACTGTAGYTAGGTTCTGTTTTTCTGTCCCATCTAGTCTAGGCTAACAGCACATGAATATTTAGTTATTCTAGATTCATATCAGTATAACTGACAGCACAGTTTTTTTCTCTCTTAACCAACCAGAGACAAGCAGAGACAAAAAAAAAAAAACAAACCTAAACCTTTGTCTCAAGCAGAGTCAAAAAAACAACCTAAACAAAAGCTCTCTCCAGGAAAAACAAAATAAAACAAAACTCCATAGCTTCAACCTAACACCATTTACAAACAAGACAAAGCAAAACYTGAAAACTGCAAAATCTAAAATCTCATCTCCCATAACACTGGCAAAGGTTGCCAGGTTTTGCCCCATCCTCTTACTGCTCTCAACTTTCTCTTGCAACCTCGTAAAAATATTTTCCACGTTGGTTGTGCATTGTATAAATTCAAATGAAAAAGTAACACACATATCTTAAGCCATCTAATAAGCTTTGATTATAAAACTTAAGTTGCTCAATAAACTTTCCTGTGCAGTAAAGTCTGCCAACTTCATAGCATTAAAAAGCCCTGAGATCCTGAATTTTTTTAACAAGAAAGTAAAAAGTGAAGAAGTTGTTATTATTTTAGATAACTTGGAAAGGTTTCTGAAAGTTAGATACAGTGCCCGAGGCCACTCCATTTGAAATCTTAATCATCAGTGTCTCCAACACTTTGGATATGAAGGCTTTATTAAAACAGAGCTAATAGATATTTTTAAGAGTCTCTAGCCTTTAAAAGTGGTAGGTGCACACATAATGTGCTATCCCCTGAAGAATTATTGGCACAGATTTGATATGACCTACAAAATTAAGCCATGGCTTCACTACYTCAAACTTGAACTCATGAAACCCCTGCAATCATTACATTATTACTCTGTTCTACAGATACAGAATTGAACTTCAAATCAATATATAATCCAGTTGCTAACCTTGTGAGCAACAGAGAGATTTTTCTCAATATTCTTTCCTCCTACTGTAAATGCATACATGGGTCAACAGACTTTTTAATGTTTCATTGTTTATAATTTGTTTCATGATTGCAAAAGGAATGCAATTTTGATGGCTCTCAAATCAGAAATCTCTATGATTAGAAAACATTCACCAACCAAAAATGAGCAACATCTAAACAAAACCTCCTCGAAAATCTGAAATGTGGCATCCACAGCACCACCATTTGAAAATAAAGCTCTGTGTGCMTCCTAGAAAGTCACATTGCATCAGTTAAAGCCGAGATGGTGAGCACTGCACACGAGCTCTTGGTGGGGAATGATCTTCTGATTCCCTCTGGTTTGCACAGCATCTAAATTGCCAGGCTGGATTCACAGCCTGGCCTTCACTGCTGTGCTGTAGATCTCATTTGGGCATTCAGGAGGACACTTTTTCCTCATTTCTCTAAACAATTATGCAATCTCCACTGCAGGGATAGCTCACAGTGTGGCTGCAGGCAAAAACCTCCTGCAGAGGCTCTGCTGGAAATGCCATCAGCACAGCTGATCCCAATGTCACCCTCAAAGCCTCTCCAGAGCAGCTGCTCAAGTTCCCACCTTTTTCCTCCTGCTTCAGCTCTAAGATTGATTCCATTAACAGAYGCACATAATATCTGATTTTACCGAATGAGGTGTAACATTTGTTGCCAAATTATTTAATTGCTTGGGAAGCAGAAGCTCCAGACATAAATGTATCTCCAGCAGAACCATTAATATACAGCCTCATTTAAAAGTTTGCACAGACACTGCATCTTGGTACCCTGACCTATAAAATAYTTTGGGTACTTTAGGGAGTTGAAACTGTGACCTCTGCATATTCTCTCACATACTGATAAAATAAACTAAAAACTTAAAACAACTCATTACTTCAATTGCTTGCAAGTTTTAGGCAGCTGGCAGTAAATTTCATTTTATATAAATAAATGTTATCTCATTACCAACAATCTCCATTAGGATCTAGCAGACCATGAAATAGACTTTGCAAGATCAAGCAGTGTGCTAAGGCCCAGAAAACCATTACTTGAGCTCCTAGCTCCAGAAATTATGGGGGCAATGAAGCACTATATTACAGCGTGAAGCACACACACTAAACAAGCCTTTTTAGTCAAGGCATTAGGAAAAGAAGCACAGATTACTCATTACTGTGAAAAGTACAGTTGGGTTATTTGGCACCTGCCTCTTAGCTTAATTTCCTACTGTTATTAACTTCTTASTGGATGTGCTTTTTGCAGAGACTGTAACACTTCTAATACGGGATCATGAAGGACTCATTTTAGACACTAGGGGAGACAAATCTATTCTAACATACTACCAAAATCTACTTGCCTGTTCAGAGAAAAAAATATTTACAGATCTATGGGGGGAAAAATCAAAGTACCACAAGAAAAGCCAAAAATATTGCTTTGAATACTAACTAAAATATCTGAGCTTCCCTACTGTTTGAMTAGAAATAAYGTCCAGTTTATAAAACACAATGAGYGTTAATCTCCCCAGGAGGCTAAAAGGATATATTTTAAGTCAGTTCACTAAAATAACAGAGGATAACATTTGGTTCCCTAGATGCCATGAGATCCCTAAAGCTCAGGCAAAATGCAAACTGCCAACAGATACAGTACTGAGCCATCCTATCCACACGTGGTGGGAGAACAGTGATTTTTATTTTGTAATGGAGCCGTGGCTTCAAACTTAACTGTACCTCTCAAGGTACAGTTGTACAAATTTACCTCTTCTGGTCAAGTTGGGTTCACAGGGAAGAGAGAGGCAAATTAGGTAATCCTAAGAGAGAAGATTAGCAGAATCAAAAACTAAAGATATTTGCCCATCAGCACTATTTGAGAGCCTGMAGCCTTCCCTCCAAACCCCAGCATTGCTGTTCTTGTCCTGTGGTGAGATGGAAAACAGGGGAAACCAACTTTAGGGTACAACACAGTCCACAGCAAACACATTTAATTCCCTTAAGACCTTAAGAAACAACTTCTTGCTCTTAGCTAAAAAAATCTATTTTTCAGTCCATGAATATTAAAAAAAAAAAGAAAATTAATGTAGCAGGTGATCCGCTGGCCAAACGTCAGTGCATCCATGAGAATCTCGTACTCACTCATCTAAGATAAAATGTTGTGGTCCACAATATGAACGCTTTTGAAATTCTGTATTTAGCACTTCTTCCAGCCTTACTTTTCCTGAATCCATATTTTAAATTATCAGCATCAATTTTAAATTGCCATKTAATTTAATATGATCTTACATGGGYGACAATTGAAGCCAAAGTTTTGTAACACAGAAATCAAGCCATCACAATAATATTGTAATAACCATAATGGCAATACAGTAGCTTCTACAAATGCATTCAAATACAGGTCTACAGGAGCTTTAAAATGCCCATAATTGGTAAATTAAACACACTTTTRTGAGAATTTACAGTGCAGTTATCCAGAAATTCCAGCTTTTACTTTTCAAAATATAAACAGTGATCAAAATTCTTTTCAGAATCTGCAGTTATTCTGTGCAATTGGTTTTGGTATAGCTCTAGCATTATTAAAAAATCAGAACAAAAAGAAAAAACGTATTTGCCATGATAGTGATGCTTACAGTAATAGCAATTCTACAGGTTAAAAGTCAAGGTATTATGAACACTGTACTCTTAAAAAAATAAATGAGGGAGGCATTTGCAACCAATTTCACTCCATTCTCTCCTTCAAATGTCCCCAGAATTAGTCTCATATGTATTATATTATTYCTCGCAGTCACACTCTTGAAATCAGTTGAACAGCTTCTAAACCAAGAGATCCTGAGAGCTTAAGACTAAGACTGTAATTCCTTTGGGCAATTATAGGTTTTTCAGCTTTAGCTGATAAACAATAGAGGCCAGAAGAACCAAGCCACACTTTTACTGAGAGTCCCTCATGCTCCATTGCTGCAGCTCCTCAGCCACGTTACACCCTCAGACCTGGCAGCAAAGGAACCCCAGAGCAGCCACTGCTTTKCACTCCTCCTTGGTCCACTTGCAGCTTTGGGGCCATTTGCCATCATTTTTACTGCCATGCAGCCAGCAGGAAATGTGAATCATGTGTGGGACTCAGTGGAAGATGACCTCCTGCACCACTGACACTGGCACATTTCAGGTGTTTGAAATCAGGGCAGCCCCTGGGACCTCTGCTGGGAAACAGAGCACAGTCCTTTGGGGTTGCTGAGGTAATGGGGAATTGTTCCTTTCTGTGGAGGCAATTTCAACTGCTACAAACTCAAACCCAGTTGAGAAAAATACTGCAGACACTAATTTATCTGTCTGGTTTTGAGAGATATAAACTCACTCACTGCAGGGAACTCCAAAGAAACTCAAAATCACGCTGCTGCTCTGAAGGGGATTTAATCCTTCAGTGAGTTCAAACACAGCTGAACTGTTCTGTCTGGGTTCCTGTGTAGCACCCACCATCCAAATGCCTGAACCAGTCTCTCAGGAGTTAATTTCCATTCATCCCCTCCTGCCACACCAAGACAGCCTTGGGTAGCTCCTTCCCACAGAGCTTTTCCGAACCTGTCAGAAAATATTTCCCATTTCCCTCAGTATAATTAGGTCATGTTCAATAAATCACTCATCATCTGAGCTCACTCATCAGCCCTCCTAACAGGGCAGTATCACCTCCAAAATCCAAGAGACTTAAACTAAGCATAAACTGTTGAAATAAACACATTTTCCCTTGTAACAGCCACCTTTGTGAGTCTCCCCTCCACGGTTCCAGCTGGATTAATTTAGCATTGCCTTAGGCCAGGCCTGGGTGAACGTTTTTCAGCAGCCCATACCACGGTGAGGTTTGGGACTGTGACTAAGCCAGGCTGGATAATGCACCAGTGTTGCAGCTGCTGCTGAGCCCTGCTGGCATCCTGGCAAGGCTTTCTGCAGTCCCCACTGCAGTCTGCAGTGCCCCAGGAGCAGGGGAGGSCAGGAGGCTGGGAGGGGACACTGGGGACACCCCACAGCCCCAGCACCACTGTGGCACAGCAAGGAGCTGGGGTGGTCCTGCCAAGGCAGCTGCTGCTCTGGAATTGCCTGGTGGGATGGGATGGGTGACTCCCATTGTGTCACTGAGGGTTTTCCTCCACCTGTTAAAYGTCTTTATGTCAGCCCAGGAGTTTTCTTGCTTTTGTTCTCCCTGTTGTCTCCACCAGCCAGAGCCTATTCACATTATGAGATTTCACTGCTCAGGTGCCAAAGCCACTGGACATTTAGCACAGATGTTTCTGCATTCAGCCTCCTCCCTCCCTCAGAAATGATTATCACAATTTATAGAATAAGAGTCAYAGGAGCAGAGGGATCCAACTGCTGTTAAATTTCTGCCTCAGAACAATTTATCTTTGTTCTTTTAAAAATATTTCTGGAAATGCTTCTATGCCCCCAAAGCAATACAGCTTCAGTGCCATGTCATGCAGTGACCTACATATGCACAGAGGACGCTTGGCAAACAATAAACTCCACAGAAAAGCCACTCTTCCAAAACACTGAGAAAGGTTGGGGATGTGCAGACTAGCACGTTTTATGCAGGCATTTTCAAAGCAACAGAGAAAATAGATTTCCTCACCAAGTCTCCTCTTTTTCAAACAGTCAGGTTGAAAGATGGACAGTTCCAGATGGCACTTGGGTGAAAACATGCAGCTTCACTGACAGTGTTTGCCAAAAATGTTTAAGAAAACCACAAACAAATAAAGACAAAGTTTTACAGCAGCATTGTAAGAAATGGTTTCTTAGCTCTTGAAAATTTAACAGAAACAAGGGGAGATTGTATGGAGCTTCTTTTTTTTGAGGACAGATTTTTCTCAGTTTCTTTGCAGGAAAAAAAATAAATCTGTGTTTACCTGCTAAAAAGGCAGAGTGTCTCTGTGGAACAGGCCTGTGGAAACCCCAGTGACCATATATGAATGCTTGGAGAAAATGACAGCTCTGCACATCTCTCATCAAGGATTAGTGTGTTGAATCTGAAATACATTTTGGTTTACTGTAACCACACTTAAAGGTTATGAGCCATATGTAATGGAACTGTGACATTTCAGGAAATATTCATCTTCCAAGTTCAAAATACTGAAGAACCTTTTTCAATTTTAGCCAGCTCTCCTATGCACACACTACCAGAACAATCACTTTTAACTTTTACCTTTTCAATTGCATTTGGGAAATACTAAATGACATTCACATCCCACATTYRTGTGTATCTCTCATGTCAGAGAATCCACAGCATTACATTTGATATCCATACAGCAGCATTTTTGCTTTGTCTATTCCTTTAGCAGAATTTCCTGAATGTTATTGTTTCATTTTTTATTTCTTTTATAGTTAATACTGAGTAATTCATATTTCTAGAAGTTGGTTTTAAATTACTGCCTGAAAGAGCCTCTCCACAAAGAATGGAAGCACCAGAGTATAAGAACTTAGTTAAGGGGTGGTATTGAGGTGCACTCTCAATGAAGCCAGTATTTTTAAAAATGAATGCTGTCATGTCAAGCTAAAACMAGTTTTATTTTCACTGAGGTTAAAGTTTTACAATAACTACTCAAAAKAAAGTTTCAAAAAACTGAATCAATAAAATCATATCTCCTTTGTAAACCAAGGAAGAACYGTGCTATCCCACCTACTAGGGAGACCTCCTCCTCCCCCTCTGCAAGCTTATTTCATAGATACAGGAGCTCTTTGCTGAGAGGGTGCTATAAATATTTTTAAATCAGTCTACTCAATTTGCTGCCCCCTTTCAGTCAAATATTACTCCAACTGTAAGAGGAAGTTGGAGATCAATMTTTCCTTAAATGGATGTTTGATTATCGATTTAACTTAGCAAAGAAGCAAAACCAAATGGTACTACCAGCTTCWGGATGTTCAACAGCTGAAAATGTAACATACAGACTCTACTATTTACAGAGGATAATCTTCTCACTATTAATAAAGCCTTGTATCTGCATGATTAGCTTGATGTAGTTATAATAATAGTTCCCTAAATATTTTGCTTTTCATTTTCTATTCTGATCATTAAACCCTAAACCTAATGGACAGCAACTGCAGTGCACGTTAAGGTTACATAAAAACTTGATGTAATCGATTTTCTCTGGTGTCTAACATAGGTTTACAGAAAGGATGAATATGCTAATGGTCCTCAAATACATTTTAAACAAACACAAATGTAAACTGCATTGTGTGCAGCTTCATTTAAACCTCAATTTCAAGTGTCTGTTTAAGTGCTTTGCTGAATCCATTCAACCCTGTGGTGCAGGGAAGGTCACAGTGTTCAAATCTTAATCTTTCAAAACCAGTTCTAATAGGAGGGAACTCCTCTCAAGCTGACCAGAAAGCACTGGAGCAAATGGAATTGGGAGCACAAGTGTTTCTCTTTTTCCCAACACAGAACAAGGAAAAGTTCCTGCTGGAGTTCTTGAGTTACCTTTTTCCACAGAAATTTGCATTGTGAAACTCTGTGCAGGAAAATAGTAACTTATTATGGCACAGCACATAAATGCATTCACTTCACAGCATTGTASATCTGGACTTAAAAGCTGAAGAAAAAGCATAAAAAAAACTGTGTACACATAACCTGGGAGAAAGGTGGGGAAGAAGCAAAACATTTTCTGAAAATCAGAATCATAGTCTGGATTTTTCACCTGCTTTACATTTCAGGATTGACCAATTCTTTGCCACCCYTCAGCCTCTCTCCTGCACTTTGACTTACTTGCTGCAATAAACCACAAGCTATTTTCAAGCCCTGTTCTCAGAGGACTCCTGGGCTGCTCTGAGCCCACACACCTGTATTTTTTTGTGAAACCCAGAATGTGCAAAGGAAACCAGATGGGAGATTATTATCCCAATCCTACCGGGTTGGAAACACTTCCTGCTTCATTCTTCAAAAATAAAGTATATAGATGTTGTAGCACAAACCTTGAACATTCAGTCCTCTGTGAGAGATTTTCACAGCTGAGCCACACTTTAAAGCCCTGAACRTGGCACTTAACTCACCCAAAAGGATTGCTTAGCACCCTTCCACAGCTTCAGCAACTCCCAAGAGTTCCCTTGGGAAAGACTTGGCCTAGAACTGTCTGTGTAAAATCTCCACCTTGTACAACAACTGCAGTGGYTTCTTTTGTGTCTTCACTGCTGGGAGCTCCCCCTTTCCTTGCTGAGTTGTGGTGAGATTCCCTCATTCCCGCAGCCAGGGTGCCTGTGGCCAGGACAGCAGGGCAGGAGTTCAGCCAGGGACCCACAGCAGCAGCTTCCAGAGCTCACCAGGTTYGTTTGCTGCCACCTCCTCCCACACCATTTGCTGATCCATCCATGGCCACAACAATACTCAACTTGAGCAGATTAGTTTTTCTTTATCTTTTTTCTTTTTTAATTTCTCCAGGCACTGTTTTGTTCCACTGAAAACCAAGGTGATATCAAAGTCTTTTTTTTTTACAGAAATCTTACTGCTGTGCATGGGTTAACTGCAATGATAAGATTCTCCATCACACAGTATTGTACAGAGTAGCATAGAGACATTATGCACAGCAAACAGAAGTGAGAGGTTTCCCACAGCCTTTTGTACAATTTAACAAGCAGTTAATGCCCATGTTCTTTTATTCTGTCTTTTTTCACTAGGAAAACAAGCTGGCAGTTAAGAGGCTATAGTCTAGAATTTACACTATCAAAGCAGCTAAATATTACTGGATTTTAGCATATTCAGCAAGTAGGATAAATGCAACCAGATTTCATTCAGCTTTGAAATGTGATCTGTAAGTATTAAAACATTCCCAAACACACCAGGAAAAACACCTGCAGATGTACAACCAGGATGAATATAGAGGGGATCTGTGAACATTTTGACACCAAAACTGTACTCAACATATAAAATAAATAAATTTTAGAAACACAGCTTGGCTTTGAAGCCCCTGAATGCATGCAATTTCTTAAGAGATCAAATTACTTCAAAGCATTTCTGGCACCTTGGACATCTATCCAAATTACAAAATAACCTGGTGAGCTGTTGTTCTTGTTTTGCCCTGTGACTTGCTACAGACATCAAGGGCTACATAGCTGTCTGTATGTAGGAAAACTAGCAAGAATCTAGAGGCCTTGAAAAAGTGCAAAGAATAGGCCTCAATAAATAACATTAAATAAAACAGATATCTGAACTACAAACACATGGTCTGCATACTCTTAAGTGCTTTGCCTTTAGGGGAATCATCTGACCACACCTTTCAGCYACTGTGAATTACATCCCCAACAGACATTGGTGGAGAAAAGTTCTCTGGAAATTGGGCTCTGTTCAGCTACAGGAACTGCAAAAGAACTCCCAAGACATGTGGCTATCCCACAGTTAAACAGTTTTCTTTTTACCTGGTACCTGACAAGGTGCACTGAAAAGCTGCCCCAAAGCTTCCTTTGCAAGCTCCACTTCTCACCAGCCTGAACAAGGAGATGATTTCCCCAAGGCCTCTGCAGGCTGTGGAGGTGAAGCCCCTGGCCCTTCCTGCAGGATGCTGCTCCCACCACCAGCACCCACCAACGCTCGGCCTGAGGCTCCTTTGTCACTGGGTAAGGAAAAGCAGAAGTCAAATTTACTCTGGCTCTTGAATGCAACGCAGAAAACAGCTACCAAAATGAAATCAACAGAACAAAAAAACATCTACGTCGAACACAGGATGAYTGTGGGCTGCTGAGCAGATTTCCTTCTGCAGATGTGACAGCTGCCTGGACTGAGGTGCTATTTCAGCAAACATCCTCCCTTCATTGTTTCTGCTTTGGAAGAAAAAACTCTTATCCTGTTTGATGGTCTTCTAATTATACTTGTTTTCTTTTTGCTAAATATTAAGGACAAATAAATCTTAAAAACAGACCCTGACCCCCCAATACCTGCTTTTCCTGCAATTCATATGCTGATACCATTGTATACCACATGCAAACTACTACGTGTTGCTCATGGGAACAAAARCTCTTCTCTCTGGATGACTTTCCAATGTGTGGGTTATTTAAACATGGTTCACTCTGCTTGCAATGCATGTGAAGTGAGAGTTTAGCTTCAAACCCATTGCTTTTGTATATTGGTCAGTAATCCACTTTCTCTGACTTCACCAGCTCCTTCCAGTTCACACCAACACACCTCAGACTGTGGCTCATGTATTGGTACCCAAACACCCATAAATAATATACAAATGCAGCACACTGCTTATTTGTTTGTAGAATAGAGAAGTTCTGGTAATCTACCACGGAAGAGCTGTGCTACAGGCCAGAAACACACACTACTCCATGTGTAACTGCAATTGTGACCTTACTACACATCAATTTCAGTGATGTGGGCAGCCAACATTCAGTGTACAGAATAAACTGCTAGYCCACATACAGAAAAAAAGCACATGGAAATCATAATATAAAAAATTTTGGTTACACTTTGCAAAAATGTTTGTAATTACTGCTTATTTACCGAAACATATCAAAGCAAAAGTTAGAAGTTCTACTTAAAAGGCACTAATAAAAGCTGCTAAAAAGTGACTTTTGCAAGATTTTAACATTATAAAGGCAGCATAATTAGATTCATCTCACAAAATGTATCAGTTGAACTCCAGGGAAGTATTGAATACTGAAAAAAAACCCAAACAAACCAACCACAAAATCATCAATAACAATATATCTTCTCCTTTTCAAAATACTTTTGCCTCAAGGGAGATGGGTTATAGTTTCTCATGTCTCAAAAACCCAGGCATCAAAGGAAACAGTCTGCCTCAACAGTACATCTAGTGAATTACAGGAGATGAGGTCCTTGTGGGAGCATCGCACAATTCCTACGATGGACCCAGCTGAGGAAYGCTGGACACCCAGAGCTGCCATCCTTCTCTTACAGTACTAACAAAACATCTGCAAGTCTGAAAGAGCAGTATTCCAAATCAAAATACCTTTGTAACTACCAAAACAATCAGAAAGCACAGGAAGAGCCTTAGTTTGTTCCAAATAGCTGGTTACAGATCAGTCTTTAGGTCCCTAAGACACCAGATCTGATGAACAAAATCACTCTGATAAAGACAGGAAGGCAGGGAAATTAGGTTATCAGACTTTCCACAAGTAAAGCAATTGATTAAAGCATCATTAGYTGTGAGCCTGAAGTCCAAACTGAATTCTGCAATAGTAGCTTATGCTAAATACACCCATATGTGTACATTTATAGGTACAGATAAAATTTGATTGCAACATTAGCAAAAACTAATAAATAATACACAAGCTTAACTGTAAGGAAGCTCAGTCAAAATGCAGGGTCCTCCTTCTGCCTAGTGAAGCAAACATTCAGCTCTCAGTCTGGATTTTCATTAACCCTGTGCAGGAGGGGTAAAGCAAATTTGAAGTTAAATTCTCATTTCCACTCCTGCTCCCCAGTGCTGGTTTGGTTGCAGAGTGTTGATGCATATGAAGCACGTCCCTTGCCACCAGCTCTTACCCATGTGCACACCCAGCGTCTTCCAAGCCCTAAAAAACACAAATTGTAGCTGCTAATTGAGGATAAACACACAGAAGATGTTGAGTGGAGGAGACAAGTCCCATCTGAGGGGGAGGCAGATCTCAGGCAGGCACACCCTGAGGAGGCAGAGGCTCTTGCTGCAGTCTGCTGAGCCCTGCACTGATGGGATCCATGGGGCAGCCACAACCCCAAGGAGCAGAGGGCAGTGCCAGGGGACAGAGGCACAGAGACCTCCCCAGCTTTTGTCTCCTTCCTACTGCACTTGCTAGTCAAGCACCAGGGTAATGCAGCCATGACATCACAAGCCTTCATAAACTCAGACAGCTGTGTCCACAAGCAAAGAATTTCTATGAAATTCTGAAAAGAACCATTTCTGATAACATATGTGGCCCTAGGACAGGCACACATCACAGCAAGTATGTGCCAGGTAACACTTCCGTAGTGTTTTCACCTGTCAAACAGTGAAAATGAATAGCTGAGATGAGGTTCTTAAAGTATTCTTTATTAATATCATTAGAAGTTGCAGAAACAACTTTCTTGTAATATAAAGGCACAGGGAGACAGTTTTGATAAAGTATTCCAAACAAACAGTAACTTACAGTACAAAAGGACAATTTTAATGCACATACAAACCCCAAACATCTCATTCAAAAATATTTCACCATGTTCATCAATAATAATGGGCAATGACTAAAAATATAAATTGTTATTGTACAATAAATATCTGACAGGTGCAAATGGAACAAGATTTATTGCTCTCCACAATGTTTTCCCTGTAGTGTTTTTGCTCTAGTGGGGGGTTTTGGGGTTTATTTTCCTTTCACTTCCAAGTTGCTTTTACAAGTGGCTTTAGTAACTTGTTTCTGGAGGGACTAAACCCCAAACAAAATCTAAGAGAACATTCTGACAGTCACAGAACTGACTCAAGTAGTAACCAAAACTGGCAGTGTTTGTTTCTTTCACAACCTTAACAATCACAGTCCACTCTCTCTTTGGGAAATGTGGTAGATGTTTAAAAATCAACTGTAGTGGTAAGTCGAGGCTTTAAGGTAGGGTGGTAGTGATGCCTTGAGAGGCTACCTAGAACAGAGGCCAGACAGTGTTAAAGGAATAAAGCAGGGATTTATKAAAAGGCCTTCAAAGGATACACCCTGGGCAGTACAAGTGGCTCCACCCAACATGGACACCAGGCCAAGAGTYTTCACCCTTTTATAGTTTTGGTCCATTTCCATATTGGGGTTAATTGTMCAATTACAGCYTTAGGTTATGCAGTCCCATCCTCCCAGACTGCTCTCATCTCCCTGCTGTTTACAGTTTTTGGGCCTGAAGCTGCAAAGGTGTCCTTGGTTCTCTGGCTGGAAAAGGATTGYTTTGTCTAAATAAACTGTGAAGAGAACTTGCTTACATTTTATATGAAGTTCAGAGTTACATACTAATGCAGTACAGAATCTGGAAAATATGAAAGCTAAAACTTAAGGCATCAGTAGTACCTAGTCTGAGGGTTAGTCTATTTTCTTCAAATAAGTGGATTTTATGAAGAAAAGTAACATGACTGTTCTCCAACAGCTTGTGCCAGAACAAGCACATAAAACTGTTCAAATGAGGGGAGAAATTAAAATTAAAAGCTGCACAGGGCATTCTAACTTCAAAAAACAAGACAAGGGACTGGGAACAAATTAAGACTACAGAGGCAACAATGACATAAGAGTAAGAATTTCGAATTCCAAAATATCCTTAATCATAGAATCTTTAAAGTTGGAAAAGACCTTTAAGATCAACAAGTCCAACCAGCAACCCAGCACCACCACCATGTTCACCATTAAACCATGTCCTCAAAATACAGTGACCTAAGAAATCAAAGAGCACTCTGCATCTCTGTGTGCCTCCCCTYGGAGCTTTGAGAAAGGAGGACAAGTCAGTGAGTTGAACATTTTCCTCACCTGCAGAACAATTTCCATCAGGCTCCATGCAGTACAGGAGGCAGAGCAGCTCTGCTCTTGGAAGTAGCACACGTTACCTTGCTCAGAATTATGTTTAGCTTGTATAAAATAGTGTTTTATACAGGCATTTAAGAAATATTAGTCTCCTTCATTACTGTTACCAGAAGTAATATGCACACATTTCCTCAGAGCATCTTTGTAGGAACAAAATTTCAGGAAAATTAAGCATAGTAGTTGTAAAAAAAAAAAAAAAAGGCAAAACCAAAAACTGAGGAGCAAGCTTTCAAGTGAGTTCTTGTAGCAGTAACTGAGGCTTTTATAAAAACTGTGATTTATGAGAACAACTCCATATTTACACAAACCTCAACAAGTCAATTTGAACTGTACTGGGAATAGTCAAACTTAGTTCATGAAAAGGTACCTAGAGTGAGTACAGCTTACTGGTAAACCAAAAGATGAATATTCAGAAAATTCTATTCAACACACTTAGGAAGGATGTAAAACAAACTGCTAACTTGCTTGACATTATTCACATTAGGGTTTTCTCTAGCACRAGTACACAGTTTCAGAAGTTCTTCAGAAAGTAACCAAGGATCATCAAAATCTGAATTTTGAAAATTATTCGTTTCACTACAGTATAGCCTTCTTTGTTTACTGTATGTTCAAAAACTAGTAAACAAAACCATTTTCTTTGGCTTATACTTAAACTACACCAGATTAGTGATTTTTTATTTTTAGTCAATCTTCTATCCCCAATTTAAATTAACACAGATCTTTTTATTGTAGTGTCTTTCCAATTTTCAAATTATCTCTGTTAAAAGTAAGATTTTGCTCATACCATGATTTCCTGTTAAACAGCCATGTGTATATACTGGTATGAAGGGCAAGTTTTGTACAATAGTTACATTAAGTGATATTTCCAATGGCAGAACCACAGAAGACATTAAAATCAATGTTAGTTCAAGTGAGATTTGAGCTTATGATGATCTTAAAAAACAAACCACAATGCCTAAGCATGGTAAAATACAGTGTAAAACCCCCTAAAATCAGACAGTAAACTCAGGAATTCTGCACTCACAGTAGGAATGTTCTGCACAGCATTAGCATGAAAGCCTGTTCAGTTTGAAACAATGCAGACAGCTGGGTTTACCTGGATGTAAATGCCACTTCAAGGTGTTTAAATAAACACAAAAATGAGACAATGATGTCAGGAAAAAGGCCTTTAAAACAGGCCACCAGTCTAACTTGACTTTCCAAGTAAGAACATCAGTTTCACAAAACTGTGACACTAATGCAGTTTTAGGTAAAGTACCCTTTGACACACAAGCTGTCAATTAAGCTATCACAGTCTTTTGTGACCTACTCCCTTTGAACAGTTAGGGAGGACAGTCAATAGTAGCTCAAGTTTTAATTCAGTAAGTACCTTGTTTGTTTGCAAAGGAACATTGTAACACCATAAAATTCTATTTTTACAGTATTTAGAAAACTGATAAACTAGGGTTTTTAAGTCTCTCTTTTTAACAGAGGAGTCCAAAACTTCTGTTTYCTTTGTGTCTTTGCAATAGTGTTTTAGCCAGTGTTGCCAAAGAACTTCACTGAGGACTACCTGACGTTGTTACTGAGCTGTGCCAGGTACTCCCGCAGCTCCTTGGCGGCCTGGAATCGGCCGTATCGCTTCTTTGGGTTGGCACACTCATCCAGCAGGGCCTCCAGGCGCCCCTCTTTGGCAATCTCAGCTGGGGGGTGGTGCAGCAGCCCCCCCGAGGTGCCCCGCCACGTGGCGTGTCTGGACAGAAGGTTCTGACAAATGGCATAATAGTTGTGGTCCACAGTGACCCGAGCACAAAGGATCTCCTTGGAGAAGGACAGACAAGCYTCTTTATCACAGTCGTCAAACTTGCTCTCGTACCACACGTCCCAGTTCTCAGGCTTATCTGTGGAATGTAAGGAGACAGTGAAACAAGTGAGGGAGGGGAGCAAAGAGTATGTGTGTGTCTGAATGCAATCAGAAACTTGATGCACAGCAAACTGCTAATATTTACATTAAAACCAGTTTTGTTTAGACAAACTCAGAAATGTTGGAGCCTAAGACTGCATCTGACAGTTTGATACATCCTGCTGAAATGGTCCTGGCAAAACAAAAAATAAGGGAAAGAAAGAAAGAGGGCAAAATAGATAACAAAGAGAAAGCAGGAAAAAAAGGAGCACAGTAAACACATGAAATCTACATTCACACATACCCAGAGGAAAAAAATGTAGCATGAGCAAGTACAAGAGAAAAATCCAGAGCCAAAGCTCAGGAAAGCAAACAAGCAACATGATTTATTTTAGCAACAYAGATTTGGGTTCTCCAGTTGCCCTGGAAACTACTGCTAGCAAGTGGTCTACCAAAGACTAAAACAACATTGCAAAGTAATTGCTATAAACTTTTGAAACTTTATCTTCCATCTTACTTTCAACACTGCAGTAACCAGAAAGAATATAAAAAAGCAGATACATTATGTATAATCTTTGAAAAAAGTAAAACTCAATGAGGCAAACAGCATTTAGGTACATGTAGAAACCCTTCTCCTTCTCACAGCTTTCTTTTAACTTAAAACCTGATTTACATAAAATACCTCATGCAGTAATAATACTKAAAGGTTACTAAGTGTGAGCTCTCCTGAGTTCTTTTTTGTTAGAAAACTTTCATCTCAAGTTTCCTGACTACTGCCAGCTGTGAGAAGAGGTCCTTATCACGGAGTCTCAGAGTTTTGCAGATGTCTCTTAGCAATGTGAGGTACAAAGAAAAATTCATCTGTGCTTGGCAGTCTCTGAGCTGACTACTGGTCTTCTCATTCACAGCACATTGAGAGACAGTTTAGGAAAAGAAAGAGTACTGAAGGATGTACTATGAAAAATTATAAAAACATGATGTAAGATCTGCAGAATTAACAGCAAAGTCAATGTGGAAAAAAAAGCCAGCAAAGGAGAATGGGAAAAAAGGGCTTCAGCAAACTCAAACATGACATCCCACACAGAATAAAAACAAGTGTCACTGTACAGTGCAACTGGACAGAAGGTACACATTAAAATATCTGAACAGGCACATTGATCACTCTGGACAGAGACTGGCTCATGGAACCTTCCCAAAGATCCATGAAAACAGTAGTAAATGTCAACCACAAGTTTATACAAAGACTAAGAATTTTCTCATGTCTTCTTTGTCTGTGTTCTTGATTTTCAGATCMTAAATCACACCAAAACCCTGGTTGGGACAACAGATGTGACACTTGCAGCACTCAGGTTCTGCAAGGAGCTCCTTGCTCCTAGTCCACGTACACATCAACATTTTCAGAGCTCACCTGGACATCCTTCTGCCTGAGCAATTCAGACTGGCTCCAAAAATGAAAGCCTTCAGTAATATTATTTTAAGAGGGAAGGAAATTAATGGAAGAGAAAGGAAAAGAAGGAAAGGAAAGGGTTCTACAGTAAATATACTGGATAWTCAATATATTAAAAGATTTCCTTGGTAGGTTTATATAGTTTAAATCTAAGCTGCTTGAGAACATATAATAAATTTAATAAAAAAACCCAACCAAACAACCCCAAAACACACTTCCTTGCAGAAGAGTGTGTGGATAGAAAAACCCAGTCTAAAAGTTAATTCCACAGCACAACATATGAAGCCTATTTGCAAAGCTTAAAATAATCCATTCACTCAAAGCAAACTGGAATCACCTGGCTTGTTGCCATGAATTTCTGCAGAATCCAGAGTTTCATGTTCAATGTCTCCAGCCCTTAGGTCTGTAAGTTTTCCTTATAAGCTCAAAAAGAATATAAACCTACGTGATGCCACTTTGTCAAACACCTCTCCTGCTGCCGCTGCTTTGAGCTTTTACAGGTGACAGAAAGAAAATTAATTTGGAAAAAGCACTTGAATTACCCATTCCTTTGGCTCCAGTATTACAGAAAACCAACAGGAAGCAAAGGCTATGGGACTRAGGCAAAGCAGGCACTAATGCTGTTTGTCATCCACAGAAAGTAGAGTTCCCAGACTTCCATTGTGCCATAGCTGCTTGGAGAAGACAAAAAAAGCCTCTCTCTCTTAGGCAGGTAAGCAGCCTGGCTGTCTGGTCCACCTTAGCTATCTGTCCATCCACCTGTCCAAACACACTCAGCACCAACACCCTCTCTCTTCCCACCCCCACCTCTTCCTTTATGCACGTTTATGGTACTTGAAAGCATCCAGGWATGCTCAACAGTTCATGAAACTGACAAATTGGTCCAGCTAATTAGTAGTCTAATTGCATAAGAAAGCTAATTCATTTGTTAATTAGCAGTCTAGTTGTAAAGCAAACAAAATATGTATTTAGCAACCACTCATACTTTAAACATTGCAGAGAAAGAAGTGAGACACACAGGGTGAGGGGAGTGAAAGAAGACACTTACTCTGTCTGATCAACCTTTTGTCTGCCACCAGAACGTTCTCTGCATCTACAATGATAACTTTCCCATCTCTTGGTCCCACTGCAAAGTTGTCAAAGCTGACATCAAGGAGGTAGAGTGCAAATTCAAAGTCATTATTTGTCAGCTGCTCAGCTATTTCCATTAGTTGCCAGGCCAGATCCACTCGTTTCTCCCACGGTGCATTGAAGTAACTCCACAGCTCCTCTCCCACGTAGTTGACAGCCACCATCCTTCCACATGCTCCCAAGTACTTTGCAAATGGCCAACCYTCGTCAGATGGAAAGCTCTGTACATAAAATAAATAAATTTTTAATTAATAAAAAACAGCTTAGGTTTTAAAAGGCTTTTTGATAAAACTTAAAAGAGAAAGCTGCAAATATCCATCAACACAATAATCCATACGTTTCTAAGTTTTGAAGGGAAAGGAAAAACAATACAAAAGGTATTTCTGTGACSAAGAGGCCTTGCTGGACTAATGCAGGGAAAAGGTTGGATGGCCTGAAACAATTTATAGCGCATATCTAGCTTTCCATCTATACACACACACATATTTACACACACAATTTCACCAACCATCTTTTTCTCTTGGTGTTCTATTACACACCTRTTGTAGTAATGCAAGTATATTTCCCATCACAATATTTTCACAATTGATCTTTTAATTAAAACAAGTTCTTTTAACAACCTAAAGAAAAAAAACTCTACAAAGTGGCACCTCCTTCTCTCCAACACCACCCTTTCCATTTTCCCAGTCSATGGGATTCCTTTGAGGTTTCTTATTTTTCTAGTATACCTTAACAGTTTATCTCTTGATTAATTGCTACACATATGCAGGCTGTTTATTAGACACAGCCACATAACATTTTTATCAACAGTAAAATCTGTCTCCAACAGTACCTTTCTTGGAAGTTAACAAAAGAGACTGAATAGAAATGACACATTACAAGAAATTACAAAAAAAAGCCACAACACACCAGCATGGTTTTCCTAATTCAGTTGTGCTGAATGTGCTCTAGGAATTCAATGTGAACAGACAGGCATTTCAAAGGTACCCTCCAAACTCCAGAGGAATGCTGGAGAGAAATGCAACAAGAAACCACAAAAGCGCTGATTTAAGAAACCCCAAATTTAGAGAAGTTAGCACTCTAAGAATATGAGGTACACCACTTTTAGCTGCTAGGAGATACCACCAGGAGCCCATGCTCCTTCCTCATGTTCTGCCCTTCTGTTGGGTCACCAGACACCACCCATGATCCATTCTGCAGTAATGATGTAGCAAAGGTTTTACCACAGCTGGGGTTTTTACCACCAGTGCKGCGGGTTTCAGGATGAATGAAAGCCTCGGACCTTCTGGAATCTGCAATGGCAGAAAACATTTACTGTCACCTGGGGAAAGAGACTGGAAGTAAACACACCTTGTAGAACAGGTCYAAACTACAAGACCATGTAGAGAAGAGGTGCCTAACATAACCACCTTTGTCTATGTAGTACACCTGAAGAAACTAAAATCAWAACTAATATACACAATTGACAATGCTTGCTACTTTAATGGCAAAAGCCATGAAGCTGCTCTCTAAGGTGGAAAACCTCAGTAGACAATTTCTGGGTAAGTAACCATGTTTACCACTACAGAGAACCACCCTTCTTGGCGGGGTAAAAGGACATCAGAGCCAGATTGATAACAGAATAGGTTGAAAGTTTTTGATATGTCTGCGTGTCTGAACTTCAACTCTATTTTTATCACGTGTTCTACTCACCTAAGCAAAACAGGTTGTGATAAATCCTGAGGATAACAGGAACTAATTTGACAGGTTTGAGAGCAGTATGTATTTTCAAGCTGTGAAACCACGTAACTCAGCAGAACTAAATCTCTCTCAGTAACTAAATCTACCATGCAAGAGAGAAGACATTATCCAGCCCCCAGGCTTTTTGCCTGCAGGATTCAGGGCAATTAACAAAGGTAGAAGTACAGCCAAATAGCCACCAGTTCAGCTCACATCAAGTGYCACATTCCACAGTTAAGAGAATTTTAGGATTTTTTTTCACTTGTTTTGTGGTTAACAAAATAACCTTCCAACAACTGAAGCGTGTGGTAATTCAGTCTTCCTTACCTATTCTGAACAGACTATCTAACAGAAACATGGCTGTGGCATCAGTAAATRTCACCAAGGAGGTATTTCATGTGCAGTTGTCATGACTGTATTCAGTCCTGGATCAAAACAAAACAAGAAGCAAGCAGCTGTTGTCCACCAAATGAAATTGTTTAACCTACATCATACAACCTTCTCTTTAAACTGGGGAGAAGTTACCTGATTACATTTCCTGATAAACACAAGCTCCACTGATTTCACCAACTGTGCATAACATTGTCACATTGCTGCATTTTATCAGCACTCAGTTCAATGATGCTTAAATATTTTTATTTAAATATTACTTTGGACCATCCCGCACCTTTTCTTTTCCACAGTTGTCCTTTTCTATGTTCCAATCCTGCCCTGCTTATGACTTTGCCTYCTTTTTCAAACACAAATGCAACCAGAAACAGTTGAACCTGGCAAGGAATGGGCTACCACTGGAAGCACAGGTGTCCCTCCCTCCCAGCCCACCAAGCACACTCATTTCAACCCCCTGCACATCATTAGCARAGCAAGGCTCATGCTTGCTGGGCTGGCGCTCCCTCGGCTCAGCCTGATCCATACCACATCCCCACCTTGTGCCAGGATGCACTGCTGGGAGGAAAAGAGAAAGCCTCCCCAGCTGGGTGCAGAAGAGGGAACGAGCTAAGAGGACGTTTCCTTTCCAGCAGCAGCAGGGATTTATGGAATGGATTAAACTGATTTTCAAAGTGCAGCGTTAGTCACTGATCTTCCAAACACATCTCTTATGCTTCCTGCACTGTGTACACTGAATTTCATTGCAGACAAGAAATTCTAGGAGCAGTCTGGTTTATTCAGAAGTGCTCACCTTCATGTTACCAGCAGAATATCTGCATGCCACGCTGTACAGATATATTTATAACGCTGTGGCAATAAAAACATCTTTTGACAACAGGAGTGCGGGGAATCCTGCCAAGGTCTGCACATGTACAAACAACATCTCTGCTCTGGCTCCCTTCCAACTGGCATGTAACAGCCACATCTACACTTCATTACCCAAGTCAGTAGCGGAAGAAGGGGATAAAAATATGTACAAGTGCCTCATTCAGTAGTTTTTATATTCACTTGGTGCATTTGACAAGAATATTAATTGAAGTGCAGATCTCTTGTCTTTGCAAGCAGCAGTTTGTAACTTTTTGTACTATTCTAGTYTGAAAGCTGTTTTCTAAGAGGAAACTGCAGCTAACTTGACAAGGATTTTTTGGTTCATGTATTAAAATTTTGAAAGCCAGTAAGAAATGAAAATCTATGGTTAATGAACACGTATTCCATGAACAAGTTGCATTTAGAAACAATGCTTCTTACATCACTGTCAAAAATCTGATTTCTGGGGAATACTACATAACTTTATGTTTTATTTTAGTAGTCTGCATATTTAATTAGATAATTTTGTACTTGAATATGCTGTTTTCAGACTTTAAAACCTGCATTTGACAATCAAATTAAAAACTAAGCTCTTGTTCAAAACAAGAAACAGCTGTTTGACAAAAGAATTTGATCCTGATGCACCCCCTCACATTTTATCTGTGAACATACACACAAAAGCCAGAGAAACCACAGACAATTAAACTTCATCTGTTTTAAAATAAGGTAATGCATACGAAAATCTAAAAACAGGTAGCTTAGTACGATTCCTCTCATTAACACTGTTATCTTTTTTCTGTATTCAGAGAAATATGTATATCTTCTAACAGAAAGATGGAAAACAGTAAAGATGCCAAAAACTTCTGCTACCTCCATTCCCAGTGACACACCCCCAAAACATATTGTGCTTGCTAGTCTAATTAGTGTAGCTCCAAGATATCTCTCTAATCAAGGCTTAGAAACCTAAACAAACTCTGTCAAAGGGACAATGGACATGCTGTTCCTGAAAGAATACTACTGCATTTATACCTTTAAAAATTACACTGTAGTCTCAGAATAAATATTAAGAATTAACAGAACGAATTTATCACTTCACTGAAGCACAAAACACACTATCAGTGCATTTGTCTTCCTCACTTCCATCTGTCTAAACCTGAGATTATACACAAATGTGCCAGTGCTTTTTGTTCAGAGCTGTGAATTAGATCAGGCAGTGAAGACTCACCAGCTTGCAGCCGATAAGGCCTATTGTATTCTGCAGTAACACAAATCCCCCTTGAATTAAACACTTAAAAGAATATTAGTTTATCATAATGAAGCATATAATTCATCCTCATAATCGAGACCAAAAAGCCAAACCAGTTTAAGTAACAACTGACATTTCTGTGTTAAAAAACATGCTTTTCATTTTCAAAACTATTCCAGAAGATGCTGTATTTGTCACCTCCAGTGTTTGCATAAAGTGAGTTCCAGCTCAGAAAACAACACCTCAGACAAAAAAACTGCCCAAACAAAGAGCTGCATCTTTTATGCAAAAGAATTTTAAAAAACAAACACAAACAGAGCAGGGACTTGCCTCCAAGGGACCCTGAGGAACTTCATGGCAAAATGACCCCCTCCCTGACACCTTCACTGCATCATCCTGCTGAACTGCAGGCACCGACGGGCAGGGCATGCAGAACTCAAATAACACGCTCTTCCCAAAAGGAAAATGAGCTCTCTCTCCGAGTACTGCTGATTCCTCAGTGTAAACAAAAGTGGCACTTGCATTAATCACCAAGGCAAATGAGCAAAGCTCTGGAACCATGAAGAGCTGGAGAGCAGATTTAACCATGATGTTTTTTTGGATCAAAGGAGTTACAAAGCACAGTCTAAACACAGGTGCCTCCTTTTGCCAGGAACTGATCTGCATTCTGGAAGATCTGTATTCAAATGGTTTTTTTGAATGCTAGTGAGTACAGTGGAAATCATGTAACTCCAGCTACATGCCACAGCATTTGATATTTACCTAGAACTCCCACAGGGGTTATACACATATAGCCTTCATACACAGTGTGAACAGTGGATTTCATTGAGTGCTCCAGAYACTGGTGTTCCCATTGAAACCATGGTTTTTAAATTTATTTGACTCTTCTTCAAGTTTGACTACATTTCAACCAGTAACTATATACAATTCATGCCAAYAAGAGGTTCACACCAGGCTTGACACGCTACAGGACAAAAAATACACAAAATTCTAAATACTCAGTTGTTAAGATGAACACTTTAGCTGTAAAAGTTGTATTTCAAAACAYAGCAGAGACATGCCTCTTTTCCAAATAAATTAATGAACAATGATTAAACTTGAGAGCCATAACAAAGAAAATTCAGTATCATTATTGGTTGTCACCTGTTCAAATTGGTTTGTAGTTCATAGAAGTTTTTTTTTCAGATTACATTTGCAACAGATGCAAATAATCACTGTGTATTTACTTCTCATCAGTAATGAGCCTGGAATATATCACTATCAAGGAGTCTTAGCAGAGAAAGCCTTATTTTTAAAGTTACTTTGCAAAATTGGAGTCTAAAACAAAGCTTCAATTATTTGATTCAGAGAAGTAAAACACAACTCCCCCTATACATCTGACAWACCAGAACAACATTGGTATTGCAAGGTTTCTAACGTGGGGTAACAAACTTTTTTCTGCTATTGAAAACTGCAAGAGTGAGAATTTCTCAAGAGAAGTCCTATTTAAATCTACAGTGACTTCCCAGCAGCCTTTAAATTCAGCCAGCCATTCATCATAATATACACCACACAACAACTTCAAGAATTTCTAGACAATTTTAACATATCCCTTATAATTCACCCTACATGTTTTCTACTCTAGGGAACTTTCACTACAAAAGAAGGATAAAAATAGTTTTGATAACTTAGGGAACAAAATTAAATATGACAGTTAACATGACAAGTACAAGCCAGTTCTGGTCTAATATGTACAGTCATATGTCACTGCAAAAAAATKATTCTTCAGTTTTCAATAGAACCACATTAGAGGAATATTCTTGTAACATGAGGCCACTCAATTCTAATTCAACAAAGAACTAATTTTTCATTCCTTTTAGAAAGGTTCACCATGGAAATTCAGTCTATTAAAATCCCGGTATCTGTAAGAGCCAGGACTTCAAAAACACAAGTCCAGCCAAGGRCATGTCAGGCAGTGCAGATACCACCCTAAATCCACTGCTTGGTTTATGGCATCAGAATTATGGAACAGAAACACCAAATTCAGTAATGAAGACACTTTAAAGGGTACCAAGTATTAAAACAGACTTGCCATTCTACACTCTACCAATGTATTTAGAATAGAACTACAGAAAATAACTTATGATTAGAAGAGTGTGTATGGAAAAAAACAGAAAAGAGGAACTTGCCCATTTACTTATGTAGGGATCAGCAAAAAGATTCTGTGGAACATTTGGCTAAATTGCTACTTTGAGYGAATTCTGTGCAAGAAATTGTTTCAAATTGATCAGTTAAAGTTTTAATATATGTTTACCAGATGTCAACTATTGCTCTTCCCGTTACAAAACCAAACACAAAGCCCAACAATGACATGTAGAGAAACCAGAAGAATTTTAGGTTATGTGGCAACAGACTGTTCATGCAGAGAATTATACCAGGAATAGAGATACAGCTGTTGGGTTTGTTTTGTTTTGCTTTTTCCCCACAAGGAATAAGAATGATCAGAAGTTGTGAGAATAATAAAGTCATTAAACTTAAGCATTCAGAAAGCTAAAATCATATCTGAGGGAGGGGCAATGATTTACACAGTCTATTAAAAATGCAGAAATACCACTATTTGGCACACAGAGATCAGCATTTCTCTTAGAGAAATAAAAGTCCTTGAGACTTCTAATTTACATACAAGACACAAATGTTCACCATCATTCTTTGAAAAAAGTTCATTTAAAGAGGTTGTTAAAAGCTAAAGCTTGAGACRAAGTTGCATTAATGCACTCTGGATTTAATTGATAGATACCTTCTACAGTTTGAAAAAAACTTCATTATGTGCAAGCATTTTATTTTAATTGCACAGTACATGTGCAAATTCCAAGTTTACTTTGTTTGCCTATCTCATTTTTCCCACAGTAGCTGGTGTGGGTCTGTGTTTTGGATTTGGGCTGGAAATGGCACTGGTAGCTCAGGGATGTTCCAGTTCTTGCTGAGCAGTGATTACACAGAGCCAAGGCCTTTCCTGCTCCACACCCCAGCAGCCAGGGGAACGGGAGAGCACAAAAACCTGGGAGGGGACACAGCCAGGACAGCRGACCCCAGCTGACCCAAGGGACATTCCACTCCATAGGGCATCACCGTGACCAGCACGTGAGGCTGGGGGAAGGAGGAGGAAGGAGGGGGACACACATCCAGGGTGACAGCATTGTCTTCCCCAGTCACCATTCTCTGYGATGAGCCCCGCAATGGCTGAGCACCTGCCTGCCCATGGCGATTGCTGAATGAAKCCCTTGTTTGGCTTTCCTCTCCTGGCCTCAACCCACAAGTTCTCGCTTCTACTCTCCCCCATCCCAGTGTGAGGGGAGGGAGCTGCGTGGGGCTGAGYTCCCAGCTGGGGTTAAACCACAACACTGAAAACAAAGTAAAGGCAACTGACATTTCCATATGGTACCTGGCAATACTGTAAACCAACAGCACAGCCAACACAAAGGCAAGACCAAGGGTTGCAAGACCAGCTCTAGGTGCACTTTTGCCAAAACAACTCATAAATCCTGAATTTCAGTTTTGCCAGTACAGATGTAAACTGCTTTTTCAGGTAAGCACAAGATCTTAGGAAAATACAACCACCTTACTGAAAAACAACTTYCTTATCAAGAAACAACGTCTTATTTCAGCAGTCAAGTCCCACTGTACTTCCCCCAACTCCAAGAACAAGGATTTGGGGCACTGTTGTTTGTTCCTGTTTAAGCAGAGAACACAACGCCTCGCCAGCGGCAGGAGGTGTCAGGCACAGCGCGGCTGCGCAGCAGGGCTCACACAGCGCAGCCACCGCGGCACCGCAGCAGCAGCTCAGAACTGCCCCCCAAAGCGCCAGCACACTGCCACAGCCCCTCCAAAGGGCAAACCTGGAGGCTGACAGGCATCAGTGCAGGAGCTCTATGAAAAATGAGCTATCACACCTTTCAGGTCTATTAACAGTAAGTTTATGTTCCAACTTGTGAGCAAAGATAAAAATTAACCAAGTTACTTGATAAAGTTAAATAACATCCACTATTTAAATGTTGAAAATATTTCAAAACCTTTCTCCACCACATCTATTTTACAAGACAAACTAGAAGCTGGTGATTTACAGAAAGTCACAGAACAAGGATCAATCTGCTTACATCCAGAATGGTTCTCTGAACAACCACACTGCACTCAGTCTCTAATMCAAGTTATTTTTTCAATTTTTCTATTTCTTCCTAAGGCAACTTCAGATGACCCATCTTCGCAAGTGTTTGATGCACACCATCATCATGTTCAGTGAGAAATAGGAWGCCATGCATAGATCCTATCCTCCAGGCAATTCCCATTTCAAACACTGTTTATCATTGAATGAGTTGAAACAGCAGCAAGTTTTGCTCTTGCTTTTGTCCAAATGACCTGTTCATGCCTATATGAAATGTTGGTTTAGATGCAGCATTTTGATTACAAATCTGACCTTATTTAACTAAAAAGTATTCATCTTTATTACAGAAAACARCCATTAGGAAGGGAGATGAAAAAACCCCAAATCTATCAGAAATTAAATCTTTAGCATAGAAGTTCTTTGGTTCAAATGTGAATTCAGATGAAAATTGTGAGAGGATTTAATTAGTGAGCAGTCCAACAAGTTTCTACAGAAGAAAAATTAGTATTTTAATATCCAAAAAAATATCTGAAGTGTACTTTAACAGTACTGCAGCTGTCATTCCACTTGCTTAACAAAGTCAAATGGCAAAAGGGGCTGAATTCTTCCCTGAGTACACCTACACAATAAATCAGTGCAACGAAGGTTAACAAGAAAGTTATGAAAAAAATACAAATAATGAGTTAGGATTACAACACGTAATCTGTGCTAAACTGTGCAGTGTTATACTTTTGGTACAAATCCCTGAACAGTAATATCATGCTATGGGTTAAAGCCCCACCTGAAATACTCCCACAGCAGAAGGTGTAAATCACTTGTGATGACGCCGTTCACAAGCAACAGCACTTCAGGAACAATCCATACTCCTCACAGGCTTCAAGCTAAAAGCCCAGTATCTGATGAAAAGCCTCACAATCCACAAATTGCTGGCTCTTGTAGACTACTACAGTGAATTTTCTATTATAAATGAAAGTCCAAGCTTTGAATTCCTACTAAATTGCCTATTTACATTTGTCTGTAGCACAATTAAGCAAAACAGAACTTGCATGCGCTGTACACCAAGAGTTTAGACATCATCTCCACTGTTATGAATAACAGTGCTCAGTCACTGTAGTGTTCCATGAAAGGCTTGAGGCAAAAACAAGCAGTCTGGCATGTTGCTGTTGCAAGAGCTGCAGAACACRGAATTACCCATTCCTTAAACGTTTCTCAGATGGAGACTAAACCTGRAGTACAATGGAATGGGAAGAGATCATACAGATTCACATACTTTACATATTTCATTCCTAATTGAGGGAGGGTCCTCAAACCTCGAGTATCCASTACCAAAGTTAATTAACACTCTTCTGGAGAAACCATTAGGAGTGTTTAGGTACACAAAGCTGGYCTGAACCTCCCCAGAAATACTGTCCAAGATATGCCAAAACATCTAAATTCACAAGACTCTATGAAACACTTTTGATCTGTTAAAAGGCAACAGACTTGTTTTCTTCTCCCTGAACTGCTAATGGCTGCCTCACTTCCCACAAATTTGACCTGCTCTGCTCTCAGCTGCACCCTTGTTAAGATAAATGTTGAACAGAATGCTCAAGTCCACCCAAGATTTTCTTCTCTTCAACAGATTTGACGGTCTCAGGACTCATCTACAGCCGATCAAGAAGCTGAGAGGAATCAAGGCTCCTCATCAACCCACTGCCCTCCATGCATGATCCAGCCCATTACAGTCAATGCCACAAGTGTGCCGTACCCTTTGCCTGTAAAGAATTATGAAGAAACACAGCTGTTCTCTGGCCATCGAGGTCTACACTCAGCACGCTGGAATCACTGTTCAAAACCAAAAAAGTAAGTTGTATGAAACACAGCCAAAACAAATCACTTCTCAAAGAATTTCCTGAATATATTCAGCAGAGCAAAGCAGTTTTGATTTTCTTACTTAAGTGGAGTTTCCTTACTCACTGTGCTCAGGAGGAACTTCACAGCAAAATGGGAGACTGTACCCTCAAGTCTCCTGAGAAGCAAGAAGTGTGTGGAAACACACTTTGAAAACAAAACTAAAGATCTGTGCATGGAGAGACTGAAGGGCAGAAGGCATACTACTGAAAAACATATTTGTAATTAAGTTCATAAATTGATTTTCTAGAAATTAGTCAGYAGGCAAACTTTCTGGAGGGTAAAGCCTGCAGCACTGCTTTTTGAGCATTTCTTGGCCTCTCACTAGAGAAACAGCAGATGTTAATARAAATCATGAGGTAATGTTTTCAAAACATATTGGCAAATATCATTTTAATCATACAATGGATAAAGGCAAGGACAGTTCAGTAGTTAGACAAAACAGTTCTGATTCCAAACCTACATGCTAAAGGCACACTTGGGAGTTCCCTTGCTAATGTTAAAAACCAAAATGCAAAGCTCCTCATCTAAACAGATACAGAACAGAAACAACAGCATGGTGCCACAGAATAGAAGTTTCCTAAGCATTTTTCACCTAAAAATTTCTATAACATATTAAAGCACAAATTTCAGGTGCGTGCACATAACCCATCCCCCTAATTAAAGAATACAGAACATGTAATCGCTGAAAAGAGAACACTGTCCATTTATCTSTCGGTCTATTTTCAGGCTACAAATACCTAATTTCTACCAGCAATAACTATATTTAGTTCACATTAAGAACATGACATAGCTCATGAGTCAGTTTCTGACAAGGAAAGCACAACAGCATCGCAGCACAGTCTCTACGCACTCGTTCCTAAACTAGACCCTAAGAAATGAATCACGGGCACGCACTGCTGCCCGGGAATGTGTGAACTGCGGAACACGCTGACACCGGACTGTGCCAAAGGCACAAGTCAGCAGAGAGCATCAGCCTCCGGCACTGACCCGCACGCTCCTGGGACCGCGGCTGCCGCTGGTACCCGGCGGCACAGCGGGATGGGGATGGAGGCAAAACCCTGAGGAGGACGGCAAACCGGGAAAACACGCACAAAACCCTGAGGAGGACGGCAAATCGGGAAAACACGCACTCTTTGAAGGAGGAAGAAAGCAGGAGTGCTGATCGGGCTGAGCGAGCTAAAGAAACGCCTCCTGCCCGGAGGCAGGGACCGGGGACCCTCTGCTCAGCCCGCCCCGCCGGCACCTCGGCAGGAGAGTCAGTCACGGCACAGAGCCGGAGGCGGCCCCCGCGATCCGCCGGGGTTTGGGGCCGGCTGCCCGGGAGCCCTCTCGCAGACACGGCGAGGGCAGGAAAGGCCATTCCGGCGAGGGTCCCGCCGGGACGGGCACTGCCGGCCGCGCTTACCTGCAGCACCAGCGGCTCGGGGTTGAAGGCGAGGGTGATGAGCAGCTGCATGCGCTCCGAATCCTTCAGGTTGCGCAGCAGGAAGCTGCCCGAGTCCTTGGTCTCGGCGTAGCGGCGCACCAGGCGGTCGAGCAGGCGCTGCGAGGGGCAGTGCACCAGGTCGGACCAGCCCTCCACGGCGCCGGGGGTGAGCAGCCGCACGTCGCCGTTCAGGCTGGCGAACTCGGTGGCGGGCAGCGCCTGCAGCAGGTCGCAGCGGCCCCTGCCGGTGGCGCGGCGGCAGATCTTGGTGTCGATGTCGGCGAGCTCCTGCGCCGAGCCCAGGCGCTTCAGCACGACGCGGCGGGAGCCCTCKCGGGGCTCCCCGTACCGCGCGAAGTACACGTTCTTCACGTTGAAGAAGTCCAGCAGGCGCAGGCGGCCCCAGCTCTCCAGCCGCAGCTGCCCGTTGAGGAACTTGCGGCACCAGCTGGTGCCCCAGCAGGCCGGGCACTTATTGAGCTGCAGGAAGCGCCGCTCCGACAGCTCGTTGCGCTGCAGCGAAGCCAGCAGCGAGTGCGTGTTCAGCACCAGCGCCGCCGCCAGGCTGCCCAGCACCGCCAGCTTCACGTAGCGGTACAGCCGCCCCAACTTCAGCGACACCAGCCGCAGCATCGTCCCGGGCCGCGCCGGGCCCCCCGCCCTCCGCCGAGCTCGCTGCCCGCCCCGGCCGCGCCGCGGCTCCGGCTCCAATAAACTCCCCGCCTCGCCGCCCGCCCGATAAAAGGCGGCCAAGTTACTGAGGGGCCGGCGGGGAGGGGGAGGGCAGGGGAGGGGGGGCGGCGCCTGCAGCGCGCGGGCCCGGGCGAACCCGCCCCCGGGGAGGGGCTCGGGCTCCGCCGCCGCCGCCGCTAACGCCGCCGCCGAGCCTCCCCCCCGCCCCGGGGGCTCCTCCCCCGCCCGCCGCTGGACACGCCTCCGAGGGCGGGGCCTAGCGCGAGCGCCGACGGCCGCCAGCGGTTGGCTGCGCGTGACGCGGCGCGATAGGGAGCGGCCCCGCCYCCTCCCCGCCCCAGCTCGGGGGCGGGGCCAACACGCGCGCGGGGGGCGGGGCGCGGCGCCMTTCCCGCCCCTCCGCCCCCGGCCCCGCCGGACTCTGGAGCCGCCGGGGGAGGGGGCGCGAGGCTGGCTGTCGCCATGTTGCCTGTGCCTCTCTCTGTGTTCTTGTCTGTCCGCCGTGTCCGCCCCCGCCCTGTCCGGGGCAGCAGCGCTCTCCCGGTGTCCGCGGAAAGCGCCCTGCTCGAGGCCGGCCCGGGACGGCCGCGCTGCCCCAGCAGCGTCCGCCCGCCGTGTCCCTGCCCGCCCCTCGAAGCGCAGCGCAGCGGGCGCGCGCCGCCCGCCCTCACGGGTCCCGGCGCGTCCCGCCTGGCKTGGTGGTGCCGCGGGACGGAATCTCTTCCCCAGAGCTCGCAAGGGGCAGTTCGTGCGTCTCGTGTATTGCTGGAACGCCGCACCTGATCCTGTGAAGTGTGTTCAGCCTGTCCCCACTCCGGGGGAAGAAGCAGTGCTGAGGTGCAGTCCCCGTGTGAGGAATGTTCCGTGCTGTGAGGCTGCCCCCASAGCGTCCCTGGGAGTGCTGGCACCGGCACTGCCGCAGGCTAAGAACCGTTCTGTAAAACTAGCACACAACAGAGTAACAGAGATTTTAAAAAAGGGTGAAAGTCTTAATCTCGTCTGACACTATGCTCTCACAAGTTAAAGACAACCTTCATATTGTGAGAAGTAACTCACTTTATTACCTGTCCARTCTCAGAAGTGCAGCAGGTCGTTGTGAAAGAAGTGTAGCAGACTGCATCATTTCCAGTTATTTTATATGCACTATACACAACTTTGGGYGTTCAGTATCTAGAATATTGAACATACATTTGTCTTTTCATATTGGCATGTACTGATATCTCTATGTCCTGTGTTTTGACACTTCTAAAGCATTTCTTTCACTGAGATTTAGTCACTGACCGTATCTGTTTCAATATGCCTTGTTAAATGCTGCTCCTAGGATCAAAACATTCCATCAGCAAATTCTGCAGTCTACAAACTAGTGGRTTTCTGACAAATTAAGTATATACATAGATATATACAGTTTCCCCTAATTCAAGTCTTCATTAGGGGATGCAGTGCTTGATGCCATATTTCAAATAATCATAATTGATCCTGAACRATGAACTGATTTTTTTCCTGCATGGAAACTCCAAACTCTCTAGCTAAACATGTTTGGTCTTTACATGTTGATAGTGGGGTTTTTTCATCTAACAATATCTAGTCTGTATGTTATTAAATCCCTAACAAATCCAAATATAAACAAATATACTGAATTAATGTTTATTTTCTGCATTGCTTATTTCTCAGGCTTTCTCATTTGCTCATTTATAGGGAAACAGCTTGATCCTTCTGAACGCAAACAGAATATTTTAATCTTTACTAGATGAAAACATTTTAAAGTACAAAGAATCATTTAAATAGTTTAATACGCTCTTTCAACAACAATGTGGTGTTCTTAAAGCATTTGACATTGCAAATTCATAAACAAATAAATCTGTTTCTAAAGCTATTTCTAAACAGATCAGAAAACTTGTGCTGTAGCTATTTCTGGTTTCACCGGCATTCACTGGAGATCACAGGGATTGTTTGTGAGGGACAAGGGAAAAGGTGGAGGCTGCCTTTCAGTGTCTCTTTAACTTGGTTACACAGATTTACAAATTCTGGGTAACGAAAGAAAGGAGAATGAAGGGAAAATGCAACCATTTGGAAGACTAAAATGTGTGGAAAGAAAAGGTTGAGGCGGAGTTGGAAAGAAAAACCAAAGGAGGGGGACTGAGTAAAAAATGGTTAATTCTGAAAGAATGACAGGTATATCTTGTATTGTTTAAGAGCCTGATTTGTGAATGATCCATTTCAAAGAGCAGGGGAATGCAAAATAAACTAGATAATGCATTATAATGCATGCATTTCCTGTCTTTCTAGAGTTGCCACCTTCTGACTMGCCTTCAAAATCAACTGCAGTAGTTTTCCTGTGAAGACTTCATTATATCTGGCAGTGTAAGCCATCAAAGCTTGCAGTGACTGGGATGCAAACACAGGCCAGCAGTGGAGTGCCAGTGCACCATGTTCTCTGGGGTGCAGCATGCTCTCACAAAGGGCTGGCCCACAGCACAGGAACAGGGTCGCAGTTTGCTGTGTGGTGGGAAGGGCTGTYCCAATAACTACCTAATATTGCTGTCTCCATCCAGGGATTTTTTACATCTCCCATAACAGTGGTGGGTTGGAGTTATGCACAGACCTTTTCTACAAGTGGACAAAATATATTCCCAGTGTTTTCAGAGACATTGAGCAGCCTCACAGACTCCACAGCTGCAGAGACCTCCTACACAACGTTAAATTATCCAGTATATTGATTTGAAAGAAGACTTGAATAGCTCCAGGCCTCCATAATGAGAAAGCAAACAACCACTCCGAATTTAAACAGTTTAGAAAGAAAAGATAATCCAGCAGCTCTATTGAAARGTCTGATAACAGACTCTCCCTCACTAGGGCACCTCACTCTGAGCTCTTGTTTCAAACTATGGAATAAGCAGCTGTTTGAAATGGCAGCTATCTCAAAATCCTTACAGATACTGCAAAAGAGTTTGGAGTATCTGTTTTTCTTAATTGTCTAGACATTCCCACACTTAATCACCAAATCCACCTTGCCACTTCCAAAATAGGGATCTTTGTCCTTTAGCAAGGCAGGTCTGAAAGACATGCTGGAAGAACAGTTCCAAGCTCTGCACCTTTACAACCCAGACTTTACATATTTATGTTCACRCACATCAGACTGCATACACTTCATTCAGAAGCCTGTCTCCCAGCAAGGGCTGCAGTGGGCGTACCTGAGATTTCTGAATATTTTCCCTTTTAATGTTTGGGGGACAGCCACAGGTGGGGACAAACAGTCAATATCCTCAGAGATCTTCCAGATTTGATCCTTCAGCAGAAAGTACAACATATCTGAAGGAATCTGGATCTATGGCTGGGCTGTGTAAAGGATCTGTCCAACCAACCTTCCATCATACTCAGAGGGACACTGTTACCAGTTCTCTGAGGATGTGTAGCACAACTTCTGTTCTGCACTCTACCTTCGGCAGTTTGAAAATCTCATTTGTTATGTTGTGCCACTTACTGATGGCAAAATGAAATTAGTATTGTGCTTCTGGAAAAGTAACACCTAAAACTCTGTTGATCTTACTGGTGGAAGGGAATGCCTTTCTTTAACCAATAAAAAACGGCAGTAAATTGGGGTTTTAATTATCTGTGTACAATACTACTTCTTGCTTAGAGTGAAAGCAAAAATGGAAAAAAAGCAGCAAGATGACAATTTTATAAATAATCATAAAATTTTTAATTGTGTTGAATTTTATGCACATAACATATTGTTTTGGTGCAGTGTTACAGAAATACTGATTYTGTAGAATTTTTGCTTTTAGTAATCTGGCATTTTCCTCAATTTCTACTTCCTTTWAATTGCTGCCTCTTATAGCCTTTGAGCAGCTGAACAACATTACAGATTATTTAGCTGAATAAACATCCTAGCAAATATGCTTTATCATCATGAATCGGACAGTGTCTGGTTACTGCACTGAAATTGAATATCAAAAGCTGCAAAAGTATTTTCAAATTCTCCTTTCTCTTTCCTCACATCTTCAAGTACAGATTAAGAATGGTCCTTGTCCTTTAAAGTCAACACCTATTTTTATCCTGAATTTGTGCAGTATGTTCTTTATATTGGTGTAAGAACAGGGTGACAGTGCTTATGTCCCTGGGTGAAGTCTAATTATTTTGTTTCTGATGGAAATGTTGAGATTCTCAGTAAAATAATTTGTTTTCATTTTCGAAGTTTACACAATAATTTTACCATAAACAAATAGCATCTTTACTTTCAGTAGAGAATTTTGCTCCTTTTATGTGCAACTTYTTTTGTTCAATTAGCTCTACGTGTATTGTATAGCACCTGACATCTGTTCATTTAGAAGTATCATTGCTTAACATGGATTTTCAGGTTTGTCTGCTGGGAGGGTTTAGGTTGGATTATTTCCTTCTTCCTGTGTATCACTCTATGATCAGACTGTTTTATATAATACTAATCAGAATTTTCATGGCATGGAAATTGTGGGCCTGTGAACTTTCTTATTTTTGTATTATTTTGTATAAGTATGGACCTGATAAAACTGCACCAAATGTAATATATCATTGTTTGGATATTGGCTTGGACTTCTATGGAGTGGTCCTGTGTCTGAAGTAACTGATTCAATTAATAATTTACTTCATCAAGTTYCTTCAGTGGGGACTGTCCATCAATAATGAAGTTTTTTTATTGTAAATATCTAAAATCCATAATACAGGAAACCACATGAATGCTATCAGCAACTTTGCATTCTTGTTTACTAAAGGCACTGTTATTATAAATGAGTTTGCAAATGTCTATGGGAATGCATTGCTATGGTAACTGGGATCCACAACAGCAGCTGCTTGCTCTTCATTGCTGTTGCATATATACATTAAAGCTGACAATGCCTCTTCATTCAATTTTAACATGTGTAGCCTGAAAAAAGACATCAGCATTTCAAAAGCTACACATCTGATGTCAAATGCAGCCAATCTGTGAGTTAGGTTTATTTAGTTTTTTGGTTTCAGTCTTAGAGTTGTTGAAAAATAGAACCTGAGCTTTAACATGATTTTGTGCCATGARAAGTTACTCTTCCATACTGTTTTGTCAAATTCAAAACATCAGAAGATTTTCCAGCAATTCAGTTTCAGAAAATGTCTTTGCTATCCATATTTATTGATTGTTATAGCAATTATAGTCAATAGTTATGAAGAAGTTTTTGTCCCTTGCCAGCCTTTCTGKGAGGAATTTATAACTGGGGCTTCTGTTCCATTTTTTAATGTCCCATACTCTAAGGACCAAAATCCAGTCAGTTGGYCTCCAGCTCTGTGCTCTGTTTGGTTTTACATTTCAGAGATATCTTTAGACCTAAGCTCTGCCATTGTGCTGTGCTATTGAGACACCTCCTAAACAGAGTGTCTTTTGGTCCAGTGGGCAGAGGAAATATGAAATGTGTTCCTCATGTCAGKAAGAGTAAAATAATCACATTCATCWTCTTAAAAATYTTGTCAGAGAAGTATTTTATGTTATCCCTTCCTTAAAGATGAGGAAAATATAACACAGAGAGATTACAAGTCAGATTGAAATCTCTAGTATTACTTGTAGAAGTAGAGTATTATGTGGCATAGAAAAGGGTTGAAAGAATTAAAATCTGAACTTACTGTTTGTTGTGCTGGTCCTGTTAAAAAAACAAACCATAAACTAGGACTGGAAAAGATTCAGAGAAGAGCTAAAGGTTGACCAAAAATACAACTTCCTTCCTAGGAGCCATGAAGTAAACTAAGACTATTGGGTTTGAGAAAAAGATATCATGGAAGGGTATGATAAAGTACAACATGGTGAGTGTGATAGAAAGGCTGGGTATGTCTCAGAAATTCTTCAGCTTTTCTATCACCAGAACTACAARAACCAATTAACCCTGCCCCCCCAAATTAAGCTTGTAGCATCCTGTTTCAGAGTAGTAAGTGCTGCACTGGGTGACAGAGCTGTGGAACTCCAGGCATTGCAAATGGCCAGAGTTTCTGTTGGTTCCAAGGAAGAATGGAGAGTTCACAAAAGAGAAGCRCATTGGTGCTAACCAAGTACATGGAAACTGACTTTGCAAGCCCCGGAGCGGAAAAGGATTGCTCAGGTGCAAAAAGTCTGCAGAAGATTAGGCAGCAGTATGTCCACCCTATTCCTGCTGCTTCCTAGACGTCGATTCCCTGGATATGCTTCATGACAGGCTGCTGGTCTACAGGGACATCTGCTTTGGCCCAGWAGCTTGTCCCTAAGCTTTGTCCATACCCTGCAAACAGTATCGCCTTCCAAAGTATAAAACAACCATAAGATATTTAGTTTTACTATATTTGGTTTTCACACATGAAACAAATGCAAATATTTGAACATTGTCGGCAGATCAACTGTTTGACAGTGGGTCCATTATTATTCAGTTTATAAAACATTGCATCTTCAAACGCTTCAACTTCAGTGTAAACTGAAGGCCTAAAACGCTTGCTTTCATGTCCATTTATTGATACATTTTTTAAAACCTATTTGAAATTTTGCTGCCATGGGGATGAATCTTCTAAAGGATGTAGAAGTTCTCTTAACTGCATTTTGATAACTTCTAGGAGTAGGGAACATACTGTGAAATCACAGAGCTCATTAAAATTAAGTCATACTGGAAGAAACAAAGAAACAGTAGGTGACTCTGAAAGTACTGACCACAGTCATGAAACACAGACCTTGACTTAGAAATAGCTGCCACAAAGGATGCTACTTTTWTAATAGCTGAGGGTTTTTCTATTCCTTTATCACTATCACTTCAAGATACATTCATACCACCCTTGCAGCACACACACACCACACCCCTGCGAGCAAAATCTTGCTACATAAACCCAATACAGAAATCACTGAGAAAATTAAGTATTTGAATATGCTATACTTGCCAAACAATCTTAAAACTTCACCAAGATGATAAAAAATTACGTAAAGTAAAAGAGAAATTAAATCAATTTTACAGTGGTACAAAGTACGTGCTAGAACAAGTTATGACAGATAATGAGAATAATAGTAATGAGAAATATAAAGCTAAATATGAAACTACAATAATAGGAGTTAAGTTTTTGTAAGGAGAGTTGAATACAAAGAATGAAAACAGAACATACTACATGGTGATAAGCATGTTTAAAAATTAAGATTTGATGTAGAAAAGATAGAACACAGGTAGGAGTTGGTAGATAAATTCAAGTTTTAGCACAGGCCTGCCAATGTAACTGYGTCTTTAAGCAGAGCTTCTGAAAACACTGCAAACTATTGATAATAATTRTAGTCAAGGGACTGCACCATTTTAAAAATATTTGCTTAGGAAAGGAAGATCTGAAATTAGCTTCTAATTGGAAGATGTTGGAGTCAAGATCAAATTTCCAAAGTAAAGGTTTAAACTGTCAAAGTGTTATTACCAAGATCCACTAATGGCTTACATGTCCCTCCTTAACTAAGGCTACTCTTTTTTCCTGTGAGGACTCTTCCCAAGTTGTTTCTCCTGTATARATCACAACTGCAGTCACAGACATCTCAGCTGTCAGCACTGCTGCAGTGTTCTGGAGGTACCAGTRCTAATTCCTTACAGGTTCAAGTGTCACTGATAAATGATCCACTCATTTTAAACACAATTATATCTGAGAAGTGAGAGCACCAAGGCAGTGTGTGTCAAAGCAACAAACAGCAGAGGGGATGTGAAAAGGCATGGAAGACTGAGTTACTGAAAACAGCACTGCTAAAGGGAATTAAGGTATTTCTGCTTTAATGCTAAGTGTTGGATAAAGCTCTAATTTCTATGGAATGGAGAAAATCCACAAAAGGTGAAATGAGGCTTTTACATCTTACAGTAGTGGATAAAACCAAACTAGTTCTGTTACTCTTGTATGATGCAGAACACATAGAGAAGCAACACGGAGAATAATAAACCACACCAGGACAGACAGATTTTAAAAAATTGTAAGGGCTATGCTTTCAAAGAAAAGTCTGACCACATAAGAAATTAGCACACCTCTTCCCCAAAAATACAATTAAAAAAGAATTTAAATTTTTTTCTTAACTGTTGAAAATATTATTTAGTGCAGAATTCGCAGTATTACTATATAGGAGCTATGAAAAGTTCCACATTGTCTCATGAGATGAATTTGTTTAGTCTAGGAAAAAAATCTTTCAAAAGTGTTTGTCTAATAAAAGAGAAATTTATCTGCAGCAAGGAAATAATTATCTAGAACAATTTWACCTTGGCTTATGCAGGCAGATTTTTCCTTCTTAGTCAAGCAACCACTGAGGATTCTTAAAAATTCAATAAAACCAAAGTGTACTGGAAGCAGAATTTTCTTTCAATGTTGCAGGCTGGTCTACAAGTTTGGAAAATAATTTTTTGCTGAGAGGTGGAACCCAGTGTGTCAGTCAGCACCTACTGCAGCCAGTGCCTGTTGGGTCAGAGCTGACACCAGCTCTCGCCATGGAGGCACAGKTCACTTCCATCTACCTGCAAAGTCCCACAGAGCCCTTCCACTGCTGTCCCACAGGCTCATAACAAGTTGATAAGCCTAGAAAGGTTGAGGCTTCATGGAATCAGCTGAAATCAACCCACACTGGGCACACGTTCATCAGGGAAATGGACTACATGATCTTCTGATTGCCTTTGCATTCTAAATTAATCTGTGGTTCTGTGTTTTTTCCAATTCACGCTTGCAGAATAAACTGTTGGTCAGTTAAGCAATGGATTTAGCTTAATCAAGAGGTAGCTTTCTTAAATTTAATTGTATTCAGTATGTAAGGCATACTGTCTGTGTCCTTTCATGGTCTAGGAAATATGAAGCTCATGAAAACCCAACAATAGTAGATATACTGGAAGGAGAAAAATGAATCTGATATATGTAGTCATCTGCTTAACACTCTGCTGAGGCTTTGCTGAGAAATAAATAACAAATTGCTGTCAAGTTGTGTAACTTGAAAGCCAGTTCTAGCTAGTTTTGGCTTCAGCCAACAGTTTCACATATGGAGAAACATATAGTGCTTACCCAGCTTTGCAGATGGACATGGTAACGAGGCCTACATGTTTGCAGACCTTGTGACAAGGATGATTAGAATAAGAGATCCTGGTTACTCACGCCTCAGGCTTTCCTGAAAGGGGGTTGCATCCACACAAGTGGGTTTAGGTAGATCACAACCACAGCAAATTCAGCTCAAAGGTTGGTACCTGCTGGCCACTCTGYGTTATATCACAAGGTGTCTTCACACTGAAGTAGTTTATCCAGGGAAGTTGCAGATGAATTACAAAGCAGCCCGATTTTGTGTCTGAAGTTTGACTTAAGGAGCACAACATGAAATTACACAATTTCTAGCATGCACTCATGGAAATGAATAGAGCTGTACTTTGTAATTTGCACTCCAAAGAAACTTACTTTTAGGGATCTGAGGTCATAGGATTGAGCAGCAGTATTAAAGAGTGCCATTTTATTAAAATGGCTTGTCTTTCAAGTTCAAAAACTCACATTTCAGAGCAAGTTTTGCAGCAGTCCTTATCTACTACTGATACATCTCATACAAGGGAGAGAAGAAAAAATGAAACAGCCTCACCAAGGAAAAACATCAAGAGTTTCATCCTCTGATCTGAAAATTCCTACAGAGACAAGGTCAGTTAAATTACATACTTTCTGTACTTTATTCCAGCTGACAATCTGCTGGTTATAATGCAAGAACACAAGGGCTCAAATAGATTTTTCTGCCATGGTGTGCCATCTGGCACAGAGCAGCCTCACAAATGCTGCTTCCCTGCTCTGCTTCCGCAGATCCAGTGATGGCATAATTGTAAGCCCTGTCAGTTTTCAGCAGTCAAGTCRGCTTAATGCAATCTATCTGTAGGTATCAAAGTCACTCATGCCAGATGCAAATGTTTCATTGCCCAAACTTAAAGATGTAATTCTATTTCCATGAAGAAAAAAAATCTCCAACATTGGAAGTACATTTGAAAGTGCAGGAGGATTAAAACAAAAAKTAGGAGGTTATATCAGGGACTGATTGGTGTATTGGTGCTTAACAGAAAAATGAATTAGGCAGCAGATGAGTTATTTCACTGCTATGATGCCAAATTGTGATCTTGTTTTCCTCTGACACAAGAGAGATGTGGATCTGCTTTTAATAAGTGAAGTAGTAACACAATGAACCATCCTGCAGTCATTGCCTAAGTGCTCCCAAGCAGCACTGTCAGTGCCTCTCACTACTGAGGCAAGGATGTGTGTCCTTGTGACTTGGGTTTCAGAGCGTGCAGAACCATGCTCGGATGTGTGGCAGTGCTGGGATGCTGCACAGATGGTGACTGGCATAAAATTACTCTTTCATTTGTGACTCAACTCAGASTCCAACCTTGTGTCTCCAGCAGGGACAGGACAGAAAACCAACTCACTGCAACAGCTTTTTCCCTTTCAATTAATTTTTTTAAATACCTGTCCAAATGCTGCTGTTGAAGATGAAAACGTTGCTTCCTAGACATTAATGGAAAAAGGAAAAAAAACATCGCAGAGTTTATAGTAAAAGCATCATGTATGAAGACATGCTAAACATTGAGGTCTGTTGTTCTAAAAAATACCTTTTAACACATAGATTCCATGCTAGTTTTCTCCCACACTTATTTATGTATGACATACATGACTGGTGTTGATTTCGATTTCATCTTCCTCAGTGTATTATTCAGTATTCAAGTGAACAGAAGGTGCTCCTTCAACCCATTTACAATACAATATTGTTCAGTCAAGTTCAAATACATCTCACACTTACAGGTACACAAAGAAATTGGGCATGCTCACACTTGACAACCATAATTTTGTACTCCTGCAGGCAAGGTTCCAGCTTTCTGTGATTCTGCAGTTTTAGAAATGCCATTCTCCCATKCAAACCTTTGTACACTGTGGAAGTAACTAAAAAATGGAGGTTTCTGAATTACACTCCATAGTTAAGTGCTTAGAGAGCAAAGAGATCTTAAATTACTGCAAATGGGACTGAAGCAGAGGGCAGTTGGAGGGAAAGTCCTCTGTACAGCTATTGGCAGCAWTTCTTCCAAATAAAGGGTTGGGCATGGTGACATCCAAATATGAAGCCCCTCTATAGCTGGATATGTTACTTTASAAAAAATGTTGAATTGCTTGGCAGTTTTTTACGCTTCTGAACACTTGGCCTGTAACTACTCAGGAATCCCAAAATCATTTACAAACAGAAATAAATTATACCCTACAACTTATAAATGATAACTACCCTATAGGAAAATATGTGGAAAAGTCAGGAAAGGAATTCAAATGTCTCAGATCTTTCATATCAGGACTTTGGAAGAAGTTGACTTCATTAGTTCTACATTTATTATTAGCAGTTTTCACTCTGAGTTTGTCTTACCAAAAGCATCAATTTYGGAAAAAGAAGTGCCATAGCTCCAAAATAGTCATGCTGGGTTCAAAGTAAARAAACAACAACAAAAACCATTCAGTTATTGGGAAGTGGCTTCCTAACACGTGTGTGCTTTTGAGACAGTTTTTCTCCTGGTTTATAGGATCTATATGTTGAGTGATGCTGCCTGCTTCCAGTCCCCTCCCAGCACTAGTCTCAGTATTGAGGGCTCAGAGTTTTTCCTTGACTCTACATATYAGCTGAATTTCCCTGTCCTTCCTGTATGAGTTTTCTTACAAGATGATGTGACTGTCCCATAGGAAATGGTTTCTGCCTCTTCATGAAAGAGATGGGACCAATTCCCACTTTCTTTGTAGATGTACTTCCATGAGCTGTAACATTTGTCCAATGTTTCAAGAGAAGCAAGGTGGAAAAATATGTGGTGATTTCTTGTGAAGGGTAGTTTCATTCCAAAAGCCCTCTTACATTTTCCTTCAAGATTTTGTAATCACTGTCTGGTTTTTGTTGTTTGGTTGGGGTTTTGTAAGAAAATCCATCATGTGAAAAGGAGTAGGAGGAAAAGATCCTATTTATAAAGCCCCAAGTTTTTACTGTTATTTAAGAAATAAATATCTTTTTCCCCCGACTAACTCACACTGTATTGACTTCTGTTGAAAAAGCAACTTTTGCTTACAGATATGAATGCTGGAAACAAAATCCATTATTTACAGTACTTTTGAAAATATTACCTCACTTACAGGAAGATGTTTGGACTATTTAAAGTAATTTTACTGCCTCCTTAGGACAAAGAATATATTCTATATAACAATAGTATGTAGTATTAAAAAAAGGTGGCCTTAAGTGCCTAAATTCAGATGTAAAAACATCAAATGGGATTTATTTTTACAATGAATTTAGATAGAATGACAGAACACAAGTAACAAGTAGTGATTGTTTGTTTTCATGGCAATATCACCTCTGTGAACTGCAAAAAAAAGTGTCTGGTTTAGATTTAGATCRCACAGAAAGAAAAAGCCAAGCTGAAAACAACAATAATTTCTGGCTGAGCAGATGGCAAATCAAGCTAACTCTASATTTAGTTCCTGAGCCAAAGTTCTGTTTAAAATACATTGTTTACCTGGCTAGCTGTTCTTATGGTCCCTTCCCATCCACTGCAAATGAGTGATAAATTTGAGGATTGTCTCAGGGAGTTCTTGCAATATCAAAAATTGTCCTATTTTCCTTTACAAAATTATAATTTTAATATGAATTCTAAAATTGTTAAGGAAGGACATAAAAATTTGCCAATTCCCATTTGGTATCCAAATATTCCTCTATTTGTTTACCATGACTGCAATTCAATTTAAAAATTATATCTTAACCTACCTTTTAAAATGCTGTATATCCGTTGAAATATTACATGAAAACTTATATCATACGCTTTCTTTTAAAAAAGCAATATAGTAAGAGCTTTGTCTCAGCATATAATATTTCATTTTGAGGATATGCTGAATGRTGTTATAGTAACTTTAAAAAATACATTAAAATATTTTTGCTAACTTTTTTTCCTGAGAAGTCTGGCTCTTATGTGAGAGCGTAATTATTAAATTCCATGGAACTGTTTTCTATGGAGAATTCAGAARGCAATTTTTAAATCTGAACTTTCATTGGGAAAATGCAACCCAATGTACTATCAGAATACCAACATACTGKTTTTTTTCTACTACTGTAATACATGAAAAATAATGTTTTGTTGTTATAAAACATTTTTACAGCCACATTTCAAATGTTGTTAGTAATAATATTCTATTTTTTAATTCATAATGCCTAGATAGAGAAACAACTCTCATAGCCAGATAATGGTATTTTCAATTTTACTTCTTTTAGAACTCCTAAAATTAAATCAATGTGCAAGATGAAAATGGAGCTCAAGGAATTGCTTTCTTTCAAATGGAGTAAGTGACCATTTGCTCACCCATGTTGAAATGGATCTTTCAACAAAAGGCCATATTCAAAACCAGAGAACAGATAAACATAATAGCCTGTGTTTTGCTGGCAGAGTCTTCCAGAGTGACAAAGAGAACCTTTAAGATTGCACAGGAATGTGGCAAGCTTGGTTTATGATGTAATATATCCCATTTAACATCCCAGAAGTACCCTGGTGTTTTTGGKTTTTTTTTCATGGGGAAGATTGTGAAATATATAAAGAAGTACTATTAAAAGACTGTATTCACTTAGAAGGATTGTCATGGTTTGAYGCTGGCGCAATGCCAGAAGGTGGGAAGAAGATCCAAGCAACAAGARGAATGCTCAATCTTTATGACTGTTCTGCCTTCACATCCAGTAAAAGGTAACTGGTCAGTAAGGTCCAATTTCTCCTCTTTTCCAAGACCAGTTCAGTTGACTCCTCTTTGAAGTGGCAGAATACGTCGATGCACAAAAGATCTGGGGTTTGCTGCTACCAGAACAAATTTTAAAAGGACTGCTGTGAGACATTAATCTAATAATCCCTTACTTATGACTCTTTCCATTTCAGAGAATCTTGTTCCTGGTGGGTGAGGCCCTACCCTGCAGTCCTCTGCACACCTGCAGGGCTGTGCTCAGCAGGCAGAGCGTTGCCAGGTTTGGACTCRGCCATGGTGGAGAGAACATTAATGCACAAGCTGAAGCTGTGCTCCAGAGAAGCCATATCAAACACCAATAGATGTAAATCTAAGTCCAATACCCTTTTTTTCTATTTTTTCTTGCTGGAGCTGCTCTATAAGGAGCAACTGTTTCTCCTGACCTGCAATGGAGGCAGGAGACTGGCAAGGGAAAGGACAAGGTGGATAAAGAGCACTGTTAACAGCAAATCTGAGAACAAAGCAGGAAAGCCACAAGTGCTGGCTCAGCTTAAATAACTTCCTACCACTTTCTGTCTGGGATAYTTAGCTGATTTATCCTAAAATTGCTTTTTTGTACTCCCAAGGATGTTGGGCAGATATGCTGTTTCCTCCCAAACAGTGTCTAACCTGTGAGAGACAAGAAYATCCACAGCAGTCTCAGTGTCCTGGCAGTGCATTGTTTAACCAGATGAGCATTTATTAGAGAGCACTTGTCAGAAAACAGGAGTGATTTGAAGACKCACAAATCTGGCTTGTTCCAAGCCTTTAGTACCTTGGGATGGTGAGGCCCAGCAGTTCCTGTCCCTACCAGAGCCAGAGAACTGCTGCAAGCTTTACTGTAGGGCATGGATGGAAAGGACAGCCTCAAACAGGGAGTAAGKATCTCTTTGCCCTTTGACAGCAACAAACACAGCCTTGGGTTGGTTTGTTGCTCATGTCAGATAATGTACTTTTGCTAGAAGGGCATAGAAAATACTATCTTTCTTTCAAATACCAGAACACAATTTGTCTGTAAATCATACCAGAATTCACTAGATATCCAAGCAGACTATATGACTAATCTAAAATACTTTGTGTGTATGCATGTTAGAAGTCAGGACAAAATTCCTCACATGGCTCAGAAATAGAACAGATTACACAGAATACAATTCATAAAGCTTTTTCTAGCAAAGCAGAAAATCTCACAAAAATTAACAATCCCCAAGAATTTTTAAAATTTTAGTCTGCTGTGTCTTCCATAACAGACTGGTGGAAGATGTTCATGTAAAGCCTAAGAAAGTGAAACTTAAGCAAGAAAAGCAGCAGTTTTAATGTTATTCCATGTCCAAACTGACAGAGGAATGAAAATGCTGGAGTCACCATAAGATGCTTTGAGTACAATGGACTTTATGTATGACTTTTCAWTTTCATCTCTACATTATAAATTTTTTGTGTATAAAACTCAAAATTCTAACACTACTGAATACAGTACTTTTTTGCTTTCTCTCTCTTATACCTGCAAATTAAATGCCCAGAAAAATAAAACAACACAGCAAGACACTGAGCATCTTCAAGCCCTAAGATTAGCTGGCTCAGACTTTGGAKGAGATGACCCTTGAAGTCCCTTCAAATCTAAATTATTCTTTCATTCTGATTTTTTGGTGCTAAATTAATCAGAAATTCAATAGGATAATTGCACAGGATTCACAATAGATCATTGTTTACAATTCATGAGCCTCTACTTGCAGAAAGCCTGGCATTCATAAACAGTAAGAACAAGCACTTTGACCAAAGGCTTGTGTACAAACTAAGGAGTGCCTAAATGCTCTTTGACCAGCAGATGAAACTGATCACCAGAGGAGAGCAGAATTCRTAAGAAATTATTTTTTTCATGATTCATCTTAGGAGTCTTGCACAGCTCATCTTTGGAGAACAGAAGAAAGAGAAAATCAAAATGACTGCTGCAGCAAGAAAAAAATGCCAGGTTTTGAGGAAATTATATGAAGGGAAAGGAGAGATAGGTGAGTCTGGATTCATTCTGTATCTTGGTCTGGGTACAAAAAAAATGCTACGGAGCAGTGAGCACACCAAAAGCATGGGAGTACCATCAGTTCTGATGCTCTTTCTGCAGGCATCTGACAGTACCTGGGGAGCAACTCTTGTAGAAATGCATACACAATAGGTGCTGATACAAGGTGTCACTTCAGTTTTTCAGCTGTAATGGCAAGGTCCCTCCATTTCTTGCTTTCCCCTTAGCAAATGAAAATCTCTACTCTGTTCATTCTGGCCTAGCTCTGCCTAAAGAGATCAATGGCACTTATTTCAGGTACTTCTCTTTCATCTAGTCATGACTGCTTAAAATGAGCAGATTGTTGCACAAAATATGCATGGTGCTAGTCTGTAAGAGGACTTCTTAGGTTTTAAATTTTGCAGCAGCTGTTGAAGTGGGCATGTCAGATTTGTTATTCTGGGCATGCTGAAAATGAGACATTTTGTAATCTTGCCTGTAACTTAACTCTTGCYGACAGGATCAAGGGTAAGAACTGTTCTGACAAACTCATAGCAAATTTCCCCATAACTTCACAGAAACAGTGAAGGAGAGAGGAGAAAGAAGAGAAAAATACTGAGCTCCTGAAGAGGCTGCCAGATAAAAGCACAAATTACTACAACAGTCTTAATATGTGATAATTCRGGTACACCCAAACGAAACAAACATTCGTGGATGGACATAGCAAATACAGTGATTTCCAACCACAGCTTCTACTTGAATGGGATTCCTGTGACTTTGAAAGTATCTCCAGGATACCTTAAAYAGAACAGAAATAGCTCAAGGACAAAGTTGACTTTAAGACATTCTTCGGAGGTCATTCCCATAGTGTCAAAAAAAAATTCAGGGATACTGCCAAGAAATAACATCCTTTGGAAGAACAGCATTATATYTACCTTTTCAGTAGGGATACCTCCTCTGTGAAGTGATGATATCTCCTTGAAAATGTTTACTTTCTTGTCACTATTCCCACACAGCAACAAAAGGGAAACATTTCTCCTAGAAGAAAAAGAAATAGTCTAAGTACTTTAAAGATTACATTTTTGTTTCACAATTCTTTTGTTTAAAAGAATACACATAAGTCCTGAGAAGGACTATGATATGTTTGATCTGAGAATTGACTAAATAGTCACAGAGTTTCTATAATATTCAAAAGAAAAAGATTATCATTTAAGTCAGACTTTACTGAAATACAGTCACAGACATCAAAGCTTTGTTCCCAGGTTCAGCTGTTACTGACTGAATGAAGCCATACCCTGTTGGCCACAGTGCTGAAAGTGGATTCCTTTTGTTATTTATGGACAGAGGAGTTTAGGATCAAACTGTGGTCTAAGTTAATGGCAAAACTCCCACTGACTTCAATTAGAACAGAATTTGGCTCACAGTCTCATTACTGAGCATAACAATTAAAAGAAGCTTTTACAAGCTGTATTGCTGTGTAAAAGGGCATGAACCATGTAGCAGATTTCATTGAACCCACAGCCAACAGTCATTGCTATAGCAACTGAGGTTCTAACAAAGGTAGTCACTGTCTCTGTAATCATCAGGTGTCTCTATAGCAACTAGAGTTTCCAGAGAACAAGAGAAAAATATTTGAAAACTGTCAGTTGGAAGAAAAGAGGTTTGTGAATAAGGAGATTGGAAGCAAGAGCAATGTTGGGGTAAGACATGGCTCAAAGTAAAGAGAAATGATTGTCCCAAACATACACAGGGAATGGCAAAGGAAGAGACAGCACAGGCCAGGAGGTAACTGGAGATGAGAGAGGGCTTCCCTTGGGTAAGGAAAGCCATGTGGCACTCCAAAGAGATATTCCCAGATCTAAATYAGTTATGTTTCAGACATAATTCTTTTTAAGAAAAACTGGTCACTACAAAARAGTCCAAGGCCAAACTTGGTATGCAATAGGAGTAACAGTCCACCAGGATTTTCAAAAGCACCTGCCTGCATTTCTTGTGCCCACATTCCTTTACAAACAGCCCTGTCTTCAAACGGAAGAACACAATCTGTTCTCTTGAAACGTGGCTGCAGATAGCACAGGACAATTATATAGAAATGATGATAACTGCTTTTAATGTTACTTATTTACAAGTTTTTAAACAGTGTTGAAATGAAAAAAGGAACAGCTGCTGTTTGGATACTGATATACATGAAAACAGCAGTGTTAATTACAGGTCTGTTTCTGTAAAATACGCTTTTAGGCTCTGAGGTAGGTAGCAGGGTTGTCTGCACATAAGAAAGGCCAGTGTATGTAAACTTAAGTCCCCACAAAAAATAGTTTAGTGATATTGGTAGAACCTATAAAATAATAACTTCAGAMTAATCTGATTCCTACTGCTTTAATGGAAATAAGAACTGGGGTATGATGTTTAGTTTAATTGCGAATTATTCAAAATGTTCATGTTCATAAACTAAAAGTAATTCAGTGGGATCAGCATGCTTTCTCTGAAAATAAGGTCCCAAAAGTAATTACAGACTCCAATTGGGATCCAATGCATTGCAGTGYATCCAACACTGATGCACTGCAATGCTTTGTTTAAATGAACCAAAACCTATCTTTAACCTGGAAAAATGATAAAAGACCGAGTAGTGCTCGGTCAGATTTCCATTCCATGTGTATCGAGAGCCCTCTAGCGGGATGTGCTTTCAGATTCGCCTCATGCAAAAGAGCAGCCCTTGTCATGCAAGGCAGTTACATCAGGTGTGTGTTCCTGCATTCCTTACTAGCATTTTGTTACAACACAACGCAATGCAATACGATTTGTAGCCGAAACAGAATTAACCAAATGACACACTGATGAACAAAGAACCTGAGTAAAACAAAAAGCACTGTACCAAAACACTTTTTCAGACAGCCTATGGGGGTTTGGGGGGGTTGAGTTTGGTGGGGGTTTTGTGGTTTTGTTGGGKGGTTTTTAAAAGCCTTAATAGGTCACGACAGTCAGGATGTTTGCAGCTGTGGTGTGGCCATCCTAAATTCAGCAGTTTTTCTGTAGTTGCTGTTTACTGAACACAATTGAATCAGTGATGTGGTATCACCATTGATATGGAAGCATGAGGTATTAATATCAGCCCAGGAAGGTCTGATCTCCATGAGAGCTGCTTCAAACCACAAGGACCTCCCAACATGCAGAAAGTCAGGCAAACCTGGCAGAAGTTCCTGGATGAAGGAACACCTGGCTGAGCTCGAACAGRAAAAGGAAATAGAGAAATTAAGCAGAAACAGGGAACCCAGGAGGAATACAGAGACCTTGCCTGAGCACACAGCAAAATGCTGACTCAGAGCTGAAAGGCAGCAGGGATGGAAGGAAAAGGGCAGCAAAAGTGGCTCCTGCAAGTGTACCCTCAGGCTCAATGGGACAGAGAAACTACTGAAAAAGGACACAGAAAAGACAAAGGAATTCAATAACCTTTTTGCCCCAGTTTTTTGCACACACATTCCAGCTTATAGCATAGTCTGTGACTGATGGATTGCCTGCTTTTATAGAAAACTAAACTTAAACCAGCATATATGCACAAGTCCATAGTTCTAAGAGTTGAACATGAGTCAGTTCCCCAAAGTAGTCTACCACCAGGGAACTGTAATTTAGACAACTGATAAAATTATACAAATTATCTAGATTGTTTTTTAGTTTATTAAAAAATAAAAATAATACCACAGGGCAGCARTTCAAGCTGAAAATTAGCATTAAACTCACAGAAGTAAACGTGGAAATACTTTCTTAATAACCTTGACATTCAATTGTGTGGATTAATTTTAACTGCATAAACAGGTAATATCTGTTTTCCTCAAATTTGTAAGAAGTAATTTACTTCTGAACCTGTTGGCTGAAACTGTCTAAACTGGAACAGATTAACTCTCCTGTAACAACTCATAGCACCAAAGTGCTTCCTGTCTTTTGAAGCTTTTATTTCTTTGGACATGCTGGTATTTCTGTCTTATCAGTGAGAAAAGCACACATGAGCATTTCAGGTCTGTCTAAACTGAATTTGGTCTCTGGAGGCAGATTCCAGCATGATGAGCTGGTTGTTACATCACAGGGTGCATCAAAATTTACACATGCTCTAAGGGGAGAAAAGATTTTCTTGTGTTGATACAATGCCTCTGGACAGTGATATATGAGCAGAAGGATCACAAGTCTTGGGAGATTAAAAGTCCAGTTCCACTCAATTCAATATATATTCATCATAATTAGTACAGTATTTTAATAAATCAGTAAAACAGTCTCTGAACCAAAGAGGAAAAAAAAAACTAACCAGATTTTACCTTGTGGGTAGAAAGCTGTATTCCAGTAAGCAGAAATTATTTTTAAAGCTATTTTTCAGCTAAGTGTAATAGCTGCAACATAGAGATACATGGATTATGTGAATTCATTTCTGTCTCTGGAGGCTCTGTGAGTCATGTAGATAGCATATCAGCAATATCAAATAAGAAAAAGCAGAGTCTGACCTCAGAAAAAAAGAGAGAACAAGCAACCAACAAATAAACTGGTTTCACAGGAGGACTATTCCAAGCAGTAGAAGAATAGACTTTGAAATGCACAGAGGCCTGGCCATCATAAATGATGCTTAGCCCACCACTGTGGGCTTAGTGGCCTCGAGTGGCCTTAGCCCACAGTGTTTCCTGGGCAGTTGTATCAGAGCAGGAGCCAGCAAGGCAGATCTTCTTGGCTGGAATGGATTAGAGAAGGATAACCACTTGTGATCCCACTAATCCTGTTCCAGTCTGCCTGGGGATTTCAGCCAAGTGAGCTGTGACAGAACACTTTTTATCTGTGTATTCACAAAGTGATTGATTTCTCAGTTTCAGAGTTGGTTTGGCTTGGTCTTTTATACAGGTGCACTTGTTTTCCATGTTTGCTTTTACTCTTGTCTGTATTTTTCCTATGCTGGCAGAATTGCCAGTGGTGCTAAAGCACAGTATCTTTGCTTGGAATTCCCACTAACTACAATTTATTACCATTTTTACATCATGCTCCTTTTCTGACTTTATATCTTCCAAGGTGAGAATCCCTCTAYTGATTTACAAGACTCCTCTTGCTTTCTATTCAATCTTGATAGTTTCTACTACAGCAGACTTCTACATCTGCCAAGCTAAGGATTATTGTTCTGTGAAATCCATAGAGTTGATAAGGGAGACACAGAAAATTAGACTACTACCTCTTGTTCATTAAAATGACATGCCAGAGGAGATGAAGCAAATACTATTTGTAGTAAGAACACAGTATTATGATAATTACTTGACATAYTGCCTTCCACAAAAATCTTGTTTTGTCTCTTCCACCTGTTAAGTAATATTCAAAATATCTTCCCCATGAAAACTTACTTTATTCAGCCRGTGGACTGTTTTAAAGCCAAAATGTACCTTTCTATTTTATGAAGTTGCCTTCCTTCTTAATGTATCATCTGTTATCAGTATTGGAAATATGATGCAGCTGTTGCAACAGACTGTTTTCCTAATTAACCTGCAAACCAACCAGAACTTGGAGAGAAGTTATTCCATTTTGGGGAAGGGAAAYATTGCTGCAGGGCCTCAATATCCCTAAAAGAAGGTTTATCTGAAATAATGTGGAAAGACCTAAGCACAAAAAGAAAAAACTAACTGGTCASATTGCCAACAGTTTTTCAAGTGAGACCTTATTAGAAATCCACATAAAGGTTTTCTGAGTCCATACTGGTTTTCTGTCTATTTTCCATGGGTAGCTCTATTTTCTCAACAAAGCTGCTCCTAATCTACTCAGACTCATCATTCTTTACAAAACTAAAGTTTGTACATAAAAAAAGACTTTACAAGACTAAAGTCTGTACATAACAAAAACTTTCCTAAGAAACACTGGAGAGGTGATTTGGCTTAATTTAGCTCAAGAGGTTTCTGGCTCTGTGTACCTCTAATAAAATCACATGACATACAGAGAATAATACAGCCATACCAGTCAGGATAGGATGTAACAAAACCAACAGGATTGAAACATTTCACACAGGCTCTTCCATGACCCACAGCTTTCACATTAGCTCTTCTCCAGCTATGACTGAACATTTGAGGCATCCCTCTAAATAGCCTATGGGTACCAAATGACACCAGATTATCAAAAACAAAAAGCAGTCCTAAGGTCCTGCACTACTTCATGCCAATCTATTTCCCCCCACAATGCATGTATAAAATTATCACTTACAAACATCTTGCAACAGTTATTTTGCCTTAATCATCATATCTTTTGCATATTTCAGATAGTATATAGTAATGATGAATACAATGGTTGAGAATGCAAAGAAGAATAACAGTTTTAAGATGTCAATTCTGGATTCCTCAGAGGCTGCAACTGTGATGAGTGGCTGGGTCTGGAAAGCTGATTTGAAACTGTCTCACACCTCTGAGAGAAAAGCAACACCTGAACCCCCAGTCCTGTAACATGGTGAGTGCTGTTTAGAACCARACCTTCCCAAAATTATAGAAGGAGCTTTGGCAGAGTTTAAGCCCCAAGTCCAACACCTGCAAGCCTGGTACAAAACCTGAAATTCTGTTCTCATTTAAGCTCTGATCTGCTGCAAATTGCTGTAACGTGGTTGCTTCACAAACATGTACCACATTATCTTGTGAGACAGGATTACAAATCTGCCCTATTTTGCAAAAGAGAAAAGGCACCTTTGGAAATTGACACTTAAGTGGTWCAAATATTTCATACCACACCTGCTCTAGCAGTAAGACTAAGGAACTCCTTGTTATTTAGTGAAAAATATGAGTTCGGATAAATTAAAATAAAAACCTGAGCCTGGTCTCCCAAATCTGAAGTCAATAGTCCAATCACTGGGATTTTCAGAATAAAATTACCTTCTTTCACTGTTTTGGGCTGCTTCYCCATTGATTTTATTATAAGAGCCTGCAAATTACTTATTTCACAGGGTGGAAAAGAACTGCCTTTCATAATAAACAAGTCTTTGGGTTTTATTGCAAAAKAAACTGAATGTGATTCTTTTAAATTGATTTTTTTTTGCTTGCTTTTGATACTTCCACATTGGAGATGGATGATCAGACCCCCAAAATTGAGGTCACTGTCATTTCCAAATTGTGACTATGAAAACCATATCAAGCCTTTATTTTTATTTTTTCCTCCTCTATGAAAGTTATAAGCCTTGGCTATGTGACTAACATTTTTTAAACAGTTGCATTAGTTGTATATGAAATTGCTACACAACTCCCTTACATTATTTTTTAATTCAAAATACAGTATTGAATAATTCTCAAAAAATACCAGCTAGCATTGTTACTCTTGCTTAAAATTGAGTTGCAGAGTTCATTAGTTTGGGAGGTGTTGTCTAGTTTCTGCCAGCTTTGCATCTCACAGAGGATCCCTTGAAAATTAGTTGAGAAATACAGTTTTGACTTAAAGAACCCTGATCGTGTTTGCAAATTCTAAGGTAAATCTACAAMAAGAAAGAGAAAATGAGGGAAACACAAAGGAGAGAAAATAGTGAAACATATAGAGAACAAAGTGAAACCACTGACAGAGATTGAAAAAACACCTGGTAAACAAAGAAAAAGCATTGATTAAAAAAATTAGGAGGAAAATAAATTTCTTACACAATGAAAGAAAAAAGGGGAAACCTGTAAAGGGGGTGAAATTTGCTTATGCAGAGGACAGAACTGGTTGATTATTGAGAACAAAATATTTAGACTGATTGAAGAACCAGTGCCTCCCTGGGAACACTCTATTATGAGCTACAGCCCCAAAATTACTGAGAGTATGGACAGCTGGGTATTCCTGGATGATTCCCTTTTGACACCTACCTGACTTGGAATGGATTTTGTATGGATTWGTGAGCTCCAAAACGTGCTTAAAAAATATTATGAGAATTTAACATCAAATAATGAGAAAATTATCTTTTATAATGAGCAGTAGGATTGCTGTTTTTTCTSATGAAGATTAGAGCTGGTTTGAAATTCTCTGTATGTAAATGCATTGCAGCCTTGACCATAGACAGAAAAGTCCAGGAGTATTTGCTATACACAGAGGTTTTTTACTGTTTTTCAGGCATAATGAATAATGAATTTAACAAATYGAAAAGTGCAAACAGCAGAAATTATGAAAAGTATATTCCACTGCATTTTATTCAGTTCAATAGGCAGTTTTAAGTACTTCTAATTCCAGGTAATTGGACCCTTGCTTTTATAGAGATCTGTCTTCYGGCAGGATCAATACAAGTGCCTAAATCTTGAAATCCTTATCCATTGATTTGTTTTCTTCTGTCTTTGCACCACAGAAGTGCCACCTTTATTCTATGTCATTTGCATTTAAACATGGGGAARTGGGAAAGAGGAAAGGTTCTTAAACTTCCAAAATGCAGTGAAAGTTTTTATGCCATTTTTTTAACATCATTTTTTCCATCTTAAACTGTGAAGACAAAATAGGACTCCCTAGGATTCAGACTGGGCTGTGAACTACAGGAAGAACACATGATGAACGCACGTTGAGTTTTGCAACAGAATTKTAGAAATGGAGAGTCTGAGCCTTGGAGGCAATTTGTGCATCCCCAGCCAGAGCAAGCGCAGTCCAGCGACACAATCGCACCATTAAAAATGAGACRGGGCAGCTTTAAGAGAGAAACAGGAAGCTGTAACTAGAATCCAGCTGAATTCTGAGCTGGGGCACTTCACCATGAGGCTGCAAATGAAACAGATGTGCTTGCTGTGAATTTCTGTAGTGTCTGGAGTTTTTGTACTAAAGGTGACAACGATTTCTTTCCTGGGATTTTTTTTTCTTCTTTTATTTTTCACAAACTTTCTATAAAGGGAATGAAATGGAGAAGTTGAAGGAATATGTATCAGTGAAAGATGAAGATCACTTTTATCATCAGGGAGCTGTGGAGCTGCTAATCTTTAACYTTCTACTCATTCTTACAATATTAACAATTTGGTTGTTTAAAAACCATCGATTCCGCTTTCTGCATGAAACTGGAGGAGCTATGCTTTATGGTGAGTATAAATTCAAGTGCCAGCATAACACTGGACTAGTTGCATATTTATGATGAGGCACTTGAGATSAAGTGCTGACAAAGCTCAGAAATGTGCTGAATTAAATGTCATCAGCTCCCTAAGTGTGGGGTAAAATAATGATGTGACAGCATCTCTCCTGAAGTAGCCAGAGGCTGCCTGGGCAGGGGAGCAGCTGTGATGAGCTGGTTATCCCCAGCATGGCATTCTGCTCCCTGTGCTCAGGCAGCAGAGCTGGGGACTTCACTGTTTACAAAAACAGCTGCTTGGGCTTGTCCAACATTCAAAGCTGATAGTCTAAGGAGCCTTGTGGATACAGACATGTTGTCTAATAAAGTTTAAATGATCTTGAGAGCTTTCTTTTGGCTTTGCTCTGTGCCTTTGAAAAGCACACTGAAGAATGTGTCTCAAGTTCGCTCTCAATGCTGTCATTGTAGGGTAACTCTAGCTTGCCTGCCTAGTTCTAACCTTTGATGAAGTTTTGCCATGTTGCATTTCACTCTCACACAGAACTTTCTGCATTGTTTCCCAAGCACTCTCTGGTGCAATGGCTCACACTTACATGTGTAATGACTTCTCTTGGCACTCTCAGTGCTGTTTCACTGAGAGACTCTGCTGCCATAAGATACATWCAGGAAGGCAAACTGTCAAAATGGAAGATAGAAACCAACAGCTCAGTCATTACCTGAGTGCCAGCCTGTTCTAACACATTCTGTGCACACCACATCCTCTAGCACTGCAACACCCAAAGCTGCTTTTCTAAAAATGGGTGCCTCTACTGCAGGAGCTTCCTTCTCACTGTTGTGCTGTTTGCCATGTGCAGCTGATGGCATTTTCTCAAGATTTAGACAAAATCCAAAACAGAAATGAAATACGGGAGAATACAACAAAACAAAAATAAATAAGTATGGAATTAGAGTTTTATTCATCATTTGCTTCTGTTTTGCTGCCTGCCCAGAACATACTCTGCACATCATGAGGATAACCTGCTCATATTCTTTGGATTGGTTAAGAGATGAGTGCTCCAGCAGGACAGAGCTTTTCAATTATTAAAGCATTCCTCATGATTGTAAATAAACGATCTCTTTAGTGTTGCATTATTTATGGCAGTCTTCAAACAGGAAAAAGCTTATCTGTAGCATCTAAAAAGCTAACGATGCCCTCCTTATCCTTCAAAACTTTGGATATGGGTGTAGTTGTCATTAACACCATGGAATGGCAATATTAAAAAGAGTGAAATTTCAGAGGTCATAAGAGAGGTTGTCAGATCAGCAGGCAGCAACTTTGGGAGAAAATCTTCATGACACCAAGCACTGACAGTGTGACAAGTCCTGCCCTCACTTAATTTCACCTTCCCTTTCCAAACAATTCTAATTTCTACCTTTTCTGCACAAAAAGAGGTCCCAGTCCTCATAGTTTACTTTGCTCCAGCCCATTGAGCTATTTATTAGACATGTGAATAGCAAAACAATGAACTGATAAACTGCCTTCAAGTGATGGGACAGGGGCACTTATTGCAGAGTGTGTCCCACAGGATGATAGGTGGGCCCACATTCCTCGACTGCGCCCTCGGGAGTAGCAGTGGAGAGGACAGGGAAGGCAGAGTGTGAAAAACACCAGGGGAAAAAACAAACAGAGAAAGACAAACCCAGGAAGTTTTACAGTTACTGAAAAATGCTGAACAGCCACAAACGGAACACAGCCTGATAGAAAGTGCTATTTAAAATAGAGAACGAATGAAAGGAGGGGTTGGCTTTTTTTTTTTTATAGGCTTGGTAGCAGAATTCAGTTTTAGGCTGAATAGTTCCAGCAAGAAAGAAACCCCAACCATACTATCTATTTAGAAACCTAAATAACTGAGGTGTATTTTTTTGTTTTAAAGCAATGGTTCAACAACAACTATATTTAATTTTAAAATCTTTCTACAAAGTAAGGAAAAAACCAAAAAGCATTTTGAATAATGCAGACTTAATTCAACATTATTTCACAAAGTGCGTATATGTGTGCGTGTATATATAKAGCAAGGCATTTAGCTTGAAAGTATTTAAAGACTCAATTGTTTTGTCTGTTTTGAGACCAAACTGAAAAATCAATCTCAAACAAGAAGGAAGAAGAAGAATACAGACTTACCTGTTCATTCATTCATGCCTTGGTTTCTTGGTTTTCCTGAGTCTCAGAGAGCAAATTTCTCTTCACGTTGTAGCTGGGTTTGATAAACAGACCACTAATAGTAAACTCAACTTAATTCCTGATTCCTGTTTACCAGGGAGACAGGTGRGTGTGAGAGAGTTTCCTATCTAAGAGCACACTCAGGAATAGTGTGGGAGATGATCTACAGCAGCACTGATGAAAACAAAGCCACYTGCCTGGGGTCAGGGCAGGTGAGCCCTCTCAGAACAGCAGCCCCAGGATGTGGCCTCTTGGTGCTAGAGAAGACACAAGGAGCCTGCAGCCACCTCCTGCCAGGCCAGATAGCTTTAAATGCCTCAGCCATAAACCATTAGGCACCAAATCCCCCATGTAAGATGTAAGTCAGGGCCCTTCACATCAGTGCAGCAATAACCCAGAGCTATGCAGTGACAAACTGAGTGCAAGGATCCAAACTGCTCATTCTCCCCAGAACTCAGGTGTCAGGCTCACATAGGAGTACCACCACAGCTCTGAGTAAGAGGCTAAAACACTCTGGCAAACAGGCAGCCAGAACTGACCTTCAACAGCAAAAAAACCCAAATCAGCAGCAACTAAAGCTGTGCCTTTATATGGGAGGTTAATTACCAAATTTAAATGGAAATTGTTCTCGRCTTGAGTAATTGTCATCCCTAGGGAGTGGGTGGTACCCCCCAGGTGAAGGTGGGGCTGGTTGCAGGTGTACCAGCCTTCAATGCTGTGCTCCATGGCATTAGCTGGTGAGACTGGAATGAAAACACAAAAAGGCTGAATGACAGAAGAGCCACTGTGGTGCTCACATAAAATGGCTTTGGGTTGCAGTGGCTAGRGGTGTTTCACCAGGTTTGGAGGGGACAGGCTTTGACAGGTGTGCAGAGGGAAAGCTGAYTCACAGAAACCCTCTGCAGCCCCTTCTGAGCACCCCATTCATTTGGAAGTGAGGCACARTCAGTTCTGGATTCAGCTTTGCTGGAGGTGTCTAATGATGAACACTCTCATTCTTATACCTTCTAAATCCAGTAAGCCTCTTGTGTGAAATAATTCTATTTGCCTTCTGATGGTRTGTTCTGAGTATCCCCATACCTCACAGGCAGAAATGGATGGAATAGATGCCAGAAGGAGAAATCTCTGAACCTCCATAAAGCAGAGTATTTCACTGTCTTCCTGATTACAACATTCACAATGAAGGAAGGTTGTTAGGACTCAGAAGAGACATAYAGGAAAATCACAATTTTCAGGCAGAAACTGAAATTTTGTAGTGGTGAGGTGAAGAGAGGAACATCATTCTTGAGACAAAGAAATTTGAAAGAAAACCTTAAATATTTGGAAAAATCAAGTAATGRCTAAGACTGCCTCCCTGAGTGTTATTACTACAGAAAGCACTTAACAGCTGACTGGATTAAATTCTGGGAAAAGAACAGTCCTGTTTAGCTCAGGAGTTTGACACAGTGACTAAAAAATCCCACCAATGGTCACATCTGTAATTAATGATGTTATCCTGCTTCCACTGAAGAACCTGGAGAACCTGCATTGCCTTCAGTTGAAACATGACTGAGCTGTAGTTAGAGTGAGATTTTGCTGCAAGATCCCACTTCAAAGGACAGTTGAGACTTTTTTAAAGAAATCTGTAACAGATATTAGTGACAGCCTTTTCTGTTTCAAWGCTGTATTTAAATAAATGTGCTTAAAACACTTTTTGAATAGTCTTGTTCTGCCAGTGTCCTCACACACACCTTGGTGAATGTCTACAAAATATTTCTGTTACCTGAGCAGGTTAAGTAATACCTGTTAATAGAAGTAGTAATTTAAAACAYTGAGTCATAAGGACAAAAATGGTAAAGGAAAACCTGTACGTTTTCTGCTCCAGWGAATGAAAAATATCAAGTCTATCAAATTAAGCTGAATTTTTAACATATTTGAAATTGAATTTAAAAATTAATTATGTGATTCTTCTGGAGGAAATCTAATAAAAATAAGCTGAAAACCCTGACAGTTTTAACTAATGAATGGTTTCCTGGTTTCTGACTCATGATTTTGGACATCTGGGCTGAGCTCTGTGGAAGTCATATTTCATAGTGGCACATGCAGTGCTTGCTTCCCTTTACATACACATACCTTTCCCTAACATTTTGAGGAATTCTGTCTTTTACTACAGCTAGATTTATTATCTGATTATTGCATGAATGCTGTGTAACTCAAGAGAAAGGTCTTGGGATTTTCTACAGCTTATTGAAATCCTCAATCATTTACAGAAAGCAACTACATTAAACAATAGATTCTAAACAAGCACAAATGCCTGCACACACTAAAACAGACACCACAGCTGTCTCAGTTACTCAGCATCCCTCCAAGAAGCTAAAAACCTGACTTACAGCTATGCCAGGAATCTGCAGTTCCAAGAGTCTCTGTTAGGAGAAGACGTGACAATAACAAAGATTGTCGAGGTCCTTGTGATCACTTGTATGCCCTTCTGATGATGGGATCAAACTGAAAATGTAACATCATATTTTGCAGATGCTTCTCTGATAGTTCATGTAATTTAATTTCTTTCTTGTCTTTTAATACTAAGTATATCTTTCTAGATGTTTAGGTGTCTTCCATCACTATTTCATCTGAGCATTCTTAGCATTTTATGGTTATGCTAATAATTCGTAGCTGTAAAGATGTTCAATCTACACATGGGACTGAAAGCATATATGACGTAAAAGAAATATGGAAATTAGATTTGAAACCAAATTGAAGTCTCTGAGGGTAGAAATRATCTCAGTTATATTATCTAGCTAAATATTACCTCTCCTAAAGTAAACATGCAGCCTCCCAGTAGAGCCAACAGAAAGAGCCATACTGTCCAGAGGATGGCTGCAGAAATACATTTTCCTTTCTGTTAAATGTAAAGGGAAACAAAATATCTGTAAGAGCCCTAAATTGTAGATAGTCTTATTTTTCCTTCCCTACTTCCTGACTTTATTTTTCTATGTTTTTGCAGTCTCAAAAATGCAATCTTCTACAGAAAGCAGAATGTACCTGAGGATGTGTCAGAGTTTTGTCCCCACAAATGAAGTGTGTAAAATACCCAACAGCACAGCTGATGYTTATATGCTCAGTTCAGCACATGAGTTGTGCAGATATCCCCTGCTCTAAATAACTATTGAAAATGCAGTGGATGAGAAACTGGATCACAAAAATAGGAGTATGACTGTGCATATGTCAAACCAACATCTGCATTCTAATGAAATGACCATTTTGGAAGAATATTTTGTGGTCATCCATGGAGTGTTGAGAAAAGTTCTATAAATGTAGAAACACTGAAAAGGTCTCCTAGTTTTGGCAGAGCTAATTTTTCTCTAAACGTGTGGCATCAAATACTTAAAAGAACTTGAATATCTTTAATTTTCCTTTTTTTCTTTACTCTCCAGGCCTTGTAATGGGATTAATTATACGATATGTGACAAAATCACCAGATGTTGAAAGTGGTACTGTTTATGAATGTGAAAAACTGAAATCTGGGCCATCCACTCTGCTTATTAATATAACTAATCAGGTCTACGAATATCAATACAAAAGAGAGATCAGCCACCACAATGTCAATGGTCACCAAGGCAATACAATGCTTCAAAAGGTAAAAGCTATCTTATTTTATCTTATTTTTGCTGTAAACTCTGGAAGATATTTATTTTATTTTCATGCTTGAGAGAGGAAAACAAGCTTCAAGTTAAAATGAGACAGAGAGTCTGCTCTGAATTTAGGGCGGGGAAGAACAGTAGAGGAAAGGAAGTGTGGTAGRACCCTGACCATCACTTATCTCCAAGCTGACTGTGCACTCACAGAATGGTTTCCTGAGCTGTTTCAAATGACAGTCCCAGCTCCTGCTGACAYTGAGTTCACTGCAGACACAGCTGTTAACTTGGATTCATTGCCACTAAACCTTTACAAACCCCACAGATATCTTCATTTTTCCTTTGTCTTCAAAGTGACTTGCTCTGGCYGGATAATGCAAGGGGAGGTTACCTCCTTTGGATAGCACAGGAAACTGCAAACTCTAAACATTTTTCAAAACACAAACTTGTAAATATGTACTTAATGTACACTTAAATTCATCACAGCATTCTCATACATTCTTCCACTCCTGCAGTGGTCCTCAGTAGGGAGACAGCACTGGGGCAATTCAGGCTGGATGCAAAAAGGGAAGTGTAGGAGAAAATTTGCAGTCTTTCACAATGCCACAGACTTTTCTTTTTTCCAGTATATATAWAAAAAAATTCACTTTTTAGTATATCTTTCCCTGGTCACATAATATTTACTTCTTATAATGTCCACTTTTTTTTTTTAAATGGCAGCCATTTGAAGAACACTGGAGTGCAGAAGCACTTTTTACAACCTGGATTTTGTKCTCAAAAACATTGTATATTCACATGAAGCTCCTAAGCCCCCTACCAATGGCTTTTTATAATAGTGCAATGTATTATTTAGCTTTTTTCCAAGTATTATCGTTTGTCTAGTACAGTCATGCATGATCCTGTGTATTAAACAGTTATCATTGGGAAAACTTTTTAAGTTATACTTAGAATGTACACTGTGGAGCTCAGCAGAATTTGCATTTAACCATCTGCTCAAATTTCTTGCTGATGCAGCAGCATTGTGTGCCTGTCTGCTGTTACTGCCAGACTTGCCCTTCTCAGAAAGAACCAGACTGTCAAGGACCATTAGAGCTGTGGTGGGTGGAGACAGGAAAATACTGTGGCAGTCAGACTAATCAGGTTTTGCTGAATCTCCATTCTTTTTCCTGCTAGTTGGTTGCAGTTGCAGCTTTGTCTCAGCCCAAGCGTGTGTTTCATTTCCAGGGCACGTGTACTAATCCATTACATTTGATCCTCTTCATCAGACCTGGCTCTGGAGCTGACTTAGGAGAGGAGGAGCAATGACTTGCACAGAAATTTCTCTTGCCCCTACAGGGAACTGCCCAATCTTGTTTCTGTAGTCTCACTTTGCTGGAAGGCTCTTGAAGTCTCAACTGTGAATTGTAGTTCCTCTAAATTATTGCAGAGACCTCAGTCTGCCTGGATTTTCACTTGTTTTTCCTTTAAAATTACCTRGCAGATGCCCTCTTGAAAAGAAAATATATAAAAAAGGAAAGGGGGATGAGTTCAGCTGTATTTAGGAGACAATAACAATGCCTGGCAGCCTTCCTGACTGGCAAAAGCACTAATGTTAAAAACAGAAAGCATGATCACACCATGCTCTGGGTTTTGTACAACTGTAATTCCCTTTTGACTGCACTAAAAGTGTTTGCTTAGTGCCTTTCATCAGAGAGAATAGATTGTGCCATGACTTAAAAACATGTATTCTTCAGAACATGTTTTGAATCATAAAACATGCAGTCAGGATTTCTGATGCCCACAGAAAAGATATTTTAACATATCTGCTGAATTAATTCCCAGATTAACAATTGAGAATGTTAGTTCATAAATGAAGAAAACCCTTTTTTCATTAGGTTTTCAATGATGGTGCCAGCACAGCTAATGTTGCTGGCAGGTTATTTAGCTAGAATTTTTAGCTTTATAATTCAAAGTGAGCAGGATGGAAAAAAGTCTCAGCTCTCACTTCCTGTTTATTGAATCAAGCTGTCTGTTAGTAAGAAGGCAGAAGTAATTTTGTAGGTAGGTCTTACTCTTTTGAAGGAAAATAATCTATAATACCATAGCCTTAAAATATCACTTCATCTGAACAAAGGAGCTGCAAGCCTTTGCACTAATTGCCTCCTGCCTTAAGAGTATTGGTATAATACAGCCCACTGACAGAACACTAAGCAGTACACAGGCTTATTTAAGTTGGCCTTTTTTTGGTTTTTTCTTCTCCAGCAATGCTGTAATTTTAAAGAGAATTCTGTTCTATTCTATTGAATTGCAATGGCTGAGCAATGCTCTTGGTCCTTCTCTGTGCCAGAACTTGAAGGCCAATATGATCAGTGCATTTCCTCATTCTAGCATTGCTTTAAAACTTTTAATGGCTATTTCACAAATCATTTCCTTCAAAGGAAATGTTACATTGGTTTTGGTGATGCAGACCTTTTATCACCCTTCTGTACATGGGGAACTGAGGCACAACACTGCTGATGTGTCTTTCCTGAAAGTAACCAGGAGATCGTGTCTGAAACAGGAGTTATGTCGTGGGACTGGCAAGCTGGATGTCTGGTAGGGCAGCTGCTGTCACAGGTTAAGCTGCTTTTATGTGTTCCTTGTAATGYAGCACAACTGATTTCCTTCTTGAAGGAATACTTTTCAAATAGTATTCTGCATCTATAAGCTGTAAGGAACTACACATTTATACTTGCAAAAAACCAACTCAGAATGATCCCACAAACAGTGGAGGTGAGCCTGAGATCAATCCTGATAAGAAGATACAATTAAAAAACTATCATATCAAATTAAATGCTACTTTATTTGTCCTTACCCTCTCTTTTGTCCTTCCTAGCAGATGACCTTTGATCCTTCCATCTTCTTCAACATTCTGCTGCCACCCATTATATTTCATGCTGGATATAGTTTGAAGAAGGTATGTGTCTTTCTTTTTGTGACAGAAGGGTCTGAGTGTGGCTGCTGCTCTGTAGACCCAACAGGCCAGTGAGAGAGGACACTAACAGGCCAGAGAGAGAGTCAGCTAACAATTTCATTGCCAATTTAATCCATTGCCTGGCAGGAATGGATTAAAATGAATGATTCATGGCCCTCATCCTGCTCTCTTTCTGTCCCTGTGCAAAGATCTAATTGTGCAGTTTACAGCACTCAGGCCTCCCTGTTTTCAGAAGAGACCACTTTGAGTGCTGTGAACTGCAGGCAGGAACAGCCTGTGTTTCATATCCTGGACTTGTTCAAGAGATGGGGTCATGATACCATTTGCATCAGGTACTTCCAATCTGCCATGATCCTGAAACATTTGGCCAGATACGTAAAAAAGATGGAATTCTGATGGCATTCCACCAGGGGGAAAAAATTGAACACCTTTAAGTTGTAATTTCCAAAATAACTGAGGTAGCCAATATTGCTCCATCTTCTATATGAGAAATGTGTTGTAAAAAATAGTTTCACTTCTAGATGGAAATGGAAACACTTCTAGATGTGTTTCCACTTGGTCTGAATGCTTTTTTATTTACTACATAACAAAGGACTTTCCTTCAAACTTTCCTCCCCAGAGACATTTTTTCCGTAACTTAGGATCAATTTTAACCTACGCCTTTTTGGGAACTGCCATCTCCTGCATTGTCATAGGGTAAGTGAGTGCCTTCTGCTATTATCACATGCTTGGTATTTCTTTCAATTAAAAACTAAACTGTAAAAAGAATTGCAGAGCCTGCATGGTCCATATACTTAGCAACTGGTATAGCAGATAAAATAATTCCTTCTAAAGGAGTGCTGAGATGGAAAAGGTATAAAGCTCTTACTGGCATTAATATGTGATGGAAGTTTCTCCTTTAATGTCATTTTAATAATAGTAAAATACATGAATGACCTATAACTTTGAGTTCAATGATTTTAAAACCATTCTTTTATAGGTATGTCATCATGTCTATCTTGAAATTCTAGATTTCTAATCATCAAGCTTAGTAAGCATAATGCACCAGAGGCATTGTGGTATTAAATGTCCTGTAAGCTCTGGTTGTTCCAAGTGCCAGGAAAATTTAGACTCTGCAATCAAAGTATGATCATCTTCTGTGCTGAAATACAGAGGAGTGTAAACTCTCAACGTGGCTGTCTCCCCTTCATGTAAAGAAAAACCACTGAACATCTCTGGGCTCAGGACAAAGGATGCCTCCAGTTTCAGACCCAGAGGCATTGTGCCATGTGTCCCATTTATTGGGGAGGAAAAGCTTAATCTCACTTTTCTTTCTGAAATTTTGCTTTTCTCAAGAAATGGCACCTCAGGACTTCTTGAAGTTCACAGCTTCATCACTCATATTTTCCCCCTTGTTTTTATTTGCATTAACATACCTTTGACCCTTGCTCTTGTTTCTTTTCRTACCCATCTATGGCAGAGAGCACCCCTAAGACTGAAATTATAAATTCAGTAAAAAGAATCTACATCCAAACAACAGTTTGAGCCAAATGGTAGCACATTTCTGAGGTAACAATGGTTCTGGATCTCAACAGGACTCTTCCTGTGCTTCCTCTCTCTTGTCTCAGCTATTGAACATGAACCAAAGCCAGTGGGTCTGTGAGACTGCAGGAAAGCATTAGGGTGGTCCAGCCAGTAATGCCTTTAAATATGCATTTGGTTTATGACTCTGACATTGCCCCTTGTATATGGAAAATGCCAGAGCAGCTTTGATAAGTTTGTTAAAAGAGACATAATATATTGAATTCAGCCTTTTTTCCCAATACTTTCATTCCTGGATCCATGCTATTTTATCTGAAACAGAATAAATGCAGATAGAATCTACTACAAAAAGTTCCTACTAGGAACAATTCCTACTAGCAATTCAAAGTTCAAGCCCAAAGTCAGGGATAAAGATCCAAAGGAAACCTTAGGGTAGAGAGTGGTGAGCACTGGGCCTTGCACTGTGTTCTTGTACAAACCCACAGCCCCCACTGGAACCACTGCAGAGAAGGCAGTAATACATTCAGAGCAGGTTTGTGTGAATGTGAAGCATGTTTGGATAATGTGCACATCAGGATAAGGAGGAGATAATGACTGCATGAAGAAAGATGACATGAAAACATTACTGAAGGGAATGAAAAGTAAGCCCTAAAAGAAAAATATGTCCTAAGAGAGAAAGGGTGAAGAACTAGTTGCTGTTACCAAAAAAAAAAAAAAAAAAGACAGAACCCTGAGGTACTTCTAGGTTTCATTGCTGTAGACAAATATTTTGTGCACAGGTATGATTAAACTTGTGCTTTCTTCCCATCATATGAGCACAGCACAAGCACAGGCAGTACCTCAATATCCCCAGGCTCAAGCTCTGTTGTCTGCAGCCTCTCACCAGGGCTGTGCTCCTGCTGCCTGAATTACAGAGCTCTGTGTGAACCCCTCTGGGGCTCCCTGAAGTGGCAGGGCACAGCCTGTAACAAAGAAGGACCAGACTTCTCTTTGTCAACCAGAAACAGCTGGGAAATATCATTAATAAAGAACAGAAACATCATTTGGATTTGCTGCAAACTCTTGGAGTGCTAAAACGTTGCCATGGAACACAGGGATACAATGGTGCCTGTCTGCTCTTTGTGAGTCTTTGCTTTTGTGTGAAAGGCCTCAAGAAAGAGGAGCTGTGTGGAATTTGAGTGAAAAGGCTGTAATCAGATATTCCCACTGAGGGTGGGGGAAGGAGGAGTAAGACAGATTGATTTATTTTTTTTTAGTGAAGATTGTGCCAAAACCTACTTGTTTTCAGCTAAGTACTGCTCTAAGGAATGCCCGCCCATATTYGCTGTAAGACTGTCCTCAGCCACTTAACACACAGGAAAGATACAAAGCTTTCCCAGCAAAGTGCACAAATTATGCCCTTCACACCAAATCTGACTAGCAAGGATCCATGCAGAGAGATCCCATGAGGGAAAGGGGAATTTCCCCCTCTCCAAGCCCTATTTTAACTGCAGAATTGCTGAAGTGGTGCCCTTCATGGTGAACAGAGCCTGCTGTCTCTGGGTCTGCATGACATAAGATCGTAGAAGATCCAGTCTTTCAATAGATCTTTTCTCTCTCAGTGGTCCCAGCTTYCTATCTTCTGAAGAGTAGTGTGGAATAACCACTGAGAGAGCTCTTTCYTCCTGAGAAAAACCATCCAGGCCAAGTCTCTCTGAGGCTCAGCCTGACACAGGGCAGGCAGTCTTCTGCTCCTTGAGTTTCATGGACTCAGAGAATAACTTCAGTTGGAAGCAATATCTGGATGTCTGCAGCCATCCAGAACTCTGAGATATCTGTTCCAGTCTTAACCACCCTCACTACAAAGTGTCTTTCAAAGTGTTTATCCAGTTGCAATTTTCCTTGCTTCACCTTGGAAGTTTTGCCTCCCATCCTTTCCCTATGCAGCCTTYAGAAGGGGCTTCATGTTCTCTGTACCCACCTGAGGACAGCACTTAGCTCCACTCTCACCTACATGAGGAATCTCAGCTTCTGTCCCTTCTCATATGCCACAGCCCTCAAATTATCTTGGTGGTTCTGTCYCCTCTCTGTCCTCCCTGTCCTGCAGTCCAAACTGAAACACTGTATTCCACATGTCACCCCCACACAGGTGCCAGCAAAAGACTTAATGGCTTCTCCTGGTTTGCTCACTGTGCTTCCATGAACACAATGTGGTTTGCAGTCATAGCTGCTCTTGTGAAGTCCCATTGTGATTTGTGTTCCATTTGATATCCCCCAGGACTCCAAGGGTTTTCTGCACGTACTTGTGTAGCCAGCCCTGCTTCTGTGGGGCTGCTGCATAGGGTTACTGCAYAGGGTACCTTTTTCCATAGGTTGCTGCATAGGGTACCTGTTTTTCCATGGGTACCTCACTATTAGCTGTGTATTGTGACCATGGTAAGCTGAAGCACCACTGAGCTGATGCYACCCAGTGAGTGCATGAAAACTGGGCTGCTGAAATATTAAATGAACATCTGCCCCCTCTTGCCTTTTTTTTACTTTTTACATCTTAGGAAGAAGCAGGGAAAAGGACCTAGTATTAACTTCTGCAAGGAATAGTGTTCTCTTCTCTTAGATTCTATATTTAATAAACTGTGCTSGGGTGCATCTTCCAGAATTGATGTCTGTAATAGAAATTTTCTATTTTGATAATGGAGGAGTGCTTAAGTATTTGGAAAAATCTTGACACTGTGATAACAACCTATCAGAGCAACATATTGAGTGGCAGAGGGTGTAGAACCATTTGCATTTTTTCCCCTCTTGAAATCCTTTTGACTTCTCTGCTCAGCATTCYCAGTGGCAGCCAGGGCCAAGATGCCTATGCATGTGAGCACTGAGATCATTAAGTTGGTCTTATCTGTGATTTTTTATTTGGTTTCACTTGGCTTCTCTCGAATTGCAATGCCAAAACCACATTTTCAATATTCAGAATGCAGCATGTTTGCAGTCACTCACTCATATTTTTCCRGCCTGTCTACTACGTTTGGCAAGGCCTGATTTTTCTGGAATTTAAAGCTCTCTGAGTGTGCAACTCAAATAACAAATGTATTTACAGAAAGCGTAGGCYAAGTTTGATCTATCTTTGTGGCAGCAGTGAGAATTTTGCTTGAATAAAGCAAAGAGAGCTGAGATAAAAGTGGGGTTTGGATCAGAAAAAGTAGAGTAATTGTCGTTTTGAATGAAGCTACGAAATGCAAATAACTGATAATAGTGGTGTTAGGAAAAATCATTCCAGGATGATCCCTGTTTTAGGAGGAAGGATGCTGGTGTTTTTATTAGCTGCTCAGTTTGCACAACCTTCTCTGGCTGGGGAGACAGGACTTCTTATTTCAGTGGGAGCCACAGGTGGCTAGTGTGGCTTGATTCATTCCAATATGTCTGCGAGCACATGGATGCTGGATTTACAGTAACCATGGCAGATCACTTCATGGCAATCAGTGCTCAAAATTCAAGTTCTAATTCAAAAACCCTCCTAGAATCAAAGTAATTTTTTTTATATCTGTGTTTAACTGCAGTGACTAACAGTTTGGACAAAGGCTCTTCTGACATTTAAATTCAAATGTAAGGAACAAATAATCATAATTGATTTTCACAGGCAATCAAGAATCCTTTCCTTTGCCATTCCTCACCATTCTACAAATGAATATTCAAATGCTGTCCACATATGGTTACTAAATGCTGAGACTATAATAATACAACATAATAAATATAATTAATATAATTAATATAATACAATATAATTAACATATACTTTCTAAATTCTCTCTTTTAAAATCTGTATCTTAGATGGTTTTTACTTGAAAACCAGAGCAATTTTTTGTCTCTGTACATAGACATATACATATATAAGTAAAAATTTTTAAAAGAAAGTATCAAGAATATCAAATATCAATACAGATTTTTTTGTTGATCATGATTAGAATTTCCATCATAACTTTCTATGAAAGTAGACATTTTCCATTCAAATGTCTGTGATATAAAGATTCCACCATCACATGAATTTTTTTTCCTTCACTCTTAACTGTACTGTTACAGCAGTCCCTCTTTGTGCCTTCTAAAGAAGGATGCCTTGGGCTGAATTAATAACACTGTTGCTCAAATGCAGCACTAACAAGAAACGTTCAACTTTCCTTTCCACAGTTTACGTGTGTGAGATGCATCCTGACATAACTGTCCAGGCAGAGATTCACTTCTGTCACTGTTACACCTGCCCAAACATTATTCTAAAGGTGAGGAGACACGTACCCAAAAGCCTCAGCAGGCAGGAGTTGTGGTTACTGAGCTCTGCAAGACTGGGGATATTTTTTTATTTCCATAAGTACTTTGTGCTAGAGGGGAGTTTAGGGAGGTTATGGGTGTGTTTATTRCTTTCTGCTGGAAGCTTAATGGAATATATAAATGGGGTCTGCTGATAGGGAGCAGCACTGGCCCTATAATCTGGCTGTTCTTTCTCACTGGAGGGCTATGGATAGACTTTACAGCTTGGAAATGAAACACTTGTACCTATGTGCTCCAGCAGAGCAAAGCCAAATGTTGTTTGGCTTGAATTTACTGTGCGGTGCTGTGGGATTCTTCTGGATTTTGGAACTGTTTCTGCAAGGGAAAATGGGGCCAGGTTAAGGGTAACAAAAAACAAAATCTCTGTTACAGAGCTCTACATAAACTAAGCAAATACCTGTACAAGGATTATCTGCTGCTGCACCCAGCTAAGCTCTTGCCTCCCAGGTGATAACTTTTGTATTAATTTAGGCTTAATTCACGTACAAGTACATTTTTTTTCCTAATTAAAATATTATTTTGTACTGCATGTCATCAAATGACACATAAAAACCCCCAGGTCTATCTTTCCTCCACACTCCACTTGTAAATAGCAAATGCTTAACCTCCCACAAGCAAGAATAAAAGCTTTCTTTTTGGCACAAACAGAAACTGCTGAAGGGAAGTGTTAAAGTATCTTAGTGCTGTAGAAATTAATTGAAGGAGAAAGAGGGAAAAATTATATATAAACCACTTACCCTTCTCAGTGCTAAAAGCCCCTGAACATYAGATGTCTGACTTCAAAAATGTCTAATATTTTGAGGCCAGATATTCAGCCTATGAGTGGAAATAAAGACAAAACTAGTAAGAAAACATTAATTGAATGAAGTGTAAGTGTTGTAAGAGTGCAGTGCCTGTGCTGGTATCCCTTTTGGAGGTTATGGCTGCTTCCATGCCCCATCTTGGAGTGAATAAAGGCATTTTTTCACTCACCAGACAGTATTGCCCCAGTTTTGCATTGACTTGAGGAAACTCAACAGAGATTATTCAGCTGAAAAATCAAGCTAAGTCTCTCCAGATTTCTCCAAAGGCAGATGAACATGTTGCATGCATGCTGCACATGTTAATGTGCAGCTCAGTTGCCCAAAGCAGTAGCTGTGATTCTTTGGTCAGTCCAAATCTGAGGTGTAATTCCATTTCAGTCTGTGGAGTTGCCATCTGCAACTCACAGCTGCAGTTACAAGGGGTAGTTGCTGCTTCTCACTGTAGTTCAAAGGCGTGTGTAAATCCAAAATGGGTTTGTAAAGTGTAAATTTAGAGAACATATACACCCACTGTGATACTTGGGTTGGGGAATTCTGCACAGGGAGTAGAGAGGGAAGAGGCTTCTCATAGCCATAACTCAGAGAGTTCTGTCAGGTCTGAAAGTTATAAAATATTTTACAAAGCACCTCCTATTTGTATGACATGTGAAATTATGGATAAGAGGCTGGATTAAATCAAGACACCGATATAAAATAGTGTTTCCCAGACCACTGACACCCACACAGAGTGGAAAGTTCTTCCAAGAGTACTTTGATGCCTTCAAGCATGTGTTGCTGCAAGTTCAGCCAGAATTTGTCGCTATTTCGCAACAAGCATCTGACATTGTTTACTGCAGCAGAGCTGATCATGCAAAAACCAGTTTTTCTTCTCATAAACAGATGTGCTAAGCAGCAGGATGTAATTATTTGTATCATCCAGAAGAACCCCTCAGCATACAAAGGAAATAAATGTATGATAGAGAATACCAAAGGTGTGGGGCTGCAGAGACAAACAGAACCTGGAATAGCAGGAGATTAATCTAAAATTAAAAATATGTTTCATTTGGTATTTGATAGAGCCGGCAGGTTCACCAGGAATCCATCAAAGAATTTAAATCATGTGCTCTTTTGAAAAACATGCAAATGACATTTGTTGCAAAACAGGCTAAACACCCAAGTCCAGATATTTCCCAATAAGAAACCCTATCCTGAAAGGAAGAGTTTGTTTGTGTGGGTTTTGTTTGGTTTTTTGGGTTTTTTTTTTATAAAGTGTCTCCCCAGTTCTCTTGAATGTCAAAGCTTTAACTGCAAGAAGGAATACTCTTGAGTAGAGCTCTTCATGTCTTCTCCCCTGATGTTCATGCGTCCTTTAAGAATTAAYATGCAGTGTGGCTTCCAAAGATTGCCAGTCTCCTATTTCTCTGGCAACAGATCATCCWTACACCTGTGCAAGAAAAAGCTTCCTTGGCTGAAGCATCATTTGCAGTCTCAAGTTTGCAAATCTGCTCCTGCAGTCTCCACAATGACTTTCAGGGAAARCATCTTTACAGAGCTGGTGAAATGGAAAATGTGTATCCCTTTTGGCCCCTTGTCCTGAAATCCACTGCCTTTCTCAGTACATCCTTTCTTTCCAGAACAATTCCAGGCTACAGAGGAGATGAAAGCAGTGGGAGCTGCATTGATTCTGATGTATTAGTTCAGTTTCCACCTCTTACAGATATTTTTCCATACTGCATGAGAAACCTGCACACCAAGCCTATAACTGGGGAAGGCATCTCCAGCCCTGGCTGAGCACTGCTCCAGGCCATAAATACCTGTATGGCTTTGCCAGGTAGTGAGCCAGGCCACGTTTCCTTCTGAGTCAAAACAGGCAACTTGTGCCCTCTATCAGGAGTACTTGGACTCGTGAGTGGGTTGCAAAGTGCTTTGAGCTGCCTCGTGGTGAAAGGTGCAACAGACATTTAAAACAGAGGAGGAAAAACCTATTCCATACAGTAGCATGGAGCTACCTGCAACCTGCAGTCTCTTCAAACTGACAGGTTTGCTCTCAGATCAARTGCTGAGCAACACTGGGAAGTGTACAGGCAGCAAGTAGCTCATTGGAGCAGGCAGAGAGGGGGTGACTGCCATCTCCTGCCTGTTACCTTGAAAAATTCATAATACACCAGCTCAAAGGATGCTTTGTTCTCCCACCCACCACCATTTTACATACCCCACTTCTGAGSCAGCTGATCAAATGGTGCTTTTGTATCTGACAAGTCTTTTACTGAGCACAACTGGTTCTGGCSTGAAATGTTCTGTAAACACGGCAGTCTTCATGATGGCCCTGGGACAGATGCTGCATTCACTGGAGACAGAACCTACAAATGCTGGTCTGGTCAGGTAACCAGATCCTACAGAGTGAGAGGCAGATGACATTTAAATAGTGCACAGAGCTTTTCTTCTGATTAATAAGGTGACAATAAACCATATAAGGTGTGTCCCTAGCCTTGGCTCTCCTTAAAATACTGCTTGTCTCAGAACTCCATTACATTTGACTCCATATTCTATACATTTGACAAAGATGATAACTTGCAGCAAGTTCATTGAATGGCCACCAAGATGGACAGGGGCTGGGACATTTGCCCCATAAAGAAGAAACAGAAGAAACTGAGCTCATTGAGCCTAAGCAAGAGGGGCTTTGAGGGGAAATTGCCAAGAAAGAAAAGCCAGGMTCTTCACAGTAGTACATGGTGAGAGGACAGAATTGACAGACATAAACTGTATTTTAAAAAGGTTTGACTTGATATAAGCAAAATCTTTTTCTTCATGAGGACACTCAAGCATCAGAACAGGTTGTCCAGAGATGCTGGATGTGTAATCTCCAKCCTTGGAGGTTTTCACAACCTAAGTAGCTAAGGCCCTAACTACTCTGGTTTGAGCTCATAGCTGAACCTTGCTTTGAGTAGGAATTTTGACTAGAGACATCGTCTGGTCCCTTCTAACATGAGTTACTCTAAATTCTATGTTGCTGTAAATAACAAACCTTACAGCAGAAAATATGCTCCCCCTAGTCCATCTCTTTCAGCCCTTTTCTAATTTTAATTTTTCTGCCAATTTTTCTGATTCAATTATCTTGGTCTCCATCCCCCCATACTCAACACTTAGCTCGCAGGATATTTTTCTTTCTCCTCACCTTCTGTTAAAATATGGAATCTGCAATAAAAAGGTATTTCTGAAGAAAAGTTAGGATTATTTTACTTCCTTCTGAAGCAAGTACTSTATGCATGAAGATGGCTCTTAAAATGCTAATTAATCTCAATTCTTAGTCAGCTCCATAACTTAAAAAGCAAAAAATCACTTTCCTTTTTGTAATACACTGATTGGGCATCTCTTTGCTCTTTGCAACACCGCCTCTCCCCACCTAACCACTCTCCAGCTGAAGCTTAGTAGCAACSAAAATTGAAATGTGAAAGGACCACAACTGCCCTCCTTTTTGACCTCTCCATTATTGAGAGCGTGGGTGCTTTTATCTCTGGTATGGTTTTTATGTGCACGCTGAAAATTTTGAGCAGGATGATGTCACTGGTAAAAAAAAAAAAAAAAAAAAAACCAGAAAAACAACCTCACTTGATCTGCAAAAAGACAATGAGCAACAGCAAAACCTCTGCAACAAGAATTTAAGGTCATATACAGGCACAAAGACTGCACCAGCAATGCCTTTTCGTTGCCTTGATGTATGAAAGGGTTGTTATTCTCCAGACTTCAAATGAAAAAAAAACAATTTTTTTTAATTGCTCACGTTCCTTTCTTCCATCCTTACTACCCACTCATTGATGAAAACATGAAAACAAGGAAAGAGCTGATTTTCCAATGAATCGGAATAATTTTCAGAGTTCTGTTTGCCTATTTTATTTAACCCAAGTGGGACTGCACATGAAAACATTAGGTGTGTTCCCTGTGAATGATCTCCTTTTATTTGATTTTGGGAGGGTTTATGCAACCTCAATGAAAAACAAGTATCATAAAATGAAAGTAAGAAAGAGGGGAATGTATCTGAAGTTGTTGTCTCTAGCAAATCATGTCATGTGGTTTATGCAGTTGCCCTCTGTTGTTCATCAGGGTGTGAATACAGCTGGTTTCAGTTTCTTGTGCTGTGAGTAACAATGAGATTGCTCTTCACCACTCTTTTGTCACACTCAACAAATAATTTAGGATAGAATTTACCTTAGGTCCAAACCCSTGACAAAAACAAGGCTTACTGCAAAAGCTGGAGCAGGTTATGTGGAGCCTGCTGGTCMCATTCTGAATGCACCTTGGTGTCCATCTCAGGAGCAGCATTATTATCCAGGTGCTGCTGCTTTCCAACCAGTGCTCATTACCTTCTGAGCCCAGCAGGAGGGAGGCTGTGCCACCTTCTGAGTCCTTCCGAGATGGTGACTTAATCAGCTCTCAGTAAGCTTCCTATGAAAGTTGTCTGGCCCATACAGAAATCCATGGTTTGTGCTAAAGCATAACACAATAGCTGTCTAACCTGCCTGCTACTCATTCAAAGATGTTAAAATACCTTCTAAGCTGGGCTYGACTTCCAGGAATCAGAATACTGGTCTCACTCTAGATGTGGAACAGTGCACTGGCTGACAGGTTACAGGCTGTGACTGCTCRGCGCTGTCAGCGACAGGGGGAACAGCTCAGCCCCCTGTCCTGCCCGSGCTGTGCTGCAGCGTCTGCAGCTCAACCGCGGCTATCGGAAAAGCGCCCGTCACYATTCATGGCTCAAAACTGCTATCACGGGATGAGATGGCTCAAAAACTCGGGTGTCACGGARGGAGAGCAGCCTCAGAGGGGCTGGCACGGGCCAGCAGCACCGGAGCCAGAAGCCTTATCGCTATAGCTGGGATGGATACTCGGGATCCGCCTTCCTGTCCTAATCCCACTTGGGCACCTTTCCACAACACCCGCAGTTGCGGCCCAAGGCTCGTTTGTGTGTGATTCCCCCCTAGACCGGTGCGGGAGTCTCACTCCTGCTGTCCTTCAGACTCTGAGCGCTCCCGTTCCGCTGCTGATCGCAGTTCAACGCGTGGCTGGGGCTGCACAGTTTCAACTCCTTCCGCCGTCAGACCCGAGCCGTCGGCTTTGCTTCCCACGCGCCAGAGAGGGGAGAAAAAACTCATCGCGACTACTTTTAAAACACAAACAAACGGCGAAGCAGACCGAGCCCGGCCGAGCCCGGTGCCGCAGTGCCCGCAGCYGAACAGCGCGGCCGGGGCCCGCAGTGCCCGCAGCAGCCACCGGGCGGCGCCCGCGCTCCGCCCTCGGGAGGCCGGGCCCGCAGCCGGGGCAGCCGCCGGGCCGGGTTCGGCTGGGCTGGGGGCACTGCGGAACAGCGCKGCGGAACCGAGCTCATCGCCAGCAAACTGCATTCATTTGTTTTGAATGGAGTYCAAGATGCCCGGGGCTCCTCTTCACGGCTTCTCTAGGCTGGTCCTGGGGACACCAGGCCACATGGGGGCCTGGTCTGGGACATCCCGATCCAGATCAGGAGTAGCCAGCGCCAGCTCTCTTGTTTATCTTGTGTCAGAGCAGCCTCCAAAAATCTGCAGCAGCATCACTTGCAGCTCCCACTTCTCTTTTCTGGGACTTTGAGCACAGCTTGTACTGGGTTTACTACAAGTTACTAAACAAGCGTCATCCTTTACTKGGCAGTTTTCCAACACTGATCTACGCAGGGGTTCTGAATAATTCAGTAAATGAAACAATTCTGATGAACAATTATTAGAAAACTAGGGATATCTTGGGGATACAACAGAGTTTTTAGTAAAATTGTTGTCCAGTCTTCAAAATTATCAGAATGTTAATAATCTATCTGATTTTCAAAAGTTTTCATGTAGTTTTCTAAGTAGKGATTTAGTTCTGGAGTTGTGACACGATTTAAGGACATCACTAACAAAGTTACACCATTGTGGGARCACTTGGAAGGCTGGAAGTGACTCAGAAGCCTGCAGGAGTTGTTAGCATGCCCTCCTAGCAAAAGGAATAGACTGCAAAAGCCATTACAGTTGCAACCTCTCACTGGCAAATTGCAGCCTCATTAGTAATCTTGGCAAGATGACGGGGGTTTTACATTACTGATCCTCTTGTTAGCCCCTCAAGTGTGCCACTGAAGCGCTCTTTCGGGAGCAGTTTGTGGAAGGGAATGTTGTAAATATATTGCCTTTATAGGCAAACAGACACTCTCTGTCTTTGGGGCCATCAAACTGGCACATTCACGAACTCACAACTCACTTAAAAATAAATGGGTAGAGAAGGTAGTTGTTAAACCTGCCAAAATTAGGATCTAATGCTAATTGTAAGCACATACATTTTGTAGTATTTTCCCAGTGAGCCAAGACACATGCAGTAACATAAAGTAGCTTCCTTTCCCACAAAACTCTCATTAGTGGTGTGGATGTTCTAGAKAACTTAGAACTCTTCTATATGACATWCATACATACATATATACATACATATATATGTTTGGGTTTTTTTAATTGAAAACAAGAATTATCTATCAACAACACAGTGACTGACTAAAATGCACTAACATTACTGTAGGGCAATAGCAGTTGTTCTCAGGCAGGCAGTAGGGGGTCCTATTCAGGTACTCCACCAAGACAAGAAATTTATATAATTAGGAATCCGTCTGTCACTGCTGTCCCCAAGCACTCCCTGGGTGTCCCTCACAGCACAGTCTGGCTGACAGCATGTGGTGATGCATGTAGTCAAGGAACATCATTATCTCTCCACTGTGCCTCAGGTTTTCTTGTMGATTCTTTAAACCTGGCTGTTCTTCCAATAAACTGACCTGGGAGCTGCAGAGCATCCAAGCAGACTCCTTCCACATCAGTAGAGCACTGGTAGCAGTTTAACACATTTCCCAAAAATTACCCACAAATGCTCCATGAAGGACAAACAGTTCCACAAAGCTTCTRAGGTAATGTCCTCCCTGATTACAGTCTCAGGAGGGCTTTTGTGCCAAGGAGAAGAAAATGCCACACCTTGAGGTTGGCTCCTCCTGGGCTATAAACAAAGGTGTCCATAGCCACACTGTTCAAAAGTTTTTCTCCTCTGTGCTTTTCCTCCTCTCATTACTGGCCCTTGTGTGACTTCTGTTTTGAAAAAATGAATTATTCAAGCTGCCTACATGTCTTTTTTCAACAACAACTAGCCYCATTGTGTTACAAGGACAAAAACCTTTGGTAACAGCCAGGACAGATGGCTGAAGCCCGGCAGCACATTTCAGAGGAGTGCCACACCTCTGTGTTATCAAACCTGGCTTTATTTGCAAACCTCCTTATCTTTGATATTTTAATTATAGTGCTTCTCTTGAGGATATTCTTGGTGCACAAAAGCATCATATTGAATTATTTTTTAGTGCCTCATTAAGACAAAAAAACTGGGAAACATGATCCAGAYGCAAACTAGAAGCTGAACAATCCAAAGAATAAAAGCTATGTAGTTTAATAAAAATCTTGTTTAAGGACTTAATGTTTATCTTYTGCTGGGTTTTTAACATGTTGGGGATGGAAACACTGCAGTATTATTCAGCAAATATCCCTGCTGGAATACTTTTTTCTTGCCATRGTGATACTATGTAAGCTGTGCTATCTCAAGGGAATATGTAMARGTGCAGTGCCAAGATGCTGTGCTGAGGTATCTGTGCCTTCATACTTCCTTTCCTGCAGGGTCTTCTGCCTCTAAGAAGATCTGAGTTGCTTTCTCACACTTCTTTGATCTGTTTGATCATTATATTCTAACCCATTATTAATTTCCTCTTGCTGGCCCGTTTTGAAAGCCTCATGTATGATTTCCAGTTGATAAAATTGCCATTGGGATGCCCTTGCTCTCCCTTTAGCATTGACCGTCATCACTCASGAACAGATGCTGGGGGGGCAGAGGATCTTTCAAATGTGTGGAGGAAGACTGGGAGGAGAACGCCTGGAGGCAGATTCGAGCACTTAGAGGGGAGCAGTCACACACAGCGGTGTTAGCTTGCTTCAGGGAGGGAGGGCAGCAAGAGCTGAACATCAAAGTGCAATGGAAATGTAAAATCCTTAGTTCTGTGATTCCTCCTTTCATCTGTGCTTTTTCTCCTGGCAAGGTGTTGCAGGCAGTTCTGCTTTCTGTGCCACCGAATAGACTCAAGCTTCAGTGAATGTAAATGGAGCCCCTGGACCAGTTTTTTTATCCTTCAGAAGTTCTAAYACTCTCTGAAATTAATTTCAGATTGGATATTTTCAATCAGCAAAAGCAGGCACAAACAGTCTTTCTAGGACAAACAAGGCACAGGTATTCTTCAGACTCAAGTTGCAACAAGATGGGGAAGAGCAGGAAAACTGGGAATAATCCATCCTAGGGTTAGGGGATGCTTTAGGCTGGTTCAGTACACTGCATGGTGGTGCCAGACTGGCATCTGGGACCAGCAGGATCCTGCCTTCCCATGGACACCGTGTCTCACCCCAGGCAAATCCAGGCTCAGTGTGCTGGGGCTCC
>JACDOX010000062.1:3726716-3737406 GCA_014549065.1 Cardinalis cardinalis
AGCCTGGGTTCCATGGCCAGGATCCCACACTAGTACCACCCACCCCAGGGCTCCTCAGTCGGCCAGTGGGATCCAGATGTGCCCCCTGACCTCTGGCTGCAGCCAGCTCTGCTGTGCTCACTCAGATACAGAGCAAACATTGCCATCCTTGTCCCCTTGCTCTGCCCAAGGGAGTGGCTCCTCCAGTGAGTAAATCTGCAACACCTCTGTCAGCTCCCACAGACCAGTGATCTTGTACACGAGAGACCACCATGAAAAAAAATGCTGCATGTATGAAAAACATCTGGAACCTAATAKGAAACATATATAAAGGTAACAAAGCAAGAACTGCAAACTGAAGGAAGTGGAGATCTTCCACTTTGAAAACACCAGTTTTCAAAGTTTTGTCAAGAAAATCCAGAAATAATTACTAACTTAATTACSTGGAGCTATACCAACAGGCAGAGTTAAACAATGCTTACTGATTTCTGAAGCACTCTAAGTTTTGTGAGTAGTCTCAAATTCTTTTCCATGTGTGAAGGCCTGGCCTGATTTAAGGACTTTTCTAATGTGACTTGAGCAGTATCCGATGAACTGAGGTTCAACCTATAGAAAAGCTGCTACTGGCAGGCATTTTGAGTGATCAGTTGTCCATATGAGATTAAAGGGGAAAAAGTATTTCTGCAACTTACAGCTTACAGTGAGGTCTAAATAGACCTGTTAAACTGTTCTTGTGCTGGGCTGACCCTGCTGACCCAGCAAAGCTGCTCTGTCCCTGCCCTCCTCAGCTGGACAGGGCAGAGGAAATACAATGAAAAGCTCTTGGATGCAGATAAGGGCAGGGAGAGATCGCTCACCAGTTATTTTCAGGGMAAAAGAGACACAACTTGAGGAAATTAGTTTAACTTACTACCAATCAAATCAGAGTATGGTAATGAGAAATAAATACAAATCTTGCAAAAACCCTTCTGTTTTTCCCCAGCTTAGTGAGTCCCACGTTCGCTCCCTTCCCCCCATGGCTGCACAGGGGGACAGGGAATGGAGGTGGTGGTCACTTCATCACACCTTGTCTCTGCTGCTCCTTCCCCCTCAGGGGCAGGATTCCTCACATTCTTCCCCTRCTCCAGCTTCCCATAGGCTCACAGCCTCCTTCAGGCACATCCACCTGCTCTGCCTGGGGTCCTGCAGGGGCTGCAGGTGGATCTCTGCTCCTCCATGGACCTCCAGGGGCTGCAGGGGCACAGCTGCTTCTCCATGGGCTCCAAGAGGAAACTCACCTCCAGGGCCTGAAGCACCTCCTGCCCCTCTTTCCCTGACCCTGGTGTCTGCAGGGCTGTTTCTCTCCATACCCTCACTCCTGCCTCCATCTGTGCAGGTTTTGTGCCCCTTCTGAAAYCCCTCATCACAGAGGTGCTGCCCCCAGTGCCAACGGGCTCAGCCTTGGCAGGTCTGTCCTGGAGCCTACAGCCATTGGCTCCACCAGAATTAGGAGAAGCTTCCAGCAGCTTCTCACAGCAACCACCCCTTTAGTCCCCCTCACCACCAAAATCCCACCACACAAAGCCAATACAGTGTTAAACAATTTTGACTGCAGCCGCTGAATAAAACCAGTCCCAGAAGTTACTGTAGCTCATGGTAAGCCATGCTCAGTGATGTAGTATCAGTTCATTTGTCTCGGTGTCCTCCCAATGAGGGAATGTACTTCAGTCTTGCTCATTTAAGAATATAATCTTTCTCTGATCTTTGAAGTGATGAAATGAAGGAGTAGATCACAGAGGCATAGAAATTAGAGCAGTAAAAGAGCTATTAGACTGTAGAGCTCATTATTCCACCCCTAAAAGGGTACTTTGCAGTTCATTCTTGGCTGCTTTGTCCAGTATACCTAAAACCCTGGGAGCACGGGAAGAATGAAGGAGCAATTCTAGTGTGCAAAAATGTCAGTCCTTTTCTCTCTGCTTTGATCCAGCTATAGGATGAAGCAAAGCAGTAATTGCTGCCATTATAGAGAACAAATCTATTTGCATTTCTACAGTGCTTCAGCTCTATCTGTGAATGCCTAATCAGTCCTATTGCTGGAAAAATATTTTCCAGCCTCTTGTCAAATCTATGTCTGATTGCAGTGCWTTACTGCAAAGCCACTTCACCCGTGCCCTGGCCCACATCACCAGAGGGCTGGGGGCGAATTTTTGAAGGCAGTGCTGGTGGGTAGGAAACAATACAGCAGTGTCTGTCAGGGCTTCAGCAAATGGAGCTCTAACAGAATCCTGCCCAGCGGAACATGTAAAGGTGTTTGTGTTTCTAGAACTGTAAAACTCTAAATAATGGGTGTGGAAAGATCCCCTTACCCACCTTTGCAGGAATAGTAATATTTACCCCAGAATCCATGCTAGCCTTAGCCTTAATAAKCACATTGCATTTTCCTCACCCAGACTTGCCCAGCAGTTTTGACTGTAGGCTATTTCTCATTCCCTGTTCTGCATGCTTTATCAGAGTGATAAGCACTATCAAGCCACTGCTACATCCTGATGCTGCACAGTGTGACATGCATTTGTAGATTTACCCTGAATCCCAATGAGTTGCACCTGCTTTTCTACTAATCAGTAGTTTTGTTCTGCCTTCACAAACCCTGGAAATTTAAGGACAGTTTARGCTTAGTATGCAGTTCTCAGGACTGAGATAGCTGCTTGGTTTCAATCCCCCAGCACAGAAGTGTTGTAATCTGGCCAAATCCCATATATTTGTCTTATTTACACTTGTATTTAATTTGATATGTAATGTACGTTAGTCAGACAAAAATCATTTGTCCCATGATGTTTTTACATACATATTTAAGAATTTTATCTCCTGTAATCCACTGTCACTCTTAGCCCTCTTCCAAAGTCAAAATCATTTAAACAAATATCTCTATCTTTTCTCATCAAAACAATCAATTTTTCATGTATTTACAAAGTAAATTTTTCCATGAGAAAGCAGCCAGTGCATCACAACTGCATTTCCATTTAATGAATTTAATTATCATTCTTTCGCCTCACCCAGGAAGCATTTAAGGCAATTTTCCATTTAATCGTTTCCACTAAAAGCTATAGCAGTAGCTTGGGATTTTAAGGATTATCAAACCTCATCCTGTAGAATGGGAAACTTTGTTTGTTAAACGAGACACAACAATCATGAAAGATCAGTAATGGGAACAGCRTGTCCTGTAACTGGGCATGGGCAATCCTTAGTTAGAGAAGCGACCTCCATGAGATGCACCAAACCACTCTGTCCTACAGATGTTACTGCCACAAACTGGTCAGGAATGCTGTGGTAAAATCCTCTTTTATACATCCAGCTTGTGCCGTATAAGTCTCCTTATCACATCCCAGTGCTAGAAAACCAAAATACTTTTACTTATAAGGTTGTTCTGCCTTTGGGGGAAAGGAAATGAAAACCTGGACAGGGAGTGAAGTAGATCTTGACACATCTGTAGATTTATGCTGGAGGTTCAATCATATATCCTAGAGGACCCTATAGGTTTATATCCTAMATCTCAGAAGGAGTAAGAAATAACTTCCACCTACTGCCTTCTTCTAGCAATAAGTAACCAAATGTTTTGGCAATTCCTAAGCTTAAATGGGGTCTGTCCTTGGCTCTTGTCAGTGAGRAGCATGGATACAGGAGCATACACTTACTGCTGTGTGGGTGGGCRTTGTGCAGTGTCAGCTATAGTAAAAGAAGGGAAAAAAGAATTCTACAAAGGGCTTTTTATGAGGTTAAAGCCTGTGAGGATCCTCCTGGTATGTCCAGGTCTGACAGAAAGCACCTTGCACTCTGAATATCTAGAACCTTCTTGGGTAGTGGGGACAGGATGTTTTCATTGGCATTAGGGAATGATTTCTCTCATCCCACTCCTCACACTCCACAAACAGCAATGCCTGATGTTCCACGTGGTTGGTTATTGTGAGTCTTTGCCCCAAGGGATTTGCCATGAATCTGCTGCACCTCTTGAGGCTGAAGTAACCAATGTGGCAGAGATTTTTGGGACCTTTTAGGCCAGTCACTGGCATAAACCCTGAGGCGGCCTGAGGAGCAGGCACTAGAATGGACAGGGAACTTAGAAATTAACTTGTCTTACTTCCTTCTTGTTACCCAAATTCACTCTTCCCCCATTCCCAGAGCTGCCCAGGTCTTTGCCATACACATTTTGAGGCATCAGATGAAAATGTCAAATCTTTTGCACATCATTCTCATTATCATAATTAGCCATAATTAAAGAACAGATACATAATTGATGCACTTTGATGTAAAAATAACAAAACCACAACTGTGTGCTATGGAGAAAAACCAACACCACTGTGTGAAGGAGCTGGCTGAAATATTTGTGTTCTACTGGCGCTGAATCCATGTGATTCAGTCTGGGGGGGAAGAGGCAGCTCCCACAAGACAGCAGACTCCTCTGTAGGGCACTGATACTTGTCAAACTCRTTATTACAGCTTCAGAAGCCACAAACCTATTAGTAAGAGTGTTTAAAATAAAAATACAGTAGCACAATGGTAGGCTTCCTGGGGACCCTGCTGCCACACTTACTGTACTAAAAACYATTTCTATCTGGCACACCAGTTAAAGATAACTGYATAAGCAGGAGATAACCTGCTTGCCACAGGGTAAATGTTTTGAAGCTSATGCTGCTGATTCATTCTGAATCATATCACCACAAATACTTCTACCCTGAGAAGTTATTTATTGGCTTAGAAGGTTTCTGTTTCTGAAAGTTCTTCACAGTAGTTTCATGTCACTTTAGCTCGACCTGCAAGCTTGTCCATCAGTTGATTTTTCTTTCCCAACCAAAAGAACCTGTTTTCACTTGAGCAAGGACCATCACTGCACATCAATACTCATATCCCTAGAAACAGGAGCTAGCCTGGGTACAAGAAATTTTATCATTCTTCTCCATCTTTGTTCATCAGAGCAAGGATTCTGTTTAAAAATAAACCCAAACTTGAAATGTTTGTTAAAGGTTGGATGTGTTTCCTTTCTTGTCTGTACACTTCTAGAAATTCTCACACTTTCAGAGGTCTACATTTTAGATTTCAATTACTAAGGCACAAGACTGATCCAAATCCCAAGACATAACCACACCCTAATTTAGAAATGTAGAACTTAAGTGTTTTAAAGTTGGTTGATATTCCAAAGTGTCCCCTATTTCTAAGGGAGACAGAACCAAGCCCAGGTAGGCACCTGGAAACTCTCAAGCCTAGGCAATATCCATTTCTGTCCTAAACACATTTAACTTTTTCATCAAACAATACACTTTACATTTGAAAACTGCACTAATTTAAATGCCTGTCAAGGATACCTGGCAATCTTAATTTATAACGCAGGTATGAATTCCTCTTTTCTTTGTTCTTGAGCTACTTGTACYACTATTTGACTGAGCTAATCCAATAAAAATGCTGAAATTGTTTCAAACATTTTTCTTTATAGTTCATTTCATGCCCTATTTTACAGCAGGCTATTATCTAAKCTAATTTACATTATTCTAAAATCACAAACTGATCCTAATTACCTTTTAATGATAATACAAGCTAATTTAAAGGAAACATCAGGTGCTGCAGTGAAAACCTRTTGTAGAACTTCCTTGCAAATAAGATCATGGGGTTTGTATTTTGATATGAAAAATGAAAATATTTTCTTGTTTTAGGTGTAAAATTCATTACTTACACAGTAGTTTCAAATGTGGGGCAAAAGTGTTGCTGTTYCAGAATCTTTGGAGGAATTCATTCTGAAATTCAGAGAATAGCTGAATTATTCATTAATTAGTTCAGCATGAATAATAACCAGAAGCATGAGGCTGCCTTTAACATAGATTGATAGCAGGTAAGGATGCAGCAATGTTTATATACTTGGAGAGGGAGTTCAAACATTATTGGCTCTCACTTTCTTGACTCAAAATAGTTTTCTTGTGAATTTCTGCTGGATCAGACTTATTTTTTTCCTTTAATCACTCAGATCTGAAAGTTTTAAGGACTTTCCATAGACAGGTCTTTATATTAACATTCTTGACTGTCCTGAAAACTATTTCTGAAAGTAGGATTTTTCTGTCATGTGATGTTCTGAAGAGAGCTCATAGAGGTTTCTTCACACATACAATATTCCTGAGGTTGAAAAGACAAAATTATCCTCATATATCCCTCTGTCAATAAAATAATAAGGTGATACACAGAGATATTAAATGTAGCACATTTGAAGCTTCAAAGGTGAAGAAAACAGATACAAAGTTTTGTTCTGRGTCCACAGCTAATCTGAGGCACTTAGTGCTATCAGATGTGGTTAAAGCCATGGATTTCGCAGTCTTTTATATTAAAGTCAGACATTTATGTTGGTAATGGGATGGGATTAGGGGTCTTAACATTTCAGAATACAAAGCACTCATTCAGCTGAGAACTAGAGAGAAACTTCTCATGTTGGAGGCAATTTTATGAGCTGCAACAGGTTTTCTTGAACCTACAAAACCCTAAATATTTCGACCAGACTAAATTCTTCAGAATGTTGACTTCTTGTAGGTAAAAAAAAAACAACTTGCATGTTCTGATTGCTAGAATGATGGTAATCATTGGAGTATGTGATTGGTGAAGTGAATTCATTGCTGACTGACTGAAGGAGCCAATTAACCAGTGAACCCAATTTACCCAGCCCTGAGTGACTTTGTGGGGTAGCTCAGGATGTGACAACAGTTGTGTGATCTGAGAACTCTGAGTTATTGACATTTAATTACATTTAACTCCTGTAGATAATACAATCACTGCCTTGTTTTCTCTCTGTAAACTRGGTACTTTCAGTCCTTCTTTCCACCTAATGAAAGTCTCTTCRTGTCACTAATATTATTTTTAAATGCCACCACCTTCTGTAAAACAGTGAATTAGGAATTTCTAAAATAATTTACATKATTGTACCTAGAAGATCTTACGTCTGCTTTTTCTAGATTTAATTTTTACTGTCAGGAGGATATCTGCCTCAAAGTATGTCTGTAAGACTGTCAGTAATTCATCCCCTTTTCAAAGGCTCTCTCAATTTATAACACTRAGTAAAGTAAATCTTGAGGTAACGTTTAAATTTGTGTAGTGCAATAAAATATTAAGTGGCCCTATGATTGGGACACAGCACAGTTGACAGTGTTTCATGGCTCATTTGCCCAAGTAATTATGACATTTTACTCAGCACTCTGAGATCAAGTGCAGGTTTTTCATTGCAGAGGTTCAGGTTGTTATGCATATAACGCATAAYGGCTCTAATTTAAGTGGAACTCAGGAACACAGGATCCTGAAGCTGTGTTATACTCATTAGAGAARTATTAAAAATACATGAAATTATAGTGTGCAGTCATGAGTGGTGGTGAATTGGTTTGTATGTCTGTGGTGCACACTGTTGTACACCTCTAATACAATAAAGGCTATTTCAAAGTCAGCTGAAAAAAGAGATAAGAAATTTTTAAAAAAGCAAACCATGAAATACCACTCATTGACAGCTTCCAGTGAAGATTGGTGACTTCACTAACTTTCATCTCATGTGTGTTCATGCCTTATTGTCATCTTATTGCAGGGGTTCCATGCTGTTGTCTCCTAATCACAAAAGTTTCATACCTTGTGGTGTTTTCTCATGRGCAGCCCCTCAGAGCACTGACTCTTTCTTCYTCACAAAGCRGCCAACTGACTGCAGTTCCCTGCTCACCCAGCCACCCCACTCTTTTATAGCACTCTTCTGCTCATTGGTTGCAGCTGTGGCCTGGTAAAGTCAGGCCWGTTCCTAATCWTTGATARTTGGCCCAGCTGCAACTCCTYAGGGGTAAGATTACTTTCTACACTRTCTTTATTTTCCTATATTCTATCCCCCTACATGTCTTATCCCCTTTTTTTCACTCCTTACTTTTGCTACACTGTTAGCATTTATGAGCAAAATYTACAATTATATCTTGAAATTTTGAACATGGGCAAAATGTTTTTTTTTCCATTTTAAAGGAAAGCGTCTTTGTATTTCAATAATTCAACCCATGGTTGAATGTACTASAGAAGACTAACCAAAATAAAATTCATACTGACATGTAGCTATTCTTTACTTTCAAGAGGACAAATCCATTGGAAGATATTTTTAGTTAAGCAAAGGCTCAGACACTGAGGYTTTCTGAGCACTCAGGCCTTCTGCATAATCTTGTTCAAGCCAGTCCTAAAGCCTTGGACACAAATATGGTTGGTCGTCCCTTAAGTGAAACAACAGGGCATGACAGCTCTGCAATTTCGAAGCCTCTTTCAGATCTCTTCAGTTTTTCTATTACCAGTGGCCCCCAAATTGACTGATACAGAAACCTGGGCTKGATTTTTTTTTATTTACATTGCAACCTGTTTGCTTGATTGAGTAACTCTGAACAGCATCACTTTCCCAAAGCTCTGGTAGCACAGGACTGTCTGAGGAGCTCCCTGTGGACCCAAGGTTGCTGGAACACAGCCTTTCTTTTCCTGTCTCTGAGGTGTAAAGTGTGTTTCTCTCCATTTAGCCTTCCCATCCCAACTTCTGATGTAAGAAGCACACAGAAGATGATCTGTGACTGCCTCCAAAATCTCTGTTGATAGATCTTTGGCAGTGCCCACTGGGGAAAGCCAAGCCAAGGCTCCCCGAGCACAGCAGGGCTCCCTGGAGCTGTGTCAGATCTGCTGGTGCTGMAGCTCTGTGAGAGCTGCAGCTCTGTAGTTCTAATGCTCAGCTCCTGGACAGTCACTGTGCCCCAGGTAACTGGGGATGTGGTGATTTGTAAAGTCAGGCTCTGTTCTGATCTCTGTTATTTCTATAGCCAGAGGGGTTTTCTTCTTGTGTGATTTATACAGAATAACTTTAGGTAATGTTACTATTGCTTTATTGTTACCTGACACACTTCAGTGAGGTTTTCTCCTGCTTTGATTAGTGAGAAAATGATTTTTTGGAGAAAAGCCCATGATACTGTGCTTTCTAGTGACAAAGCTGGTTTAAAAGAGAACTAAAAGAAGGAAGCAGTAGCACATAGAGCAATTTGAAATAATGGATCACTGCAGCCAGAGCATTTGATGTGAAGAATTCTATTGTGTGGAAAAAGTTATAGAAATATATTGGTRTGTTAGAAACAGAAAGAGCAAAATAAAGAAACAGGTTTTTAATTTTCATCTCTACTATGTGTTTTTCAGCATATATTTTAAATTCTGACAAATGACTTTTTATTTCTACTATGGTATCAGTCAATCACTATGTTACTTCAGATACAAGTGAGATTAAAATTATCCCCTTTTCCTATTGTTGGTTTATTAATATCACTACTTGTGAAAATGAAGAATTGTGAAGGAAGAAATATTTTTTCATCTTTTACTTGCATGATTACAATCTGTAGCTATGTTCAACTGGCTTCAAGCTACAAGATAATCATGTCTAGATAGGGCAAGATTCTTTAGGGAGTTAGACTATGAGATAAAAAAATTCTCTGCAGGCTAGAAAACATATTTGGCAAGAAAGATGTAAATTACAAGTCTCTTCCATGCTACACAGCATAACTGCACAAACACTTTAAATCTGGAATTATGTTTTTAAAACCTTTAAGACAATAAAGACCCATGGTGAGATTCAGCAATGATAATGCAATGAATAACAAAGCTGAAGAAAATACAACTRCTGATAAAATCTTCAGGCAGATGGGGCTATCTGTATTGAGGATACAGGGCATGTGTGTGTGCTGTATATCTTCACTTAGCAGGTTCTGTTACATTCTATTTATGTTCCCTAGAGCTTTAAATTAGGAGCAGATTCTTTTAGAACTGGTAGSTTTCCCCATTTTAGTTTGCATGAGAGGATGCAGTTAGTTTTCAAAGAAACAGTAGGCTACAAACTAAACTGCCAATATGTATTTATTGCCATAATTTTTTCAGTTTGCTCTCTTGCAGAGGGATAGGTGCTGTGATGCCAGGTCCTGCAAGCTGAAGGTGTGGCTGGGATTTTTAGGAGGCAAAGCTCAGCACAGATTTCTTGCCTGACTAYACCAGTGAGGCATGTTTTTACCACAAGGGATTTAAAGGATTTTTTTCAATTTGCATCTGTSTCATCTCACATGTACCTAAGGTACCTTATGCACTGTCATCTTGTCCCCTTTGTGCACTGTTCAGAGCTGCTCTCAGCAGTTCTTTTGGACACCCCTGCAGTCTCACATTGCCAGGGGTGCTGTTCCCAGGCTGGTTTCCCCAGCTGCCTTGGGAACAGCACAGCCCCTGCTGTCTGCCTGCCTGTTGGGKGTGCTGTGCTCCCTGCCTGTCACTCACATGGCCTCTCTTAGCCACCCAGAGGACCAAAACTCCTGCCAGGCTTTCAGCCTCTGATACCTTTCAGTCTCTGATATTTTTTCCCTTTGCAGTGTGCTCTGATCCTGTTTGTTTCTGCTTGCAATGCTTCTGTCCTTTGCATCTTTCCTGCAGCCTCCCCATTCTGCATCAGACATACCCCACTTCCTCTGCTCCAAAACTACCAATTATCTCTCTTCCACTGGCAGTTTGCTGAAGAGAGGTTTTGCTATTGAGAGCTTTCTGACAAGAGCTTCCCAAAAACCCCCAAAGCAATTYTGCTCTCTCTTTTCAGATCCCTTAAAACCAGATACTACTAAAGGAAACTCTTGCAAAAAACAAAAAAAAAAAACTTAAAACCAGATACTACTAAAGGAAACTCTTG
>JACDOX010000062.1:3737539-3925358 GCA_014549065.1 Cardinalis cardinalis
AAAAAGCTTCTGTTGAGCTGCATCTAAAGCTCTTCCTGAGCATTTAGAAAGTTTTGTGTGTAGTAATTACTCTTTAAAGGCCTTTGGAGATGGCTCTCTTTTTTCCCCTCTAAACTACAGCTAGTCCAGGGATGCCCCAGTCCCAGAGAAGCCTTCCTGGAGAGCAGCCTTATAAACAAACTCACTGGAACCTTCCAGCAGTACACAGACAGCCAGTGTGCTTTCCAAACTCCTTTCCTCAGCATAGCAAAACTGTGCTAGTAAAAAAAATGGACCCTGCACAAATGGAGACTCTTCACCCCCACTTTTTTACACCAACAAGCTTCAAAATTTATTCTGGCTTCAAAAATCTAAGGACAACCCAATGCTCATAATAATTAAAGCCTTGAAGAGTTTTTGTTCTGTTTCTTCAGTGTCTGTTATTTACTTCTATTTTTGTTAGTTTTGTCAGTTTAAAGGGCTTTTTTGTGTTGTTGGCCTGAGATTTTGTGTGGTTTGTGTGGTTTACTTGCTGGTTCATACTGGAAATTGTGGTGGTTAAAGTTCAGTTTCCCAGAAGAGTCTTACTTCAGCAAGTCAAATATTTATATGGTGTCTCGTCTACTGTGTAATGTCAGCATTCTATGTAGCATTTTTTAGTGATGAGGCACTTTGTGAGTGCCAGACTTGTGTAATCTGGAAAATTCTGAATTCTCATGTGTTYCATTATATTATATTACTGTTTTTCTCTTTTCCTGCTGAAGGGATAAAATACTTGCTCTAACTTGATGGGCTCCTCCCCAGACTTTAAAAATACATTTGGGTGTAGAACATGTCAGAGCCCCTGCAGCAAAGCTAATCTGCATTTTATTCTTCTGYTTTCTTACTTTATGAAGGTTCCAAGTCTCTGACAAATCAGTTATTCACATTTTCTGGAGAACCAAACCATCACTAAGTCCAACTGAGAAGTTTTCAGCAACTTTTAATTACTGATCAATTTAGCTGCAATTTGTTTCTAAAGTATAATGTTTCTGATCATCTACTTTTTGATCATAAAAATAGATTGCTGAAATTGAAGATTTATTAATGACAAAAAGATGTGATAAGGAGATAGAACAATTCCAAATCAACTCCCTGCTCTGTATCGAGTCGATGTAGCTTCTAGAAAAGACATACATACCTAGGTGCAAAAAAAATTTGCATTGTTTGGCAGCAGAATTTGAGACACACAAAGCTAGAGGGACAGAGGGAAAAGAWCTTGACTTCAAAGTGTAGGCTTAAGGTCAGACTTCCATCACCCAGGATAGGACCCATGGCACCTGATACCACATCACACTGTCACATCCATGCACATCCCAGCTGCCCAATTAAATGAATAATGGCTCATTATGAGCAAGGTGGAGCAGCTTGTAGGAGCTGGGACCCTGTTTGGCATGCTCTTAGTGTAGGAAAAATAAAGTACAATGGGGTGAAGCTTTGGCACTGAAGCTCACGTGTCCTGCTCAGTCAGAGCAGAATGAAAGGGACTGCAAAGTGGAGCCCCTCTTTTTCCTGCAGCTCTGGGCTTTGTGAGAATCCCTGCAGTTCTCACTGGCAGACAGGCCATTCAKCAGTTTGTGAAGCCCAGAGGATCCCTAGACAAGCAGGACATGCTGGACACACACAGTGCTGGACAAACCCCCAAAAAACCTGCTGGGAGTTAAGAGGCTTTGTGGATCAAAGTGCAGCAGGGACCTGAGGCAGCAGCTCCGAGGACTCAGATTTTCAACAGAAGTCTCCTCTCTTAAGTCCTTGCCCAGCTCTGTGCCTCATTATTTTTGTTCCACAGAATCCTACTCACTGCTTCATTTGGGGAGAATGAAGGGACACTATCTCCTGTGGTAAACACAGTGCTCTAAATGATGCACAGTTCACAGTATAAATGCAAAATCCAGGCTTGTACAGAAAATAGCTCTTACTCTATAAAATTATCAGATAAGGATTATTTAGAACACAGATATAAAATCCCACATTTTAAGAGGCAACAATTTTACCAAGGTATTTGCARTATAGATTTTTAAAAATGTTTTCAAGAAGTGTATAAAATAAAATTATTTTTCAGTATTATTTTAAAATTAAGATTTTCAAAGCCACATTGTAAATCAGTTACACTGATTTGCCACTCAAGTTCTGTTTCCTTTATACTGCCCTGAAGATATCAGTTCTGAAATTCTAAAACGATGAAAAATAAAATTTAGTATTCTCTATTAGTAAAAAAGATGATTTCACAGAAAGGAATTGGAAATAGAATGCTATCCTACTCAATAGATTCAGAGCTTCTTATGTTAACTCCATTGGTGTCAATAGCCTGCTCTGTGTCAGCAGTGAGCACTGGGTGGGAACATGTTCCCATGGGGCAGGAACATTCCACAGGAAATTCAGAGTCACTGATGCTTTGATTTATTTACAACTTACTAATAGACATTTCATRAATTTTTAACATATAATAAATGGATGTTTGATTAATAAAGCAATCTGATTTACTGAAATTTGGAATAAACTTGCTAAAAATATACTAAATKAATCAAATTAAGTGACAGCAGCCCTAAAAATCAGTAAGACTATTTTTTTTCAATTCTACTTTATAATAGCAGTAGTACCATCAGTGCAGAACTTTTCCTTGGGATGAATGTCCTGCTGTCTTTGGGGTGGGCTTTYCTTCTTGGGTTTCTAGCAAGAACAGCTGTGTTGGGTACTACTGGATGATGTGTAATATCACTACCACTGGGAGCTCAGGTATCCACTGGGATCCATCTTTTCAATATGTAGAATTATCAGTACTAAATTTGCCAAGTAGTTAGAACTTATTTTTAGCTACTATTTTAAGATATTTTTAAATGAGGGAGAAGAGTATCTCTGGTCAAACCTGCAGGTAGGTTTAGGCAATTATTTCTAAAAGACCTGGCTGTGCTCGCTTCTATTACTGTGGCTTTGGATACAATTGAAAATTGGGAGAGCAGCACCACAGTCAGGTTTTGAAGGACTCATTCCTTAGAGCTGACAGATTTTCCTGGGGATAAGAAGACTAAGTTCACTGCAAGGTCTTGAGTCACTGTTCTTTGGGAAGGGAGAGAAAGTGAGCTCATCAATCAAGGAGACCCAGAGCTGCATACAGCGGTGTTGGGTGATTGCTGGTGAGCTGTTTGCTAGAGAACTTCTGTAAATATCTACACAAATACTCAGGGCCATGGGGAAGGCTGGGGTGACCTCTCTGCTTCTCTTCTTGTGCAACACAGCGAGCTTGGTGAAGTGTCTGAAAGCCATTTGTAATTAACTCTCAGGCTGTTTGTTAATTGCACTTTATCGGTCCCTCAGGTCAGTGCTCATGTGAATTCAGGAGCTCTTTAGGAGGAAAGCTGAGGGCAAAACCTAGCTCAGGATGAGCATGCATGGAACTTGTTTACATGATTGGTTTAGAGCCTGAAGTTAGAAGAGCACAGTTGTCAATTTATGTGTTTATGGAACAAGCATTGAATGCAATGGGGTTTATTATTATCTAGACTGAACATGAATACTGTAAAAATCTGCAACAGGTTCTAAAAACAAGTGAATCTCTTTTTTCCAAGTTATTTCAAGATTCTCATTGGAATGCACATCTCAGAGAGCACTGTTTAGTTACATAAACCAGAGGTAACACTTCCTGTGAAACTAGTGAGGCTGTAGCAGTGCATTTTGAAATGTGACTTTGCTGGCTCACTGTCACTGTGAGTTGTTAAATTTGCCCACTTAGAGACCTTATGTGGAACTTTGAGTGCTGCTAACATTTAAAAGCTGATAGAATAACACAGTTCATTTAGAAATACAGWGCAAGCCACAGAGCTGATAGTAGAACTGCCTTTGTTTAAATATTCTACATTAGACAAATTTGTCTTAATAATGTCTTCTTAGGCTTACCTTATCTTCCCTTTTGAAAAATAAACAGCCTGAACCATTGTTCTTTGCTAACAGCAGATGAAAATTACCCAGAAAACCTGTGATTTGGAATTGTCTCTGACATTTCAATACAATATTTGACAATTGAACAGGAAATAGAATTTTTATATGATACCACTTTATGTTCAGTATTCATGTGATATATTCATTGAAAAGAAGCTGAAGAGAATAAGAACCTGTTTTAATACTGTAAATTAAACATAAATATTACATACTCTGTCTGAATACCAGTCTTATCCTTGCCCTGACAGGTTGATAATGTATGGCTTTGTGAAGGCCATGGTACACATTGGCCAGTTAAAGCAATGGGAATTCCACTTCACTGACTGTTTATTTTTTGGATCGCTGATGTCTGCCACAGATCCAGGTAACCATTTCAAACAGATTACTTTTTCAAAAGTCAGAAGAGTAAATAAGAACTGTATTTGCCATAGAAATGTTCTAAGTCTCTGTTCTTGGGGGTTTTTTTCCTTCCCTTGGCTGTTAAATACCTGATATTCTGATAATCATAAATCAATCAAAGTCCAAGTCAGCTCCTGAGAYACCTTGTGGCTTTTTAGTAGCTGGTTTTCCTAGGCTGAGATCACAAACTTTATAATTAAGGTTACTGAAAAGATTGGGAAAATGCTTTCTGATCTTCAGGACACCACCTGTTGCTTGCTGATATGAGAACTGCTGGAGCCTCACAGATAATAATCACAACCTCCCATCCATGTGTGACTGAACCCCCTTTARAGATATGGGGAATGGAGCGTTCCAATTTGGCCATATAAATACTGTTTATGTGATATCAATGTTCAGGATAAATACAACCCAAAAAACCAGATACCAAGAAATTGACTTGAATTTGCAGATGTGAGATTTAAAGCCCAAAGTTACAGTAAATGGCAAAGTCTGGGAAGCAGAATCAGTTAATTTTGGAATCAAAGAATTACARAATCATTTGGATTTGGAAGGATGTCTGGAGGTCTTCTAGTCCTACCTTCTAATTAAAACAATCTAATCTCAAAGCTAGCCTAGCTTTCATAGATCTGTCCAGGTTTTGTTATGTTGAAACTGTCAATAACTCAGATATTAAAGTATTGGTATTTGCAGCTGTGGGAACACAGTAAAAGAGAAGGTGAACAGATATTTTTTAGARGTTATCTGCTAAGACAAAATACAAAATCTGCAAGGGTGCAATGGATTTTTGCAAAATTTTCAGCTGAGCTGTTATAGGAGACAGAACAGAAAACATTTTGTGATCCATGTGAAATTCTGCATTACTGTTTAAAAACTACCCTTGAGAAGCTTCTCTGAGAGACTTAGGAATAAAGTTTTCAATCCTGGCTTTTAAAAGAAATGAGAAAAAGTAATATTGTTCTACACATTTTTTCCAGTCTGTAAATGAAGTCTCAGTATTTAACAAAATATTTTGGGCTTGTGATTTATCATTCTGACAGCTTAAAAGTACAGTATAAAACAAATTGTTTCCACAAAACCAGTTGTTGCAAGGTTACTGTAAGAGCTGCATGAAATTGTTGTTCTCAAATTAATCCACACATCCAATATGCTGCCACTTCTTCAATCACCCAGCCATATTAATAAGACTCAGCACATGATTGAAGCCTATCCTCAGAGCAAGAGAAAAACACAGAAGTTGGAAGCACAAGGAAAACCAAGGAAAATAAACTGCTTATGGAATAAAAGCATCCTTACAATTTCCAAGTATAATTCTTGATAGTGCTAAGATTAGGGTTTTGCAGCTGGCTTAGTTTCTTTTCCCATTTTCCAGTCCAAGAGTATTTAGTTTCACAAATGTTGACTTATGATGAGTAATGTATAAGACAAATGCACTGATTTTGATTATAAGAGTATTAAATCACCACTGATTAATCTAGAACAATCAAGAGGGGAAAAAATCAGCAAAACAGAAGCTCCTCTTGCACTGTAAGGAATAAGTTACAAGGATTACTTTTCCCAGAGTTTTAAACAGGCTTAAAATGCTAAAGTTGCAGTTGAGAAAATTATTTTTAGTGTGACAAACTGTCATTGATTAATATTGTTTCTAATTACTTCTCTGCTTATATAGTCTGTGCATATCCAAGAGCTTTTTAATGTTCAGTCTTGCTCTCTCTGCTATCAGTTCACAATATTCTAAGTTGTTTCATGTGTTCACTAATCTTATCCATAAATTTCAACCCCTCAAAGACTTAAGAGAATTTTGAATTAAGTTTTTCATTAATTAAATGGTTGACACTGCTGAAAATATTTCTTTGTGTTTTATGATTTGCCAGTGAATTATAATCTCAAGTGTGTAAAGAGCTCACTGGCTTTCCAAAATCAGTTCAAATATGGCTCCCWAGAGAACTGATACATATTAGGGCATAAAATAATCAGTCTAAAGATTTTATCTGTGATAACTAGGGTTCGTTTTGGGTTTTTTAAAGAAAACTTTAGTAAAATGTCRTTAGTGTTAGACCAATAAATTGAACTTAAGATGAAACAATAAATTCCTGTAAATTTGCTGCATGATTTTTCATTTAATTCTTCACTGTGCAGGATTATGAACTCATTTCAAAAAGAGATTTAATTTCCCATGGCTATGGAAAGCAATTAAGTCTCAAAAGATGCTAAAAACTGATTTGTTGACTTGACAGAAGTTGGTTTGATTGAGCTCCTTATTTGTGATAATAAAGATGACTGGTAGGTGTTTACATGTTAAACAAAGATTTTTCATCTCAACGTAGTAAACAAACATATGCCAGGTAAAATTTTTTAGTACTGCAAAGAAGAAGGAAATAATGTCACAGCACTCTGCAGGTTTTCATTCTGAAGTTTATCTGAAGATTTTTAATCTAGATATTTTGGCATAAAAATAATTCAGGAGAATTGCTCTTATTTGCTGTGTGTTCTCTTACATAGAAAACTAACACTTGAACTAAGATTAAGAAATGAATTTAGGACTGGTTTGCATTATAGACTGTGATCCTTAAATATCAACAATACTTTGTGATGCCTCAAAAGACTTTCATGTCTCTAGAAAGGACAGTTCGAAACTTCAGGGACAAAGCAAGGTCACTCTTGACCAAATAATTCATCTTAGAGAGAACATCTCCTTCCAATAATTTATCATTTTCAGTAGAGAAAGTTTCTCATTTTAAGACTTCAGGTGAGAGGTTAAATTTTAAGAAATAGTATTTCTCAATTCCCAAATTATCCCTTCATTATTCTTGATTTAAAACATGACACCAGTATTTACATTTTTCTTTATTCTGATCAATAGCCATAATTCATCACATTGTCAAGGAAATCATGTCTTATTGTTGCATCTGCATAAAACAGCACAGATTTCCCTGTTTCACTGTTGAAAGGGTTTCCTTGTGTTAGCACTGGGATTTGGTTTCTGGTGTGCCCTGACKGTGGGAGTGGTTTTGGGCTCCCTTCAGAGGGAGCAGGGCAGTTCTGGCTGTGTTCAGTGCTCACACAGGTGCCCCTGCTCGGGAGCAGCAGAGGGAGCAGGGGAGGGACTGGGGAGCCCCAGCTCTGGGTGCCTGCCCAGCAGAGAGCCCACAGGGACACTGCCCAGCAGAGACCCCACAGGGACACTGCCCAGCAGAGAGCTCAGTGACACTGCCCAGCAGAGACCCCAGGGACACTGCCCAGCAGAGACCCCACAGGGACACTGCCCAGCAGAGACCTCACAGGGACACTGCCCAGCAGAGAGCCCACAGGGACACTGCCCAGCAGAGACCTCAGTGACACTGCCCAGCAGAGAGCTCACAGGGACACTGCCCAGCAGAGAGCCCACAGGGACACTGCCACAGGGCTTGGTGGCCCAGCTGTCCCTGTGGCTCTAATGGAACAATGAACAGCACGCACCTGGCGCAGGGGGGTAAGGATGGGACCTCTGCCCCAGCCACCAAAAATACACRCATAGCACAGCTCTCTGGGCAGCTTCCAGGGCTGCTGCTAGTAACACCTTCTGGGCAACCACCTTCCACATACCTTTAGCCCTTCCTTTTGTTTTCTTTTCCAATTTTTGATGTTTCAAGTATAGAAAACTGATTTACCTTCMGAGGGTTTGCTGAAGCACAGCTATTTCTGAGCTATATGAACTCCTTTACCTTTGGTCACATTGACAATCACAAGGCTCTTCCCTTTTTGAAGTTACTATGGTTACAGCTGAACTGGARCTGTGGGTTGCACTGCTCTTGTTATTGATAAAATTGGATATTTATCAGAAAGAGCAGTTTCCGTTTCTCATAAAATCGAAGGATTTTGCATTAAGAAGCATAATGTATAAATACAACAAGGTAATGCATTTCAAACACTATGTAAGATGGTTTATAAATGTGTTTTAAATTGAAATATATGTCTGCTTTCATCTTATTCACCACTGAACTAATCTCTAAGTGCTGTGACTTATTTATAGGGAAAGGAGTCTATAGTTCAAATTGAAATCTTTATTTTTAGACATAGTCAATAGGAAATAAAAGTTAGATTTCTCTGATCTTATATTCTTCTCATTTGATACTGCACTCCTAAAAGAATTTAGGCCCATGAGCTATGAAAGATATTAATAGCTCTAGTCTGAAGACTGAGGTACAATAATACCAGTACTTCAYATAATGGTGTAATTTATTTTTTGTTTCCTTATTCTTTTAAAAGTAACAGCAAAGTAGCACTGGATACAGTTAGCATAGGGATTGTTGTCATTTGGTGATATTTCAGTTATAGATACTTTTTATAGGCATCTATAACAAGCCAATTTGTTTCTACATTTGTCCAAAGATACCTTTCACAAAGCAGCTCCACAGACACCTCTTATGACTTGGGTACAACTGAAATCATGTTGGGTTCAGCATGTGACAGATGTTATCTCAGCCCATGAAGTCAGGGAAGAAGTGAATCAGACTTTTGTTGGCATAAATAAAATCTGTGAAAATCTTAGATGCCTCACTATTTCCTGCTTCCCATCACTGAATTTTTAACTGAAGTTCACAACCCTTTCTGAGTCAGCAGCTCTGGCACACGTTATTTCTGTTGGTGTCAGTTTTCTACTGCCACAAAAGGTGTTGGTGCTCCCCCTGTCCTTCCAGCCAGTTCTTTACCCACCTCTTTTTCTGCCCTCATTTGCTTGCACTGAAACAAGAGGTGCTGAGTACCTTAAAGAAAAGTAGTTTGGTATTTTTATAATACATATTGTATCTAATGAGTGATATGAGTCTTTCAGTAGTTACCACACAAAATCCAAGCCCTACTCACTGCTGCTCAGCAGTGCCTTCAGAAAGCCAGGGGCCAAGCTGACTGCTGTGCAGCATCTTCAAACTTGACTTAGATATCAAAGTTCTCAAAGACTGGCCATGTTACTGTGGCATAGGATTATTTTTAAATTATTTCCCTTGAGTTTTAAAGTCATCTGTTTGACAAAACATGATGTGACTTCCTTGGACTTGATGACTATTCCTAGAGCATTATTCTGTCCACAGGTAACTTAAATTAACTTTCCTCCATAGCAGAGCAGCACATCACCTTTGATGTGGCCAATCTGACCTGTGCCCAGAGACTCTCATAATTAATGAAGGCAAATGTGGTCATGGGGAAGTTCCCAGACAGAGGTGGTCAAAACAAGGTGAAAATGTTTCCTGGAGCTCTTAAAAGGGTGGATGTGCTAAAGATCCTGCAGATCTCTGTTCTTGTGCAGACGCTATTTAKAATTTTCATTAATGAGTTGGCTAATGCAATGGAGGGTGTTTCTTTATGGTACAATATTCTGCTGAAAGGAGATTGCAAACACTTTGAAAGGCATGGTCAGAATTCAGTATTATTCCTATAATGATTTAAAATAGACAAGGATAAATGCTACACTTGAAAAAAAAGCATCTTCATAGACAGCAGATAAGAAACGAGCGTTCACTTCTGAAAACTATTTCAAGTTTACAACCTATGAAAATGAGTCATGAGTACCAATACACAGCAAAAGAAAAAAAAAAGGAAAACAKGATTCATTAATGTGTTCTACAGCATTTTTTCATTCTATTTCTTGACAGCAAGTGTCAACTACATTACTGGGATGTGGTTTTAGGCACTGTATTTCAGGAAAGATATGAGCTGATTAGAGGGCAAGAAAACATTACTAAAGGATRAGATTGAATGAAGTGAGTCATTTTAGGGAGGAGATGTCTGAAATGAGTCTTTGAATAGACAAATTCTGCTGAAAGAAAATCAGAATAAATATGACAAATTTTTGTCTCTCATTAGGCTAGGAATGGAAATTGCACACTTGAAAAGCAGGAGGGGAGATTTGGGTTAGACATGATTCAGGAATAATTGCATTTATAAATGGTATGAATACTGAAGAGCAAATTAGGCTCCCTTGARTTTCATGGAACCAGCAACATTTCAGTTCTTTGAAAACAAATTAGATAAATATCTGTCAGCAGAGGTAGGGGGCTGAAGTTTGCTCTGCCTTGGGCCAGACAAACAGAGGGACAGAGCAGAGACCAGGACCCTTCAGTCAGGGACAGGTTAAGAAGATCCAATAACCTCCCCTGGAAATGGGAAAACATTTGAAATGGAAGACACTTTCTGAGAACTGGATGAACTGGGGAGTTTCTCCCAGAAGAGCCAGTTGATGCATTACTGTGTTACTTGATTTATTATTTTGATTTCATTTGAAAAGATTAAAGTAACATTTTTGGGGTAGAGTTGGAAGAGAAACAAGAAGAGAAAGTTGTTTATTTAGGAGGCAGGAGGAAGGAGAGGAATGTGTAGGCATCTGTCTAATTGCCTTGGCCTGCTCCACACACCCCAGCAGTGCACTGACTTTGATTACTGTTTTCTTTTCCTTCTGTCATTATCACAGGGACTATTAACGAGAGCCCAAACTAATTAGCTAATAAGCAAAAGCTGAAAGTGGCAAATAGTTTTAGAAAACAAGTCTGTTTTTATGCCAATGACATTAGAGAGCAGGAGACTAAACTGAGTCCACATTTAGCACATTAAGTCAGCATTGCTAATCAGGCAAAAACCTGAATATAGATGTTGGTGAACCAAGAAAATATCTTTTGTCAATAAAGCTTCTGCCTACACCTTTGAGCTATTCTGAGYAAAGAACTCTTATCCTAGTTTAAATTATAACTGCAGTGGGAGTAGATGAGTGAGGTTACCAGGATGGTTAAATATAACTAGCTAATTTAAATATAGCTATATCAGCAAATGTTCAGCTACACACATCTCCTAAATTGTCTTCCGTAGAATAACACTTCCAAAATTCTTCAGAGATAACACATCAACAGAGATCACTTTAACATAAAATCTCACAAGAGAACTGAGAATCTATTTTGGGTTTATAAACTGATTTTGAGATTACATAGATATTTAAGTGCCATTTAGAAAATCTTAGCAGCAATGCTTTGAAAGTTCCAAGAAATGTCATTAAGACAAAGCATAACCAGCTGGTCATGGTCTTGTATGAATTATCAGCAGTCATGTGAATGTAAAAGTATATTATTTTTATTTCTAAAATGTCAGATGTGAACATGGCATCCCAGAGGCACTCCTAAGCTTTAGGATTCCTGGGCTATAAGGACTGAGTCAATTGCACAATTATGCACTAGAAGGAGCAGCAGTGAAGCAGTGAGTTACCATGCCATTTTTAACCAGACAAGTAATTGGGGGTCTTTACATTAAATTCTGTTTGAAATGAGAAAGGTTCTACTTTGTCCATGCAAAGAGAAAATAGTAAGAATAATAAGAATTCAAATAAGACATGCACAGAACATAGACAGCCTTATTCWGCTGGAGGTTATGAAGTGCAAAATAGACCATATGAAGGACTGTGATCCCCTGTCTGCARGGAAGAGGGGAAAACAGAGAAGGCCTAAGTTAATATCTACAGGATTTAATTACCTGAATAGGAACCAAATGTCTAAATACTCGTGATGATGTGTGTCTAAATCATTTGCTCACCTTCCATTTAAATTCACCACAGTCTATGTTTTCTATTGCACTGGTGAACTGAAAATCCAATATAGGGTGTAAGTCAGGGAGAAGGAAGGAATTTAAATTACTGGTATGCTGAAGGAACCTTAGAATGGGTTGTAGGTGTCAAATATCCTGGTCTGGGTCAGAGGCTTCCTGGCTACCATGAGCCACATCCTTGCAGAGCGTGGGGCAGGAGAGGGTGGGCATGCTGCACTTCCCTTAGTGAACATGTGTAACAGATGGATAAGTGTTATTATATCCTTTTTAAAACAGGTAGGTCCTTACTCATCACACACAAAATCCACAGCAAACCCAACTCTTCAGCACCCTTATTCCTCTGTGGTCACAAGATTGCAGTGCTTCATGCACAGTGAAACATGCTGTGACATTTTCATTTCTGTAGGATTCTCTGTGWGAGAGGGAAAGCTTCTTCCTAACTCAGCTGCAGCAGCAAAACTCATAGACTTAATGAATTTAAGGATCTTATGTTTTCCAGTTGATCCTTCTTAACCCATTGTTATCCCCTTAGGCAATATATAGGACTGGGTTTCTCAAACCTGTATTCTAACATTGTTTTATTTCTTGAGCTGCCAGMGGAACATGAAAATACCAACTCACTTTGCTTTCTTTCCATACAGTGACAGTCCTTGCTATTTTCCATGAGCTGAATGTGGATACAGATTTGTACACACTCCTGTTTGGAGAGAGTGTCCTAAATGATGCTGTGGCTATCGTGCTGACACAGTAAGTKACACCCACCTGAGGAGATCATTAAAGCTTTTCTCACTGGTGCCATTCTCACTGATATTGTTTGTTCAAGTACAGCTGTACCATTTGAAGGTTTTGTTACAAAGATGTAGCTTTAGAATTTTTCTTGGTTTGTTAACACTAGAATTCCAATACTGTTCATAGCAACTGTATATCCAGATGCAATTTTACTTCATGTTCTTTAACCCAGAAAGCAGTATATTCTGTAAAATGGTAAACTTAATTTATTACCATTTCTTTCCTCATCTAAACAAGGTATCTTGGAAAAAAGTGCTAAATGAGCATCTAGGACTATAAAATTCAAGACAGGTTCTTTTTATTTTTTGCAATTATTATTTTCCAAGATTAAAACCACAAAGTAGTACACAGTATCTGTTTATCTACTTCTGTCTATGGAAGCTGGCAGAGCTTCAGCTGATAATATTATTTTAAAATTATATATAGCTTTTTTATTCTCAGGAATCCTCAAACAGATCACAAATTATGGGCCAAAATCACACAAGTATGTGCTGTCCTAAAAACAGAGATGCTAARTACATGATTAATGGGATCTCAAGTTTACTCCACTCTACATGTATTATATGCTTCCCAGAGCTTTGCCAGAAATACAAATAATCCTCTCAGATAATCTTAAAAGTAACAGAACTGCAGAGTCAAATTCACTTCTCCACAACATTTGAAGGTGCTTCACAGCAAGCCTTAATTCAGTGCCAACTTTCTCCTTAAAGCATCGTTCCTTTAACAAGGATTTATCCTATCTCTCAGAATTAAAGACTTTACAGTAGTTAAAAGATGAGCTTAATATTTTGTCTGAAACCCCATGAAGTTTCAACTTATAATAATTGCTGCAAAAAGACCCGAACTTGTTTCACAATACAAAAAAGAAATMGCACTCCTATTTAATTTATCACTCTCCAATTACCAGTCTAGTAACCTTCACCTACGCTGAACTCCTCCCCGAGTTTTCAGAGCAAGAGCAATGTTTTCAGATGCTGCTGAGTGTCTGAGCACAGCAGCCCAGGGTTAGATGCAGGGTGGCTGTCACATCCCGGGACTGGGGCTGGAATGTGGCACCTGGGAGAGCTCTGGTACATCAGGTAATAAAATGCACAAAAGGAAAAGTAAGCAAAGACCAGACAACTCGGTGAGAGAGCCACAGAAGAGTATTGAAGCAGCTATTAGAATTGGGAAGTGTGTAGGTGGCAATGTCTGAGATTTTTATCTCCCTCCCTTGKCGTGGTTTAATAACAGCCAAGCCATTTTCAGCTCATTGAGACTCCTCCTCTGCTAGTGCAAGGTTCCCGCAGAGGAACAGTGAGGCTCCGAGCAGCTCAAGGGAACCCAGAGTGTTTGAAATCKCTCTAGTTTTCAGTCACCCTGTTGCCCAAGCACACAGATCTCCCAAAGGAGCAACTCAACTGCAGAACAAATCTAAAAGGAAAAGTCCCATCAGATTCCAGTTCCATCAGTATCCCAGTACATGATTCATGAGTTTCTAAGCCCTGCTCTTCCCAGTACTCAAGTCTAGTTTATGCACCTCAGTCTATCTACCTTTCATGTTTTCTTTGCTGTTAACATGGGAGATTACAAATCTTTAGTATAGAACCTCTTGTCACTGGAAAATTGTTGTGATTTTTTTTTAATATATTCACTGTGACCAATTCTTTGATTTCTAAAGTCATTTGCAGAGACTGAAGAGAATACATGGCATCATCAGTTTCACATTTCATTACTCTTTGGCTTAAATAATCCGATTCTGCACAAATACAATACTTCTGCAACCCAATATAATCTTCCTGTAGCATTTTAAGTAAAGATATACTGTTAATATTACCAGCTTCAGGTCATTAAAACCCTACTAAACCAAGCAGAGTTTAAATGAAGAAAATTGTTTTTCTGCCACTGCAAAAGAACAGCTATTTTTTTTCCTGTAACCCATACCATTCTTGTGTGCAAACACAACATGTTCATAATTACAGCAATAGATGTCTATTTAAAAAGGTGTGAGAATACTGTTTACAAATCTGGAAAAGCAAGAGTAAGTAATATAGTGCGCTACATAATGATAACCAGAAAAATAGAATATGAAAATACACATTGTCTTTCATTATTTAACAGAATAAGTAAGATAATGTGACTCACTGCAGGAGAGGCAGGAAGAGAAAAGAGAGGAGGCCCTTATGGCAGGAGGTGGCAATTTGGCAAGGTTTGGCAGCATGGCTGTCTGCCAACAAGGGCTTAGATTGATCTCTCTCCTTTCTTTCAGCTTCTCCCGCCACTCTCCATTTTTCCTGTCCTGTTTATCATTTAGTTTAAGAAGGACAGCAGCAGGAGCAGCCACCCCTGCATTTTTCTAGGGATTTAGCAAGTCACACGAGCTGCGTTGCTGCAAGAGTGAGTGCACACAGTGAAAACCCCAACCAGGGACACCAGTTCTCTGGGGCAGTTTAACAGCTCCCCTGTGGCCATCCTGCCCCGCCAAACACCTGGGTGTCTGTGCTAACTGCAAGGTTTCATTTATAGTGTGCTATTTTAAGATAATCCGTGCAGGAGGGATCACTGYGACTCAAATTGACAGCAGTGGCTGCAGGAAGGCTGACAAGCTGTTCTGCATCTGGGGGAGCTCACACACACAAGGGCCTCTCTAAGCAAGGGCACAGGAGATGGAACAAGGGTTTCCTCATATCAAAATCACTTCCAGAGTTTCTWAGTTTTTGTTATTAGGATAAAATTCTGCTTTTAATAAAAACTTGTGAGAATTCTCACAGAAAATAAACATCAAGAATTCCAAGTATTTAAGAAAAATGATAGCAGACCCTTAGAAGACAGTACTTACTAGATTATTAAACATGTCTGCTTTCACCAGAAAAACCCATATGACTAATTATGCCACAAATACTTCCTACATACTTTTTTTTCCAGAATACTGACTGAGGAAAATCCTGATAAAAGTAGTTTCATGGTTCCTCTTAAATATTTCCAGGATAAACATATACCAACTCAGGTCTTTGTACATCTTCACTCAAAAAGTACTTTCATTCTAGTCTAGACATACCTTATACAAGTTAATGTCATGCTCAAGCCCTTCTTTCTTGGCAGAAGCTTGTATAAGGCTTTCTAAAATAACATGGCAAAGGTAACTGATTTATTGACAGTTTATTGGGAAACAGTATCAATTTCCAGGGGAAATAACCCAGAAGCTGGAGTTCAGCCCAGTTTGGGCTGAGCACCCTCTAAGGTTGTCTTTTCTCAGACAGTGATTCCTATAATTTTCTTAGGCAGAAAAGACAATTCCTTCTGATACACTGGGGATTCTTGCTGGTAGGCACAGCCATCGTATTACTACTTTTAGTAGAGTTTAGATATTTTCAAAACATAGGAAAATCTAGTGATATAATGGACCTCAAATAGAAAATTAATAAGAATCTTTAAACCTTTCTGGTTCCAGGTACTTGTTTATCTGTATTGTTATTATTTCAGTGGGTTTAATTCTGTTATTATGTCACTGAACTTGAATGTAACATACACAAGAAAGAAATGTAATCAGAGWCAGAAACAGACATTGGACAAACATCAAATGCACTTACAAGAATTCAGTCTGTATTTCATGTGGTCATTGGCCCAGTGATGTAACTGTCCATAATCTGCAAGTGTTACTTCCCTACTTTTCACAATTTGTGATTGTTGTTCCTTRAGTATCATATATTAAAATCAGCTGTTCTGCAAAGGACAAGAACAGATATTGTAACCATGCTACTGAATAATTAAGTTGGGRGCTGGGAGTTGCAGGAATAATCTTGTCTTTGAAAGTTATGATGGGTGTCTGCTTGATGCATATCTCAGTAGATGTGAAGCTCCCTTTATGATTATATTTTTMTTTTTTTCTTTTGTCATGGACTGTCTCTAATTTGGATCCTTTGCCCTTCCATTTTTGAAGCATTATTCTGTATAGTTTTTGCCACACTTTGATCCCTGAGCACATTGAAGAACAAATTTTTTCAGAGGAAAGACATCTGAATGTTCTCACATCATATTTTTCCCACAAACTGCAGTTATATTCAGAAAGTGTCCTTTGAAAGCRACGTTGTGGGTTTCCATATGTACTGTGTCAAAATCTTTTGTTTCATGTGTATCAATTAAGAAACAAAGACTTTTCTCTTAGCTAATCCTTTGTTTCAGCTTCCTCCCCACCTGTAGGTAAGTTTGTTCAGTCCAAGAACACAGGGAATTCTGTCAGCCTGAATCCCCTTCCTCACGCTGAGATTTGTTAGGCACTATTAGCAAATGACAAATAGTATTGAGTCATCACATAAGAAAAGAAAAAGGATGCTGGTTTCTCTATAGCCCTKATATTTTTAGCCACTTTTTAAACCCTGTATTCATGCAATTCCTTAGTGTCTCTTACAATACTRTCTCAGCCACTGGAATGAAAATGAAACTAATTTAAGTTCTATTTATTCTCAACATGTATCTGAGTGCTAAGATCTTATTCACACGTCCTAGACATATCAGTACAGAGAAACAGTGTAAAAAAACCACTTCTATCCACAAGTGGGCCCTTATGTACACACAGCTATTAGCTTTAGTGTACCTACACATAGAACTCTTCAGCCTAGGAATTCTTTTTCAAAAGGATAAAAGCCTCACTCCTTGCCAACWAATGTACAAAGTGTGCACAGAACCTTTCCAGGAGAAAAAGAGGGAAATCAAAGCATCTGTGCCATCAGACAGATGGCAGGTAAAAAGTATCAACACATGCAATATTTTTCTGTTTAAAGAAAATAGATTTCTAAGGTGAGAAGAGATGGTGAAATGAAGATGTAAGAAAATGATCTGGTGAAAGCAACAAATGGACATTGTGAAGGCATGGCTAGGAAAAAAAAGCAAGAAACAAAGATAAGGCTCATTGAGTAATACAGATCATGACAGTGATACATAAATCTGTAGCTAGAACTCTTTAGAGAGAAGAAAAGCTTGTTTATTCACAAGGATGCMGAGTAAAATCTGATTATCTTTTTCTGGTGCAATTTTTCAGTTTTATATTGTTTTGTTATGAATATCTATGTTGAAATCCTTAAGTAGTACATCAAAATCTACTCCTGAWCTTAGAAAACTGGCAACAGAATAGGAATTAGGACAGCCAGTTCTAAAGAGTGATATGCTGCAATCAGGCAGTGAACCTGAATTCAGAAAAGGAATGGGATTCTGCYAGAAATACAGGGGATGCTCCCAGACCCTTTCTTTGTGGCTGTCCTTACATGGACAGGTTGGGCAGCCCTGGAGGGACTGAGGCCTGTATGAGCTCAGTTTGAGCAGGGGCAGGTTGAGCTGAGGGGCTGCCTTGGCAAAGCCTGACCTAGAAATCCCAGCTCAAAGTGAGACCAGCACTGGAACCCAACAGACAGGGAGAGTGCTCCATGTCCTGACCTGCATGGCTCGGAATCCTTGACAAATATTTAGGGAGTTCAATGTCTGTGAGCCACAGTTCTGGATGAMTGACTAACTGCATCTCTGGATACAGGCCTTGCCTCATTCCAGATAAATTCTATTTGTGATTKCATTCCCACCAAGATTCCTGAGGAGGGATGTCTGTAACATTGTGGAGGAGAATAAAATAGAATCCCCTGAAAACCTGAAATCAAACAAAATGCTGGACGGAAGCTCAGCCCAATCATTTCACCTACAGGTTCCCTTTAGACAAGATGGATTTGGCTGCTATTCCAAATATTGTTGGAAAGGTTTATATAACAAGCAGCCATTCAAACAGTCAAATAACAAAGTAATTTATATATTAATAGAGCAAGGAGTTAATTGTGCATCACATTAGTGAGTGATTCTGAAAGGTAGATGAGGAGTCCTTTTCTCTATTATTTCTCTAATAATGAAATTTTGGTTGTCCATCTGCTCTTTTTACCTTTGAGGAAGGGTTTAGTCCCAGCTTATTTTGTTGATGATAATTAGAGTTTCACGTCACTGACCATCTGGAACAGGAGATGTGAGCACTGGGAAGCTAACCAAACTTGCTATTAGCAGGAACTTTAAAAGAGCTTCTCTCCCAGAATAGAGGAAATCCCACATAAAATGTTTGTATCTCTGCTTAACAAAACTTCCTTTCTTTTTTCCTCCATGAGCTTTACTGTACAGACCGGTGTTATACTTAAACCAGAAGAAAAAATGCTGTTGAATTTCTGTAATGCTTCTTAAAGCCAAAATTTCAGTATGAAAATGGGCACTCAGAACAGAATATTTTCAGAAAGTAGYTCTCACTCCTCAATTTTTTTTCACATTTCAGTATTTCATATCACTTTTGCTAATATTAGTGCCATATTAAAATTTTACTTAGGATCTAGTTAATATATGCTAAATGCCTTACTGGAGCTCATTTCCCCAGCAGSCCTCACAGAGCTGTGCTTTGCCCTGCTGAGAGCCCAGCAGGGTTTTGGTGCAGCTGAGCAGTGCTGGCCCAGCAGCAGCTCTGTCTCTCCAGCATCCCAGTGGTAGGAGGGGGACAAAGACTTGGGAGAGGACACAGGGAGGACACAAAGGGAGATTCTGTGCCATATGATGTGCTCAGCAATAAAAGCTAAGGGAAAGGAGGAATGGGCAGATAAATGTTACTGCATTCATATTCCAGAGCAACTGCTGCACGTATGTGGCATCACCCACCAATGGGAAGCAGAGAATAAAACTTTTGCTTTCCTTTGCTTTCACACACAGCTTTTGCTTTATTAATGTGCCTTTATCTTCACTCCTGAGCTTTTTTCCATCTAATTTTCTTCCTCCCACCCTATCCTGCAGAAAAAGGAGCAATGGAGTGGCTGGGTGGGCACCTGTCACCCAGCCAGGGCAGCCCACCTCAGTTCTAACTGGCACTGCTTTGTCTGTGCAGTTTATTTGAACAGGCAGCCTCAGTTGCAGAGTGCTAAGCTAGAGTAGATTTCAGTGAGCAACGTTATGGAGATTGCCCTGAGGGATGTATGAAGGTAGAGCTTAGCTCAAATCAGCTGGYAATGTCTGTACTTGTCAGACCCAATCAAACCGGAGGAGCTGCAGGTATCTCCATCCACTCCTACACAAACAGACAGATGAGTTTCAAGTTCAGAATTAAGAGCATTGCTTGCAGTCCTTGCAAATCACAMCTAAGTGGCACTTATTTAGCTACACTTTCCCTGCAAATGACCAAACTGGCATCAAAGCTTCTTCATTTCAAAGATTTCTATKGGGAACTCTTTGGAAATGAAGTACATCATGGTACCAGTCAGCCTGGRTTTTGAGCTCTTCAGATTTTTTTCTTGTCCAAATAACCTTTTTCTAGTGAATAAGACAGATTTTTCCTGAGAGCAAGATAATTACATACAGAGTCTAATTCTGCTTATAGAGACAACTCATACAGAGTCTAATTCTACTTACAGAGACAACTCCCTTTTATTTTAAAATGATAGTATTGATATTAGTTCCCTTGAAATGTTCCAAAAGAAAGCTGATTTCATCCTCTCTGGATGAAATACTGTATGTAAAAGTCTGTCTGGCTCTTGCAATAAATTAACATATATATCATGTCTCCTGGCAGAGAAGACAGAGGAGGAGTGTGTGTCAGAAAGGTGAGGGAGTCCTTTCTGCCATTTCMTATGCAAGGTAGCCACCAATTCCTCTTCACTGCCCAAATCCTTCCCAGAAATACAGCACTGGAGAGCACAGCTATCTCAGAGAGACAGAGAGTTTTTCACAACAGGATACTCTATAAAAATGCTGTTATTCCTTGGAGATCAGGTTATGATTACATGAACAAAGAACCCATTCCTATTGTGGGAGAATGGACTATTTCCAGTGGCTATCCAGGAACACTAGGAAAGACTGATGTCTCTTGTGATCCCTCTGTGAACCACTCCAGAACCTCTGTGCYACAGTTCAATTTGAATTTCATCATTCTGACCTGTTCTAAGCTTTTTTTTTTTTTACCAACAATATCATTGCTTCCTCCTGCAAAAAAAAAAAAATTGTAAATTGCTTCCTCCTGCAAGCCTTGATCTTTTAAGGCTCAAATCCTTAAACTACTGAGGCTGTTAGAACTGACACAAGTCTTCATGAAATTCTTTTGCATGTGCATATGTATATATATATGCATGAGAAACTGTCCATAAAGCACATAAAAATAATGCAAATGTTATCAAATACTCAYTAGTTACATAATGCCCAAAAGTTTTCATATCTTACAAAGGAGAGGTACCTTTTGTAAACGTTTTAATTAAATGTTATTTTTAAGTTTATTTTTTCATACACAGAAACTCCCCTCTCTCCATACCCAAGACATCATTTCAGTGTRCATGTTCCACCTTTTGGAGTAGGAACTTTAATGGTTTTAGGATACACTTCTGTCACTTGAGCAAAGAGAATAATTGATAACAGCAGCATCAGCTGCCTTCCTTCAGTGCCAGGCACAGCAGGAGTGACTGCAAACCTCCAGTTACTGCACTTCACAGCTGCTTCAATGATGAGACTCAGCAAATTTCTRTTCTTGGGATTTATTCCAATGGTAACAAAACTCCACTCTCTCCTTGTTTCCACTTGCTTTTGTATTGGTCTCAGTCTTTCTCTCCCTTGTCTTTCCAGAAGACAATGGTCACCATCTCCATCTCACTCTACCCTTTGCCCTGACSTGCATGACCAGCTCCATCACTTCTGGGGCACTCTCCAGTCCCTAAGCCTCCCACTTGAGATAAAAAGAAATTATTTCTAGAGATAATCTAGGACTGTAAACTCCAACCTCCTTCATACCCTGAAGCTGAGAGAGATCCTGACTTCATTCCTGGTGCAAGCACCTCTTCACTATCCTTCTTATTATGTTATGACAAACAGAGGAGGTAATGAGGACAAGAGGGGTGATGTGACAGTCACAGCACTGGGGACAGCAGCTGGCTGAGTCTGGGGATCAGCAGCTGCAGGGGAAAAAGCCACATATTTAAGTTTTAGATGGTACGTGCCTAAAAAATGAGATCTTGGAAGATTTTTAGTTGATGAAGTTTATCAGAACTCCACTGAGATTTGCCAACTAAACATTTTGGAAACCTTTAAAAATTTGCATAATTTTGTCACATTTTCACAGGGGTGAAAGATATGTAGGAAACAGATGGATAATTTCCTCTTTCCTCCCCTTGGAAATGAAATTCAAGTCTGAATTTCAAAGTGGTTGAGAAAGCTTTGTAATTATGTGGTTGTAAGGTTTCTGTCCAAGATAAGCACAGAGGTAGTCTCCCTATAATGGCTCTGCAGTATGCCAATCTAAAGAGGGGGAGAAAAAAGAGAGAGAAAAATAAATCTTCATGGAAATAGCAAATACAAGTTGGCAGTGTAGTCTCAATGGTGACATYTTGGCAAAGTCACAAGCTGTGAGAGACAGAAAACACTCAGGGCAGCAGTTGTGCAAGTGGCCCTGAGAGAGCTCAGTGTGACAGAGCTGGTTCCTTTCCACTGTGTTCAGGGCAATGGGACTTAGGAACATTCCCTGTGAAGACCATTGTACCAAGCAAAGGCATCCACTCTTTTTATCACTTTGCTCTTAATGCATTTGGAACGCTGATGCTCCCTAACTAATTGCTAATTATAATGATCTACATATTCTGAATGTAATGTGCATATGTGTATGTTATTTGGATTTCTAATGGAATTTCAGCACGTTTCTGGGGAGACATAGTGATGCTAGAATTTGGATTTTGAAAATGAAGGTTTAAATATGATTAAAACTTTGAACAAAGTAGTATCCCAACAATACATTGAATAAACTGATATTCACATTTTTCCCTTAGTAATTTCTCCATTGCTAAATCTCATTAAATTAATACAGTTTTTAGACTTTAAAGCATTTTAGTTTTGTACCCCCATTAACTGAAARTTTACTTTATTTTCACTTAAAAGAAATCAACCTGTTTTTCTTTCCATATTGTTCTACTGATCTGTAGCAAGCACAGCCAGAAGCAAAAGTGAGAGAAACGAGGATAATGGAGTGCCTAGCAGGCTGCTGTTCCTGCCTCAGACACACTGGGAAAAGGTTACAGCTAGATGAAAATATTCCTGAAGAAATATATCAGCCTCCTGAACCACTTAACAGTGCACATCTTCTTTATTACAGTGTTTTTATTCCTAGAGAGTAAGGTGAAAGGTATTTCTAAACTCTCATTATAGGATGTTCACAGTTTTACATTTTATTTCTAGCATTAGCAGGACTTAGTCCATAGCTTGGAGAGTGTTTGCACTGAGCATTGTTAGAGTGAAGTGAATGCAAAAGTTTCTGAGGAAAGACTCCTACATTCTAGTAATTATGAGGGTAATGAAGCTAGGCAGAATAATTTTCCTCTTATTAATAGCTGTGTTTAAGCCTCATAGAACTTCCTGTCTAGGGAAAGTATTTATTTTTAAACTAAGTGGTGGAAATTAATGTGTTAYACTACATGTTTATCCGTAAATCAATGCAGTCTTTACAAAGCCAGAAAGAAAAATTATCTGTTTGGCTGGCTGTCATTTCTGYGAGGTTTTTCACAGTGCATTGGATAGGCTAATAGCATACACCTTCATTTTAACAAAAGACGATGTTCCTTAACTCTTTCAGTCTTAGCACTGTGGAAAAATTCACAATCAGCTGGCAGCTGTGTGTCCAAAAGCCTTAGCATGTGTACTTACAAATAATTCCTTCTTATCAAAGCAAAACCTCTCATCAGTATGTTTGGTATTAGGTCACTTTGATCAAGTTATTTATATTGAGGAAATTGGGATGGGTAGGATTTTATTATCCAGATTATTTTCAAGATTCCCATTAACTTTTAGATTTCCTTCAAGTAGCATATTTTTAAGCAGCAAGGCTTAAAGGTGACTTACCATTCAAAAATCCTGTACAAAGGATAAAGAAATACAGACTTCCATTTTTTTTTTAGTAAAATATCCCCAAAGATGGAAGTCAAGAAATAGAATGAGTGTTTGAGTGTGTATTTGTGTGCGTTTTCTTGTTTTCGCTTCTTGCTGTAATCCTTAAGGATAAAAAGAAGGTTTTCCTGTTTTTATTGCCTTAGAATTTGGGACTGAAATTCTATCCACATCAACTTCCCTGCCTAAGTGGTGATTTCCTCTCTTTGTTTAATTTTACCATGAGTGAAGTTCAGCAATCCTCCAGATTGCCAAGAGCTATTGGCAGGTGCCGTAATCAGCACCGACTGCACGATCGAGCGAACCGATTTCCACAAGGTTCAGCAGCCCTGTCTCTGCTCTCAGCAGCCCCAAGCTGCTGAAATGAACCCCCCAGGCTGTGGAGAGCCAGCCACAGTTTCAAAGGGCTCCAGGCAGAGCAGCCTTTGCAGTTCCAAGGCAAGGAGAAAAGGTCCAAGATGGATGCAAGGCCACCTCTCAGCCCGTGCGCCGCCCTGCCCGGCTCCTGCTCCCTGTCACACTCACAGGCTGCCCTCAACACCTCTGTGCTCCTGCTGTGAGCTACTGCTCTTCAGCCAGCACTCACCAGAGGTAAACTTCATTTCCAAATAAGTCTGGACCTAATCTTCTATCACCTTCTCAGAAATTCTATCTTTACATTTTTTTTTCCCAAGAGACTTGCATAGACTATTTACCTGCCCAGCACAGTSGGGTTTTCCACTGGATGATTATTAGTACGTGTACTGGGACTTGCTGGATTGTGCTTTCTTTGTAGAGCACTGTCCAGTAATTTTGTTTTAATGTTCTCACATTAAAGGTCTAACAGGTTAAAGAACCTCAGGCTATAGAGTGATAAGGTAGTAAACAATAGGCAATATTGCAATTTTAAGATTTCTACCATGGCTGGGATTTTTCTTTTTATTTGCTGCAAAAAATAAAATGTTAGYGTATTAGCAAAAAAGTAGAGGAGAGCTTGAGGCCCATGTTTCTCCTACAGGAATATTACTGCCATTCTCTATGCAAGGCTGACCAGCTTTTCTAGCAAGTGAAGGGCCTTTCCCTAAGGTGAAATTTCATTCTGTTTATTTGCTATATTTGGATCAGAAACAGAGACTTACAATTCAGACTATCCCTAAATCCCCATCCTCAGCTCCAGTATATCAAGAAAACAAAACATGTAACATGTTTTGTTTCTGACGTTATTACTGCCAACACTACATCATACAATTCACATCTGGAATTATTTTAGACTTTCTCATAACAACAGCTGCATTTCTTGTCTTCAGTTGGATACATTTTTAAAAATTAAAATTGCCATGGCAACAGCTGCAACCATTTATTATAAAGCAATAGAAGTGGAACTAMTATTTGTGAGAGAAGCTGTGTTATCATGCAGGATAGCATTTCATTCAGACAATGCCTGAGTCACTTTTCCCTAGCTATTCCATTTTTTAAAAGAAAAATATAGAAAATATTTTCAATAATGAAATGTAGGTGGGATTGAACAGCTCAGGAGATTAAAAAGATTTTCTTCTTTAGATTACTGGCTCATCTCAAATCCAGATTAGCAAGAGGCAAAAATTATCAGCTGTGTGGTGGGCACATGGAAAAATCGATAGGGCTATGGAGCTCTGAAAATCCCATYCCCACAGCAGCTATGCTCTCAACTGCAGCACAGAAACTGCCAACTGAGAGCACAGGGTGTGTCTTCACTGGGGAACAAATGATGTGAGCCACCCTTGAGGAGTGCTAATGATGAATGCAAAGGAAAACTGCACAGGCACTGGCAGTGCTAACAGAGAGCAGCTCCAAGTGAGCTGTCCTGCCCTTCACAGCCCCTGCACTGKGTCACCTGACAGAAGGGACCTGCTTTCCTGAGTGAAATGGGGCTAAAGAGGAATGGTTGGCACAACCTCAAGGTTAGGTTGTTCCAAGGTAGGACTGGGGTGGGGTCATCTAATGYGTGGTCTGGGCACATTGGAAATCATGTGGGCCATTTTGTTCGCATCTATTGACAATATTTCTTGGAGCATTAATTTGGTTTTTTTAATCTCTCTAAGAATCTGGGTAGGAGATAGACAAATTGTACTCCAGATGTTAAAAAGCTACGTGAACTGCAGATTTTTCTCATTTTACCCCCTTCTGACTATGAAAGAATCTGTTTTGCATGCACTGGCCTATACAAGGATGATATACCACATACCAAAGACCACATTTCTTCCTATTTATTACACATTAGAAAGTCTTAGGCAGAGTGAGGGAGAACACTGAAATAGAAAAAACTTTAGATGTACTTTCCTTCTCTTCCACCCCATATTTTGTGGGATTCTGTGTACCTTATTTTTATCAATTACATTCTGCACCAGGCTGCCCAGTGTCCTGCTCTGTKCAGAAGTTCCTAAAGATGCTGAAGTTCAATCAAGACAGGGGACATTTTCTAAATCTCTGACAGAAAACATTCTGCAAGTGAAAAAGCCCAAGGCTGTYGATAGGCCAGAAATTTGGCACAGCCCCATAGTACTGGCAGTGGCTTATCCAGCTGCTCCAGGGACTAGCTGCCTCTGCTAGCAGCACACTTAGCTGTGTCTAGGATGTAATGATTTAAACACAAACAGTACCATAAAAATCTCTTAAAAGACAAAGAGTACCCATGCTTACTGAGCTCTAGGTTTGTTGCAAACATAGATTATTATATGGTCTGACTTCATTAGATTACTTTTGGGTCACAGACAGTTTATTTCAGGGAGATAACAAGAAAAAGAGAAGAAAAAACAAAATTAAACTTCATGCCTGAGAAAAATCTATGAAAGCATAAAATTAGTACATTACATTTTAATAATGAGATCTGGTAGAATATATGACTGGTAGATTATAAAACTGACATCTGGTAGAAATCACAAAGATAGTTTTCTTTCTCCTGCTCTCTCACTTGACCTTTCAATTCTTAATAGCATATTCCCAGCAGCATGCTCCCAATTCTGTCCCTCCTCTTCAACATTCCTAGGTAAACTTTACACCCCTGTCACACCTCAGGCAGTGACATGGGGCAGCTGAGGCTTGGCAGAGCAGTGGTGTCAATGGGGTCCTTTGCTGTCCCACTGACAAGAGAAGCAGTGAGAGAGCAGGACTGGACACTAGAGCMTCCTCTCCCTGTCTCTGGGAGTACTGAGCTGAGCACAGGCAGGAAGGAATCTGGAATGTTCTCTGTGAAAAGACAGAGGGTGCACCACCCTTGAGCACATCAGATTTTCATAARCAGAGGTCACAGAAGAAAAAAGTCCTTTGAGTATTAAACAAGAACCTGCTGGATATGTTCTTCCACTGATCGGCTAAGCAATGTGATATTGCCCCTCACTCCTTTGTCCACATTCATTCCAGGGGATTTCAGAGAAGATTACAGTGTATTGTAGTACTGTTTAACCAGCTCAGTCTCAGGGACAAGTTGGTTTAAAGCCTGGAGSAGGGTGAGGTGGGTAGGACTATGCATATGCAAAGGATAAGAAGCTGCTGTTAGTACAAAGGAAATGCTGCTTTCATCCCTGGGTATCTCACAGTGCTCACAAGTCCAGTGGGTTCTCCTGCAGTGTTAGGAGGATGAGTCAAAGCCTAAATGAAGGCAATACTGTCTGGCATAAACTATACATCATTTTTTGTTGTTTCAGTGTTAAACTGCTCCTGAACAAAATCATGGGCTATTTGATTATAAGAAAATTACTATTTAATAAAGATTTAGTAGAAACTCTTTCCATTCAATCTCTGCTAGTTGCCCATAAGAGGAAGGATTTTTCATGGCTAACCAAGCTGCTTAAAACTTTTCTTAGAGTGTTTGGGTCATATCCTGCTTTTTTTGTAAGGTCAATGCGCATTTAAACCAACTGCACTGAATCAGTGGAGTTACTCAGACACTCATCACTGTGAGGGTAATTTGAGGCAGTTTCTCCTCTAGAGCAGGATGACAGTCAATCAAAGTGATTTCTGGTAATCTGCTGCAGCGTTCCAACGCTCTGCTCCGTGCAGGCAGCCAGCAGCCCACAGCATTTTGTCAACAGGCAGGTGGGGTTCAATTGATGTAGATAAATGTAACTTTTGTTTGCAGGAACAAAGGCCCTGTGAAAGACTAGTGTAGTTGGAAGGCTTTCTTACTTCATCCTTGAGTCATCTCAAAAATTTTAGTAGAAAAAGGGGGGTTAATTAAGATTACCCATTCTTCTAGTTATCACCTTCCCTAGTCCCATAGTATCACATTCTGCCACTTTTGTACAAATAAACCTGAGGTGTGGATCGAATTGGGCCTCCAGGAGCACATTAAACTCTTGCTTATGCTCACAGAACACCTGCAATTGCACATTAATTCAATTTTTTGGATTTCAAGAGAGATTTATCATTTTCACAGAAAATCCTTATTCCAGAGTCTCATCACCCTGCACTAATGGGAAGAACTGTCACATAAAKGGAAGGTTGTGTAAATGTTTCAGATAAATATTTTTCAGCTCTTTAAGTAACTTTGGAGATGAGTGGCTCAAGTAAAAAATTTAAAGATAACACAAAGGTGAATAATGAAGAAGAACGTAAATTTAGTAGTGCAAGAGCTGGGAGTGGACAATAGCTCCCAACCCAGGTCTCAGAGGCAGGGAGGCAAAAAGATTGCTCAGGCTCCTGAACCAACATTAGCAAGAGTCTTAACACACACAGCACATCTAACTCCCCTTATGGCACAATTAGCATCATGCAGCAGGTTTGGTTCAAATAACATAGAAAACTATTTCATTTTTCCTTCTAGATATTGACTGAAGAATTTTTAACRTGTTCATTATTTCTTGTTAACTCAGAGGGGTTGATGGGTTGTAACTTTCACATTCATGTTTTCTTTGCAGAAAAAAATGCATATTTTTTACAGCACTGTTCTACTTTGTTCTATTTTGCATAAGCATAATACAGAGAGATGCCAGGCAGGGGAGATTACAGAGAGATGCCAGGCAGGGGAGAAGCCAGGCTCTTTGCATTAGTACAATAAATATATTTATCTCTTCCTTGGTGTTGATTCTTTGTTTCTAGTTCTTTAGCACTCTGTGCATCTTCCCAGTTGCTGAAGCCACTGAAAGCTCCCTAACTGGGGGGACAGACTTCAAGCTGCYCTAGACAGACACAGGCCTTTCCTCTTCATGCAAGGTTTAAAAAGAATGGAAATTAAACAGAGTTGGATTACAGTTTTGATATCCAAATGAGAAGGGATCATATTTGCAGGCACAGAAATGTGTAAATTATGTGCCTTTGGATATGATCAGCTCATAAATAAGGACAGTCAGAGGGATAACACAGAATGCAGCACATGCTGTCACAGACAGCCYACTATCAGCCATCTGTTTTCTGCTGATGTGCTTCATTCCTCTCAAAGATATGGGACAGGAAAGTGTTGTCACTATGACTGTGATATTTCCAAATAGATTTATGAAAATTAGGCATTTAGAAGCAATAGCAGTCATTTGAGAATGAAATATTCCTATGCCAAGCCTCAGAGATATGTGAACAAATTTTACTGTTAAAGCCTTAATTTTCTTTTGCATAGATTTTAAGCCCATGTTGCTGTTCATCAGGATTTCTTTCTGTCAAAGACAAAACCAGGTTAGAACAAGGTAATGAGAAGCTGAGATACTTGTACAGATGACAGTGCACACCATTGCTCAGGTGCACTGGGGCAGAGAAGCTCCACACCAGATCAGAGATGATGTTAGACTTGAAATTGCTCTGCCTGCGGGCCCATTAGGTCCTTAATCATTGTCAAAACTCTCATCTCAATCTCCTTTCTGCAAGTCTAAGTGACTGCAATGAGCAAGCTCTGAGCAGGCTCAGGAGGATGCAGCGTCCAGCCCCTCTGGCAGCAGGGACTGGCAGAGCTGTCCCTGGGCACCAGAGYTGTCCCAGCTCCCCTGAAGCTGAGCCCAGCCCCATCCAGGGGGGTGAGATACCAGGACCCTTTATGGCCCAGGTGTGGGATTTGAGGGCAAGAATGGGATCACCAGGATAGAAGGCTTCCAAGGCACCCATGGGAGGTAGAGCAGACCTCCAAGGATGATGGGCTGGAAGATGGAGAGGAAGGGGGGAGGATGGCAGATTTTCTGCAGTCCCTGGTGTTTGGGGCTAGATGACAACTGAGATCTGCATTAGGGAAAGCCTACCTGGAACAACACAAACTGTTGTTTTCTCTGACAAGCTACTGCTGCTGCTCAGGCTTGGACACAGAAGAAAACTGAAAAYAGTTACCAGTGTAAAAGCAATAAAAGCTCAAATACAACAACATAAGTGTTAGCTTGGTTTAAAGTAATCAAGGTAAAATGTCCTCTAGTATTTTAGACATTCTGGAAAAGCCTACAAAGGAGCAAMGTAAGGTCAGAAAACAGAGGAAGAAAATAAGCCATGGCACAGAGAAAAAGAAAGAGAATGTAAACCCAGATAGAATATAGTTTCTATAAACAACTGCCAGACCTTTTTCTAGAATTATAAACAATAATAGTAGTACTAATATTAGCAGTGATGAAACCAGGCTATAAATGGAATAAAAATCATGTCCTGCTGTATTGCCAAGGAGAAAGAAATTTTGGGTATCCATAATGAAGGTTCAAACACTGGCCACTTGGGCAGTAATTCAACTACCAGCACCTTTCTTTTTTCGTTCCTTTTAATTTTTTATCTGTTATATAAAGCTCTATGTAAAYAGAAAGTTTAATATCTATATTTCTACAAAGTCTCTGCTTCAGGAACCTTAAATAACTAAAAATTGGCAAATACTGTCAGGAATAAAATCCATGGAGACAGAGAGATGTACAAAAGATTCTTCTGTGTTCTTTCAATGTACTGATCACTGTTTTAACACATCTGAAAAATGCATTTGTTTGTTGTTTGAAATTTTTATCTAGAAGATCTCTGCRTATTTGTTTCAAAACTGTTAAAATTGGCTGCCTCTGCTAGTCCTTAGGCCTTCCTGCTCTGGTGTGTCTTTGCTTTGCCTCAGCTGCCTGCAAACCTCTGCTTCACACATGCTTTTACTGGCTTGGCACAGTCACATCCCAAACTTCCCCAGCTGTTYCCACCTTTATGGTTCATCTGCTTGTTCCTCCTGTGGGAGGAGATCTTTTGTGAGGAAGCCTGAGCAGGCTCTGCCAGCGTGCCAAGAGAAGGTGTGGGTGTCTGGTGCCATGCATGGGCTTTCACTTCTAGCTCAGACACATAYTGGGGGTCAATTACAGCTCTGATGTTTTGGCTTCCTTCCAACACTTTTAGGAAAAGTATACAGCCAAAAAGTTGTGTGGGAACAGAAACTGTTTGATTCCATCCACTTCTCTGAAAGATTCAAGTTTTCCAACATGCTGTAGTGACCCACCTTTTTCTGCATTATTATAATTTCAGGAAAAAGAACCTTCTTTCCCTCTTAAAAACAACCTTGAACTCTAGGATACTTTTTTTTCTGGCCTGCTTTATTTTTCTTAATTAGCAGCTGATGAAATCACCATGTAGTTCTATAATTATTTATCACCTGAGGGAGATCCCACTGTATTCAAAGAAGATATTTTAGGGAACATCTGACCTTCCTGTATTTTCAGGTATTTTTTTCTTTTCTCACATTGTGCAGTGCTACATGGCACGTGATGAAGGGCAAGGAGGAAGAAGGGCACTTGGCTAAAGGAAGCCCTGTGGCTCAGCAAGTGCAAAGAAATGTTCCTCTCCAATTATTATTTTCATGTTGGTCAAAAAGACAGGAATAAACCAGTCTGTTTACTGGTTATTTCTAATAACTGACTCTATGTAATTCTATTAGAAATTTTCTGCTGTTCACACACATTTTCCTTCTGATGCTTGAGTGTATTTTTTCCAGCATAATGCATTTTTCTAAAATTCATCTGATACAGGTGTTGCTTCACTTTGGCTGATATCAAAACAAAGAATCTTTATGCTGTTCTGCTAGTTAAGGCTGATTAGCATCTCTTTATTTGATGCTGCCACATCAGGTTTGGACAGAAACAAAAGTAGGATACAAGATTTAACCTCAACAACAGATTTTTCCTCAAAAAACTTGCATGAATTACTGKAAAACCTTTGCTGCAATGCTGAGTGCTTTCTATTTTATTTCTTTTTTCCAAGGAAAATACATGGTGCTGTACTCAAAGGCTTGGAAAACTAACAGGAAGAAAAAGATCTTTTTAATAAATGATGATGTAAAAAGTAATCAACTAAGATGTAACAGGAAATGTGACTGGACTGGATGCTTTCTATTGCAAAAGCCCGTCTTTACTGCAGACTTTTAGTATTAGATCTCTATAAGGTGTGTAGAATGAAAGTGTTTGTCATGCTGAGCTTTCATCCTAAAGTGATCTCAGCAGATGAGGGGAGGGAAGTGGAAAGCTTASCGTGGTACAGCTGACACAAACTGTTAATCCTTCTATCTGCTTCAAGAAAAAATACCACCCCAACTTGCAACACACTGCATAAATAAATATTGCCTGTATTTCTTTTTTTGAAAGCTGTGAAAGTGCTTGAGCCTGTCCAATGTTGTTGGCTCAAGGAAATACAGAAAAACTGGAAATAAAAAGAGATCTGTTAAAGAGCTGTCTAATCTAGAAAGTGCTGGCTAATCCTTATGAACCCAGCCAGGAGGTGAAGTATTATTCCTACCAGAAGGAGAGGCAGAGGTCACCAAGCTCACACACAGACAGACAGTAGGGACTGGGACAGGTGAGATACATATATTGAGTATATTCAGTGAGGAGCCAACAAAAATCTCTCACTCCTATCCCTGCACTCTCATTCTGGCTGGCAGATAAAGCAGGCCTTTGCCATTAAATCTGTTCATTTATCAKTCTCTGAAACAGTTTTCTGCTGCATTTACTTTGAGGACTCCCTTAATCCACCTCTGATACAAATTTACAGAAATAAACCCTTTTTGTTGTTTTTTTTTCTTAAACTCGTTCAGCGTTTAGAAAGCCTCTAAAAGCTAAAAACAGYTTGAAATTTAGTATCAAACCCACACTGCTTATTAATGAGCTGCAATCATCCCCTTTGTACAGAGAGCACAGAGAGCAGAGAGGGCAAGTCATGCCAGCAGGCCCCTTGAATTGCTCTCCAAGGAAAAGGAAGAAGAGTAGAGGCACTGTAATTTTAATTATGGTTCTCTCCAGTGTTAAACTTTGTAATTTCGTTTTTAGGTAAAATAATTGGTTTGGCAGGAAGTAGTGGAATAAACAGAATAAAATCCTGTTCTGTTAAGTTGCATCTTATATAGAAAACCTCAGGTAAATTACTGTGTATTTTGGATGCTTGAAAGGATTAAAAGTTAGTACTAAAAAGAAACATATCCAGAAAAATAAATAGCTCTGGTAGAGAATAATTTGAAATKAAAAATAGAAGTAGATATTCTTTGAGCTGCGGGGAAACAGGAGTTCTGGAAAGATTTATATCAGAAATCACAATAGTATAATGAGCATATGTCATGTTATGGTGCTTTTAAAAAATCATGGGGGGCACACTGAGTAAAAAAACTTCTCAGTGAGAGTGAGTCACTTCATACTTGTTCCTGAAATAACTACATTAAGGATAGAATGCTTTCTTCTCATTTTCTTCATCCCTGAAATCTGTTGGTAGATTAGAGGGCAAACTGTAACAGTCTTAATGAAGCCAACTTTTCTTGCCCTAAGATTAACATACTTTAAAAAAAAACATTTACTGACTATTGCTTACATTTGACTAATAAATTCTCACTCCATGCCAAGACCTGTTTTGTTACTGAGCATCCCTATCATGGTCAGAGCCCATCATTCTAACAGAACCAATTTCCTTGATTTTAGGACCTCTCTGAATTCACCACTCAATGCAGGCCAGAGCACCAGTGGCACAAAAGATCATTTCCTGATTTATAATTCACTAAGCAAGACAGAGCAGCAGCTGCAGTCTTTGTACTTGRCTGGGACAAACATCAAAGCACCAAGTGGCTGCTTTGCTGTCAAGACACACCTACAAGTTTCCAGGCAAGAGARACAAAGAATTATAACTGATCCCCTGGTCTAAGAAAGCCACAGTTGAAAAAGGACAGAAAATTTAGATAGCAACATGCTAGTGATCACCAGTTCCTCTGCTGCCAGGGTTCAGTGTCCTTGTATCAGCAGCACCTTCCACCAGAAATCATCATTGATGGTGGTGCTAATCAGCATAACTGGAGATCACAGATTTTAGTGCTTAGTTGCTTCTGCTGTAGTACATGAGCATTCCCCCTCATATTTGTGGTGCTCCCCCATATGCCTTGAGAACCCTTGTGCCATTTCTGCAGACTGAAAGCACGAGAACTGTTTTCACATCTTCATGTTATTTCAATGCACCTGTTTAGAAAATCCTTTACACAGAACTTCAACCCTAAGCCTTATTTCCAAATGAAAATCATCAGACTGCAAGGTATGCATTCTTAATATCCAAAAACTTAAAATATTCACAACTTTTTAAAAATTCTAAAATTCCAATTCTTAAAATACCAGTCATTTTCCAGCAATCCAAGGCACATTMTGGAATCCAAAGCCAAGTTCAGCACATTTTCTTTGACAAGGATCATAAAAGTACTCAAAATAGTACTCAAAGCAACAGAACACAAAGATGTAAAATGTTTCCTAATTAGTTGGTGAGGCTTAGAGCTATTTTGTATCTGTTCAATATAACATTTCAACAAGCAGGACATACATCCGTGGAGTTACTGGTGTTCTGGGTAATAACTGACTGTTGGCTAATAGTCTGAGACACTCAAATTACTTAGTGCACAGCCCCTTTGCTTTGGTGGCATCCTTTCCCATCCCAAAACACCTGTGGTGGCTGCACTCAGGGGTGGGACACAGGAGATGACCTCAGACAGCTGCAGCAGTTTCCTTCTGTGGCACAACTTTCATTCTGTCCACAAGTTTCCTACAGCTCCAGCCCTGGTTATGAAGGGTTACACCAGGAAGGAGAATGCTCAGTGGTTTGAGACAAAATTGCTGCTGCATGTGTGGTACCTGCTGTGATTTGTGTCACCCATTTGAACCTCGGCCACAAAGCTGCACTTTTTATCAAGGATATTTGCGAATATGTAACTGCTCTGAGGACATATGGCCAATAAATAATTCAAAGTCATCTATCTTCCCTGCAGTTTTCTAATCCACCTACCACCTTTTCATGTTTTGTTGGCCTGGAAACAATATTGTTTATGGCACTTCTAGTATAAAAGTGTTGCTGACTGGCAGTAGACTATTTCCAATGTGATACCTTGAAAACAAATTGGCTCTCCCCAGTCTCCATCTGCTTTGCTCTCATCGCTGCTAGCCCAGAGAAGTCTTGGTTTGCATTTTGAGTGCCCCAAAGTGTTCATTTGTAATTATTGATTCCAAAATTGTTACAATGGGACTGAATTTGTTGTTCCTTTTTCTCTCCCTCTCCCCCACCCCTTTGTTTTCTTTTCAGCTCTATATCCATTTACAGTCCTAAGGAGAATCCTAATGCTTTTGATGCTGCAGCTTTCTTCCAGTCAGTGGGAAATTTCCTGGGGATCTTTGCTGGATCATTTGCCATGGGATCCTCTTATGCTGTTGTCACAGCTTTAATATCCTTTATGGTTTGTTTTCAGGGAGCAAATCTATATATGTTGGAAAAAATATGCAATATCTGAGAGTGACCATCTTTAGTTTCAGCCTGAAGCTTTTCACTCRAGGCTCAAGTGTTTGTAAACAAACAGATAAATCATAAATTGACAGGAAATGTCATTTGTCAGAATCTACAAATTTTTTTTTTTACATTTATCATTAGGCAGGACTCTGGCCTTTATCACCCTATTTGCAAATAATTGTATTTTAAGGAAAGTGTTTTGAAATATGTTGAGGCTCAAACATAAATTTATTAACAACAACTTATTTATGAACTCTAGGCTAGCAGCAATTATACAAAACTACAAGGGAAACACTACCCCGTGTCAGTGTGACCAACAAGCCCATCAGTTTAACTAAGCTGGAAATTAAAGGTCTTTCTGTTGCCCTGCATTTTTTCTAGTGTTTTGCAGCTCACATAAAATGCTACTGTTGAAAGATCAGTGATTTTGATCTTTCTTGCATTCACACAAATGTAAACAAATGCCAGTTTGTTTATAAAACTGGACAAAATTACTTCCTTTTCCTTTTTTCTAGGAAAAAGAATATCAAATGCAACCAACTTGGTATTAATTCAAACTCCACAGAASTACTTAAAATAGCTGACTTTAAAATCTGTTCTGGTTTTTGCTCTTTGAGATAAGTCAGAAGCTGTGCAGTTCTTCCCAAATTCAATGTTTAGATGAGTATGGTGGGGGAGCTTGCTTGCTTTTATCCTTTCTCAGATTGGGGGTAATTTTAGTTTACAAAACAGTTGGGTTTTTATTTTTCCTTAGTAATCTTTTAGCACTTGACAAAATTCACAAAGCTGTGTGAGTTTCCTATGTTGGAGACAGGTCTGTTTTTCCTCCTATCCTGGAGTGCCTTCTTATCAGCAGAAGCTGCTGGGCTTACAGGTAAGTATTGCATTTAATGAAATAAAAGCAATTTTATGATATGCCTCTAGTGTGGGTAAAATGCATGGCTTATTTTAGGCATGACATCATATCTTAAGCTCCTAAAAGCCTGTTGCCATATTGGAGATTGTTTCATCTTTAAGAACAATTCTGTAGTGAATAATTCTTCCAGACAAAGACATAATAGATCAGGCTCAAGTCCTCAGTCTTTCTTCCCTGCATTATCCCATCCCYATTAATGTCTCTCTATTAATCCCCCTATTTTCTGGCCAGCTATGGGACCAAAGATAACAGTAAGGCAAGGAAGGAAGGAGGCAGTGCCCTGTGATTACCAGCCTGTGCTCCTCTGCACACACTCCATATCCTGGGCCCTTCTTGTTTTTCTCAATTATCAATAATTGACACCAATTATCAATAGTAAACCAAGAACAGGGCTAAGGGTGGGTTGCATCCGCCTTTATACTTACAAAAAAAAAAGTCATCTTGCTCAGTGCACCTACATGTACATTTTGGCACAGCCATGTCCCAGTGACAGGTAGAAAGATGTGTGATCCAATTGTTTTTTTCATTAATGCCAGGAAAGAAATTGTACAATCACAGTCAATTATGTACCCAGGCCCTCCATTAAAGTCCACATTGAGGTTTGGGCAAAATTTGTAAATGGGTATAGTTTACCTCCACAGCAATCTATTGTATAGTGTGACTCAAAAGAACAAAGTTTCTATGACCCTGATTGTTTTAATGCTCTTGAGGTTGTCGCCTCTGAAATCCAGTGCTCTAATTAATGTCAGGGAAAATCAGGGGAAGAAAAATGCTTAATGGAATGCAATGCAGCCCATGCTGCTTTGTTTGCAAAATTGTTCCAAGCCTTTTGAAGGCAACAGTTATATTTTTACTGAGTTCTCTGGAGCCAGCATGTTACTTTTTTAATATCAGCCACACAATCAAACCATCTCTGAATGGGTATTAATATCTGCATCCTTGTCTTACTAATTACACAACTTTGCATCCTGTTTACTGCCGAATTCTTCAGGCCAATGAATAAAAACAGTGGTACATGAACTGAACAAAAGGGTGGTATTTAATTTCATCAAGAAAATCAGATACCAGGTGGAATGAAAGTCCATTTTGTCTCTTAACAGCTCTKTACTGGTTTGGGCAAGGGTAGCATTAATTTTCTTCACAGTAGCTAATGTGGTGCTGGAAGAGCCCTGGTAATTCAGGGATATTTCAGGTGTCCCTAAGAAGCTCTTACACASAGTCAAGGGGTTTTCTGCTCCTCAGCCCAGCAGCAAAGGGGCTGAGGGTGCCAGGACAGCTGACCCCAGAGCTGTCAGAGAAGCTGGAGAAGGTTTCTCACTCTYACTCTTGCCTCATTCTCTCCCCCATCCCACCAAGGGGGAGGGAGAGAGGGAGTGAGCAGCTGTGAGATCTGAGCTGCTGCCTGGGGTTACACTCAACAAGCTCTTAAAAATGTGGCATGAATACTGCAGAAAAATGCAAGCAAAGGATTGTTGGTCACTTTCCTGCTTCTGGAGGTACTGATTTCCTAATCCAGTGACTTCCAAGTAAAGACTGTTTTAAAATGCATTCCTCACAGAGCACAAGGATGCTGTGTTTCAGCAACTGAACAATTGATTATACATTACACACAAAAAGTAGATTTGTAAAGGAAACRCTCATATCTTTCAGAGCCTCAGGTGCTGCACCAAAGGTAATTTCCATTTCTTGGGCATAGGAAGAGACTGTATGTCCAGACAAAAATAATTGGCATATGCCTTTTTTTGCATGCTGCAAACGTGCTGATGGACAGCAGAGTCTCTCCTGGTAGTTACCCTGAAGAGTGTTTCATTGCTCTTTTCTGCTGTAATATATAAAATATCTGAAATAAAAGACTTAATTATTGAACACCACAGATGGTGGTGGTAGCCATGSTATGGAATTTTAAATGGACAGAGGCAGAGAAGGAGGAAGAGAGTGAAACCAAAGTAAAGTTTCGATTTAAGGGAAAAATAGAAAATTGTTGGGAAATTTAACTAATTCTTAACAAAATAGGAACTGATGGAGGGAAGATAATTAATTCATCAACATATATATTCCAATAAAAAGTATCAAGCATTTTTAGTTCTGTCACTAGCATTTTTTCATGGATATTTTTTCATGGGTTCTGAGTTTCACATGGAAATTGTTTAATTACGCTGTTGTGAGAAGGCAAAGTTTAATCTTGAAACTTTTATCAGTTAAATCTTTGTCACTTAATTTCTGTTAAAGGCTTTTGTCAGAAGCTGTTATTATGGAAAAAAATCATGGAGCCTTTCTTGTGGCTTCAGAAGTTCAAAGCTGTGTTTTATAACTGCATTTACTTTATTAGTACTGTGCTGACATTACCCTTTAGTTGCCTGGCTTAACCAGTTTTGATGTTGCTTTTGTCTCTCAATTTCCTCTGAAATAGTTCTAACTCTTCTCCTTTCAAAGTACTATTTTAAACTCCAAGTTCAGCAGCAGAAATATTCTGTTGCTTCAGAAATTTTCACCAGACTTTGGTTCAGCACTGATTTCTCACGCCCGCACTAAGGAAACGTGGGCAAAATGCAGAGGTGTGCAGCGCCCACACGGGTGGGTACACACCCAGCACCTGCTGCAGGGGGCAGGGGGAGCCCAGCAAAGGGSCACTCATCCTTCAGGACACACCCAGCTCTTAATCCACACTCTCATTTCCAGTCTTTCCCAGCTTTCTTGCTTTGCCCTTTGTCTCTGTGTGCAGGTTCTGGTTSTACAGACCTGTGCCTGTCCCACAAGCAGCTGTGGGAATGCAGAGAGCCTCAGCCCAGCAATGGCACAGCTGCACCACTGCATTCAGTGCACCACACTGCTAGTGCTGACATGCTTCAAAAATTCACTGGTTCCATTAGACATTTATGCCTATATTCATCTTCATTTTCCTTGGACATTGTGCTTTCTCTGTTCATTCCTTCTAAATGAACTTCAAAGGATTAACACTAGGCTAGTACTTCCCTGTAGCTATTAAGTAATGTAATTGCAAAATAATTTCATTCTTATAATGCTTTCCACAGCAGTCCTTCAATCATTCTGAGTTTTTTGAAGTGTAATATTGAAGTATTTCATAATATAGAAATAATGAGCTGTACTGGTTTTTAGTGGGTAAAGTAGGTGGTAGGGCTCACTGGTTTAGCTTGCAGATTTCTAAAATAAAATTTAAATGGAGAGTAGTACAGGTCAATATTTTAGAAAATATTTCATTCCTCTGCCTCAAGATAATCCCATGATATACAACACACAATATATGGGCCTGACCCTGGTTGAAAAATGAATGTGATCGAACCAGCAAATCAAAATAAAAATCTGGGATGACTACACAATTATTGTTATACTGGGAACTGGAAATTATAAATTAATGTTATGGTTATTAATCTTATAGCTATATCATCAAGCTGTGACACATGCATGATAAATTGATTCTTATACAGTAGAATCTAATTTGTGCATTTTCGCATTTGCCCTGGAGTATATCATTCCTGACTGCTGAGCAAAGCTGTAATAGCAGAATACTAGACTAAGGTCAGTGTTAATGGAGATGTTTTCATTTGCAAAGTTCATTACATAGTATTTACTAGCAGACTATGAAAAAAAATTATAAATAATTTAAATTAAACACTTGTTGAAATAAATTAAGGAAGTACATCTTGCATTTATTAATTGCTTGTTATCTTGTTTTATAATTAACAACATTTTCTAAATTTTGAATGATCACTTAGTCTGAGAAAGGTTTCATGATGTACATGGGCATGTAATGGTCATATCACTTGGACCTTCTCTATCTACAGCTGTTTGAAGTGACCAGATACTCAAATAAAAGAGATTGATTTACCTGCAGAAATACACTCAAGCATATGCATGGGAATTGACTTGTATGTATGTGTTCATTTGAGGCATGCTTCAAAGTCACACAGTGACTCAGTAAAGGCATCAAATTGCAGCCAAACTCTCTGATTTTTACACAGTAAAGACCAGCATTATGAAGACAAAAAAGACAATAGACCTTGAAGGAAAAAAATTGTTGCAGAGTGTAATTTTTGTTCCTTTACTGTTTTCCAGAGCCCTGATCATTATAAAGCACAAAAGCTTGTGATAATAAATTACTGCTGCTTCCTCACCTTCAGCAATTCTTGTCTGGACATTTTGTGATGTTTCTGCATTTGTGACACCTGCCTTCTTATTCAGGGGCTCACAGGAGAGCAGTGTCTATCTATCAGGAAAGCTTTTCCTCCAAAAATAAATAAGCAGCATATTATGAATGAGGTACTCAGGATGAGTCCAAAGATTGGTCTCTCACTGGGGCAATTTTGTGCTACTTTTCTATTTAGGACATAGCAAGCATGAATGTCACCAACTTCATTTTCTTTAATACTGCTGACAAAGTGCATTTATCCTCATGCTGTTCACTTCTCCTATCTGTTTGCTGTGATTTGTCTAGAATCTGTCATCTACCTCATTGCTTTTTTAAAATGCTGTGAGCAGGTCTTGTGGACACTCTCAGAAGGGATCTACCAAACCATTTCTGTCTGCAGTTCTGAGCACCGTGAGCCCAAGGCAGTTTGGGCTTTAGTTCACTGAGCTGACATTATTCTATACAAGGAAGACATTCTGGGCTTTCAGTTCTAAACTGCATGGCTTTCTYTTCTTTATTCATTAGTAATGTGCCATGCTGTGACATGCAGAGTAGGCAGACTMCTGCCAGCGAGGAGGGAGAGGGGATGCTCCGGATTCCAGGTCAAAAGGAAAGAGACCCCAGCTCTTGTAAGCTCTAGTTCTGCCACTCCCAGGAGCACAGGATGAAATCTAAGCCTAATTAGGAAAACAAGAGATAAGAAAATGGCATTTGCTCTGCTGTGCAGAGACAGATGACAGCTGAGCTGGTCTGCTGCCAATCCCTTACTGGAGCCAGGGCTTGGGTCTGTCTAATTTAGAGGCTGCTGTAGGCACAGTCTTCTAAGGCAGTAAGAAGAAAAGAGAAATGTGTATGTTTTAAAGAAAAGTACATATCYTAGCAAGGCATTAAGCTGAGACCAAAGATCAGTTGCATAAAATGTGGCTAGTGGAGTCTTATTGCTAGTGCAGAGGTTCAGGATAAACAAGGAAAGCACTCTTAGCATGGCCAGAATAAAAGCTGGTTTATGTCACCATAGGAGTTCCAGTGGAAATTGAATTCAGCAATTCATTTGGGGTTACAAAAGTACTACACTGAAGCCCAGGCCTCACTTGAAGCAGCCAGGTACAACACCAGTGACCAGTCCTCAGATAAGGGCCTAAAAAATCCCCTCAGTTCCATGTTTTGTAGCTTTCTGTCACTTCAAAATAAAATCAGCCTCAGATAACTCCAGGACAAAAGCCTCATGAACAAAGCACAAGCTTTGGTTTGCATTGGTGCAGGTCTGGCGTAAGAAACCTTAAATCTTCTCTTTAGTATCAAGAAAATGATTAGTCACAACTGATACCCTCAAACAGCCTGGAGAGGGAGGTTGTTGGCCCCATTACTGCAGCAACTGGAGTCACACAGAGTCTCCTTTCCTGCCACTCACACATTCAGCTGCATCCCAAGGCATGCTGTGGAGATTCTGACATAAGTATGACTCCAAAGTAAATGTTATCTGATTTAAATAGTTTCTCTTTTACCCAATCCTCATTGTTCCTTTTTCCACACGTTTCCCCATCTCTGATGAAMGACCAGTTCCTGCTGCTTTACTGAGATTTCAGAATGTTGTGTTGTGCATCTTTAGAGAGGCATCCCAGAAGTTCTGGAAATCTTTTAAGTTGGGATGAAAACTGGTTTGCTTACAGGTCTTTTGAAATGAAGCTACACTTTTTACATATTCCTTTACTCCCCCAGATGGTAGCAGTTTGGGGCTTTTCTTTTTCTAAATTCCCTTTTTTACCACCAAAAGTCCTGACAGGTGGAGAAAAATGTCTGGTTTAATCTCTCAAATTAGCAAATTCTCAGGTTTTGATTGTGGCCACTCACTTCCAGGTTTGCATTAAAAGAACCTTGCACATGCTGCTCTTCTCTGATATTCCTTTTTGCATGTTTGTGAAATRATGTAAAAGAAGATTTTGTCTATTAGTGAGAGCTAATATGGGAGCTATTTTCAGATTAGCACTTGTAAATTAATTCCCACACTACCATTTTAAGGTTCACACTATCAGGAAAATACTATTAAATGTACAAGTTTCTATACARTTGCTATATTTTTTATATTACTAGCTTTTGACTCAACAATTTCAACTACATATATTTGTAAAAACTAATGTAAGAATAAATTCTCTAGCTGTATTAACAGCTAACAAGCTGTCACACTTTCTCTGTTACAAAAATATAAAATAAAATAGTAAGGGTTTATTTTTTAAAAAAAAGGTTGATCTGAAGCTGAAAGTTTACTATTGAGATTAGCATTTTTCTGTGAAGTGTCTCATCTTTTATATTAAGAGAAAAATGCCAGTAATCTGTTAATAAACACAGTGGGCTGTATTGCACTTAACAACTTACCACCTGTTTCAACTCAAAACATTCCCTGCTTACTTGAAGTTAGCATTTTGTTCTGCAATTGTAGTTCTGTCTCAGTACTTGCTGATTTTGCCACTTAAACAAGTAAAGAGTGACTGAGCTGTCTCCAACAGCCTGAAACTGGGGACAAGTAAAAGCCCCACCTTGCTTTATCTGCCTCCTGCATCTAATGGATATTTTCTGTTTTCAGCTCCAGTATTGCCATATCTGCTCTTACCTGCTTCTCTGTGAAAGCAAGCCCACAAAAACAACCTCATTCTGTGCCTCACTCTGCTCATACAGTATTTTGCTACCCAGCTAACTTCAATTCCAGCTTTAATAGTGCTACAAAGAAATCCAGATTGCCTTTTCCTTGTAACTAAAGAGTTCTGTGTTTGCCTCTTCAGGTACTTCTCTTTCCTTTTCAGTAACATGTATTTGATCATTACTCTTTAGTAATCATTTCTATGGATATTCATTACAAACAATTTTCTCCAAGCCTTTTAATGAACTATTCATTGTGAGAGTCATGGCTGGTACATATTAAGCTTTCAATTGTAGCAACTGAAATATTCCACAATATTCCCCCAGTCTTCCCTGGAAACAGAGTATATCTGGTTTCTACACTTGCATAATTGCATGGTTCAGTTCATTTATTCTTATTGCAAAATCAGATTTAAGCCATTTTATTCTTCATGACACTCTCTTGGTTTTCTCACTACCCATAATTAACAGTTTCTTAGCAGTCAAAACCAGTTTATAATCACAGCTGAATTTAATAGTCAATTTTTAAAATGCAAGACTTGACATCCTGATGATTAATAGAGARGAAACTGCATCAGAAACTCTTATCTCCATTTCAGTTACTGAGCCTGGAGCTAGTGATACTTAGCAACATTACTGCTTGCCTGTATTTTTAACTGAAATGTCATTGTTTGAGATCCCAGCGCATATTATTAATGCCTTGAGAATTTTTAAACTCCCCAGATCAGTTCTGCACAATCAAATCCAGTTACTGAGAAAAAATAATTAGACACATTCATGAGAGCAATTAGACCTCACAAAACTRTAAACTTCCTGGAATGTATTTCAGCAGCGACAATCTCACTGCACCCCACAATATTTACCATGAAGAAAAGTCTTAGTGTAGCTAAAAAAAAAAAAATGAAAACAGACTTAAAATAAATATAAGAAACAAAGACACACTAAAAGTTCAGTGGAATGTCTCTTGGCTAAAGTGTCAGTGTTCTGTAGGAGCAGTACAGGTAAATTTAAAATATAAAGAGAACCCAGAAGCAAACAAAATGTCTGCAGGAACAATGATCAGAGTGGACAGAAGAAAGCCTTGAGCTGTTATGTAAATAATTATCTGTGTAGATATGCCCCAAGCTTAAGAAAAAGACAAAGCGTTCTCCCTCCATGGCCATTTACATATGGCTACTGGTGGACAGTATTTTTGGTTTTGTTTTCTCCCTATGTGTGTTCCTCCTGCTTATCTGTGTCCAGACCTCACAATCTTATCAGCTTCTTTAATTACACTACAGTGATGTTACTCTGTGATTCCAGTGAGTTACAACCAGGGCCAAGGCAGCGCTGAAAAACATCCCTATAAAACAAATTTGTTATTATTACTCCTGACAATCCTGCTTCCCTGCCCCTCCAGACCTTCCACGAGCTGGGACTACAASTGCTGCCATGTGTGCCCAGTCACTGCCCTGCTTGTTCTGGGCAGCACAGCTTGCACCTGCCAGAGCATCACTTTTAAGCAGCGTGGTGTTGTTCACCTCGACGCTGTTACCCACTGCTTGTGATAAGGTACAGTCAGGCACAGACTGGAATGATTTTACCCTGTTGCAGTCATCCCCTACCAAGTAGTCTCAAACCATTTAAATGTAACAACAATTTTTTTTCCYTTCCTATTCAGTTCCTGCCAAATTCTTTCAAATAGTTCAAATTCCTACATGTTACAATTATGCTAGTCCTACACTTACAATTACTGTCTCATTGTGGTTGGATCATACCATGTACTAATTGAAAAAAAAWTTCTACAGCCTTTGAATTTCCAGAYACACTACAGTGGAAATGCTATGAGAGCATRATTGTCCTTAGAACATATATCTCAAATTTMTTTTGTTATAAAAAGCTATTAACAGACTAATTTGGTTTTTTATGCAGCCTTTTGCAAGCCTAAGTAAGAAAACAGAAGCAGCTAACTCTTTTATTTGAATTCCAGGTATTGTTGCTGTCCTTTTCTGTGGAGTCACACAGGCCCATTACACCTACAACAATCTGTCAGCAGATTCCAAAATGAGAACTAAACAGGTAGGACATGGAAATAACTGACATCATGTCTCACACTGGTCTAAGGAGTAACAGTCACTGGAATAGAGCTGGATGGGATTTCCTCAGTGTACAGCAAGAAGCTTGACTCTTCATCAGGGGAAAGATTGGAGATTTTGCCAGAAAAACAGTAACAATTATCAGGATAAGCAAAAATATAAGAATATAAGAATCTGTTCTTCCCAAGAGACTTGAAATGCCAGACAGGTATGGAGATAACAGCTTACACCAACTTCATAAAAAAATGCTTCAAAATCAAGGAAGTCAMAGAGCTCCAGTAAGTAAAACAGAAGTCATCTGAAAGACTGGATCCCTGTAGATTTTTGCAGAGGGATTGTATAAACTGCAGTCTGGCCCACAGATTTTAGCAATKACATTGCTTCATTTCTGTCTCATTAAAAATTGCCATAATTAGAAAGATAGAGATTTYTTTTTCTTTCCATTGTGTTATTTAGAGTTTAGAAATGTGAAATTCAATCATCTGGTTCTTGTTTGAAGTGRCTAGTGCAATTGTAATTATTTTTAAAACATGAGGCTGTTCTCAGATCTATGGCATTGCAGTGTTCAAAATACTTTTCAGCATGAGTAATTTYAGACAACCCTGCCACTACCTAGAGCCTGGTAGAAGTCATTTAAATGCAGTTTTCTTCCCTTTTAACACTGACTCGTATGTCCCAAAACCTTCAGGTTGTAGGAAATCTATCTCCTAGAATAAAATGGAAACTTATGGCCCAATACTATAATTTTCATGATGCAATCTCATACCTTTTTTCAGCAATTCCTTTCTTTTAAGCATTTGAAATTTTACATAGAAAAATTCATCACTTCTTGCACATCTCAATTTAATAAAAAATCCAATTTTCTATCAAAAACAGCTAGATAGAAAAAAATACTGGCCGCAGTATGAGTTCAGCTGTTAGAGCTCACAGATTTTAGATCACAAAAAAGTTTCTGGTCACTACTCCCATAATAAAGTGTTAGCTRTTGAACAGTATAAGTCTTTTCAATTGTATTTCTCCATAGCAGTAGAGTCTGCTGCTTTCAGAAAGTATTCCAGCAGAGAACTAACCTTTCTCTGATAACTGCATTGAAAGGGAATGACATTGAAACCTACACAGAATTGYTTCTGTTCTGCAGAAAGTCTGCATTACAAATGCCATTACTCCCCTTGCATATAACTTACAATTTGAATAGAAGGTTTTTACAGGGCTTCATCTGCATGTTTTAATGATGCATAGCCTCAGAGAGAGACAGAAAAAGCCAAGGTTGTGGTATTTTTAATTATCAATGAAGCTTTTCAGCAGCAGAATCAACTAATATTTTGTTTAAATGCATCCTAGTTTTGTTCATGTTTACTCTGTTATTCCCTCCTATTCAACAAGTGCAAAACAAAATAGTGAAAATAAACCAAATCTACCCTTGAACACACAGAAAAGGGATTTTGTGTTTCTCTGTGGAGCTATGAGTTTTATGCACATTTTCCTATTCTGTTTTTCTCTCCCCCATAAGCCCTTAATCCTCAGCCTCCTTTATGATATGGTTCAAACATTGTTGTTGAATTCCTTTGAATTCTTCTAATTTATTTTCTAATCCAAATATTACCCTTTCATATGCAGCTGTTTCCGTAAGACCTGCACTGCCTCTTTCTTTCTCTCCTCCCAAGAATTCTCTTCAAGCAATTTTAATAAGCCCCACACTTGGCATTCTCATAATCATATATATAACTACAGTGCATCTTCAAGGAACATTGTAGCTCAGAGAGTTGGCTTTGCTCCCAATCTAAGTAATTTTTATTACTCATTACTGGCCAAAATCAAGGGCTTTTCAGTTCTTTTATAGAATTATTCCAAAGCAGTCTCTCTCTTTTGTTACAATATGACAGATCTTTCAGAAAGGAGTGCTGAACTGTAATGCACACTGACAAAACAGTGAGTTAAGGCTGAAGCTTACAAAAACTATGGAAATTAGATTTAAAACTGTAAATCAGATTGCAAAATTGTGTTAGCTGTTTTAAAATAAACACTTTTTCTTTACTGCTATGCATAATTTTCTTTACATTTTTACTTGCTTTTAAAATTTTATARCTTGATGGTAAAATCTGGTATAGAATGATAGAGAAGGTAGAGAAGGTATTTCTGACCCTGGTTCCAAGTTCTGCATTTCCCATAATACACCATCCTTTGCTCTAAAAAAAGTAAAATTTCTCTTCAGTCACTGAAGTAAAATGAGAACTTATCTACAGTTCTTAAATGAGAACTTAAGAACATTATTAAAAAGGCCTGTTAAAAGATGCCATGTAATTATTAGTCCCTGTATATCCTTTATTATTCTGTCAATCACTGTTTAAGATTTCATGAAAGAGAAGTATTAAATTTCAAGCATCTGAAACTTAGAGAATCTAAAACTATAAAGCAACACTAATCTTTTCACAAATAAATGAATTATTTTAACACTCTCATAAGAAAAGTAGATTTAAAAAATTAGTAAAAATGGAAGCTTTTCATTCAATTCAATTATCCCAATTTTCATTAGGTATTTATAAACATTCTGTGTTTTTACTGTCATTTTTTAACATGGGTGATGTTTTATGGAAGTCATTTTAAGTCATCATCACTGACCTGACAACAGCCATCATGATTTTAACAGTGAGATTGACCCTGCCCTCCATGGCAGCGAGGTTAGCTCTAACACGAGTGCTCCTGAATTTCAGGCACTTAAAGTTTAATTTATCCAATGTATCCTTAGTGAAGGAGAAGATGAAACTGCTGGGATCTGATTGAAAGCTATTTGATTCTGAGCAGCTTTCTCCAGAATTATTTACAGCTACTATCTCCCCTCACGTTATGCTGCAGCCAGACAGCTGCTTCTAAATCTCGGGACATCACAGCTCCAATTTTACTTTAGGCTTCAGATGTACAGCTGGGCTGGGCTGATTTGCTCTGCTACAACTAAGTCAGAGGCTGGGCAGAGTGTTATGAGATAAACAGAAATCCCTGGTTTGTTAAAAGTGGGCAGAGTGTAAATCCCTACAGGTCACCTCTAGAAAAGGATTCATGGATAAGATTGTGTTTTCTGCAGGAAGATAAGACATTCCTTGCTCTGTTTTCCTCTCTGTCCTCTATCACTTTCWCTCAAATGCCAAGCTGAGACCAGCACATTTTCCTAGTGGTGGAGTACTGACTAATGGCCATAAATATGAGTTGCACCTTTTCTGGTTATGTTCCTTTAACTCTGGGGAACAACTGCAACTAGGAGAGTGGGGCAGGGCAATACCTCTCTTAGGTTAAGTGTGCAAGGGTATGAAGAATTCCCTCTGCAGACAAAATAGCATCAGTGAGTTACAAATTCTGGAAAGGGAACTCTGAAATGCATCATCTATGGAAGAGCCAGGGAATTACAAGAAGACAGAGGAAAGCATGTCCAGCCAAGAAGGGAGCATGTTACACACTGCCCTGCCTGTCTCCATTCATTCCCCAAGCTAAGCCTTGTTCTCATGGTCACCTCTGAAACAGGTGTGTCTAACTTCTGGTGAAGGTGCTTTCTCAAATGAGGTGTAGTAGCCTTTCTAATCACATGAGGAGTTAAACAGTTACTCACCTGTGCTGCTGTTYCTGATTGCAAGCCCATTTAGGGAACAAGCTGCCTTAGAGACAGGAGCTCCTGGCSTGATTGTTCAGCTGCACTGGGCGTGCTGTGTGCACAAGATTCCAAGTTAAGATTTCAGTGGCCCTTCACCTCCAAGGTTTAACACAGGCAGGAGAATGAGATAAACATCACTGCTGCATAACTTGGGAGTAACTTTACCAAGATGCAGTCTCAGAGGCTTGAGCAGATCAGTTTGCACTGCAGGGCTCAAAGTTCAGACAGCTCTTGGGCTTTGCTCACTGATGGACATAGTACTGATYGCTTCAAATTTTAATCTCTATCTCACTATAAAGCAGACATGATTATCTCTGATTAATAAAAGTCATTACTTTGCCGGGGAGCAGCGAATATTTCCTGGAAATCCCTGAAAAATACATGAAGCTTTCAAAAGGTTCCTAGCTCATTGACGATGCAGCTATGTGTCTTCTAACAAGGACACTAGCTAGGGATCAATCAGCTGATTTCTGGATCAGAAATTAAACTGCATTCCAAAGACACTTTGGTGTAAAAGGATTGTGGTTTTCAGCATATTAATTTAATTCTAATTAATCACATTAATCAAAACATGTGGAAAAAACAGTCATAAGACTTTTTGTAGTTTCTCAAAACCTGCAAATCAAATCTTTACAGTCTCTTGACCCTAATATGTTATAGTATAGTCTCAATATAGACTTTAGACTTAGAATAACAGAATCACTGAGGTAGGAAAAGATCTCCAAGACCATCAAGTCCAGTCATCAACCAAATACTACCATGSCACATCCACTCATTTTTTGAACACTTCCAGGGATGGTGTTTCYACCACTTCCCTGGGGAGCTGTTCCATCCATGATTATGGACTCACTTTAGAAGCAAAGCAAAACAGTAGAGCAGAAGTAAAGTATGGCAATAGAGGTATCCAAATCAACTGAAAGGGAGGAAAAAATCAATTAATCAAAGGAATGTTACCTGAAGGCCAACAGACAGTGTTTACTAAAAAGAGCATTACTGGACTAAAGGCAGAGAGGTGACTGAAGTCACTGTATCCCAATGAAGCACCATTGCTGGGATCTCAAAACTCTACTGCTTTTTAGCCTATGGATCTTGTAAACCAGTCACAAGMAGACCTACAGCCAGAACTGCAACAACAAATCTCCTTTCTCCAGATACATAAGCCTGTATTATAAGACTCTCCCATCAGCTTTTGATAAGAAAATAAATAATGCACTGCAAATTCTGCTTAAGTAGCAGAATGATTTCTCCTGAGTTTGTTGTTAAAAGCACATGCCAGGAGCTGCAGCTACTGTTGTTACCTTTYTGTGAGAGAAGGAGAGCAGCTGGGGAGAGATGACTGCACTACCAGCACCCAAACTGCATCTGCTTTGTGAGGGTCCCACTCCAGATATCCAGCACCCATACCTGGGAGAAGCAGCCCTCTAACTTCATAGGGAGCTACAGCAGAAAATGAAATGGYTTGGTGCCTTTTATCTTAAACCCTCCACAGTCACACTGGACATGTGTGTGCCCCGGAGCTTTGGTGCTGCTATTTGTGTGAGTGTTTAAGAGACCAAACAAAGAGCTGGGCTTGCTTCTATATTGCACAGCCTATATAAATTTATCTCTGGTTAATGTCTACTATTTTCTGTTATTAAACATTGAACTGTTTATAGATAATGAGTTTATACTTCTAGGAAGAAAAGTACATGCACAAATGTCAAGTTATAATGGCTCTTATAATTCAAACTATAAATTTATTTTWAAAATGAGAGTATTTCTAGGCAGAGGAAAACCCTACTTACAGTAAAATGCCCTAGATTATTAGCAAGGCAGAACTACCACAAGACATAAGGATACACAAGGATAATTCTCATCCTTTTGAAATGAGCAGCCTAATTGACAGCTGTTATGATTTGTTCCCTCTTCTTAGGGATAAATGACCTTTAAGGCACTGCAAGAGGTCAGCATTTCCACACAAATGACTGGCAGAGAGAAAACATTTCTCTCAGTCTATCTCTCAGAAAGGTTACCACCAGTACCAGACTCTAATCTGCCTTTGCCTCTGTGCTGTGCAGGGGGAATCTGTTTCCCCAGCACACCATAACTGCAGTGCCTACAGGAAAATTTCATACCAGAATGGGGGTTCATTATCTTCCAAGGTATAGAGCTGGCTGTCTGATAGTCCTCTCAGAGCAAACTGGAAATTCCTTTTGGCTAATGCATGGCATTCAGGTCTGGCACTCTTCAATAATGCACGAGAGGTCTTTGCCTAAGGAATCCAGTAAAATCCAAATTCTTGGTGAGCATTAAATTGGTTGCATGCATGAAGCACATTTAAGGGGAGACTGAGCCTAAAAGTTAGCTCTGACTGGCACTGTCTCATGATTCCCTTTCTGCAGCTGAACAAAAGAAGGTTCTCTGATTTCCAACCTCCTTGAACTCCTGCAAGTTCAGACTCAAAAGTGATAAAAATTGAGGCTTCAGGCAGTGCTGCCCAGGAAACAGCACAGGTGACCAACTTACAGGGCTCAACAGAAAGGTCTGGAGAAGATACTCCTTTTGATAACAAGAATCTGAAAATAAAATAGCATTTGGGAAGATTTTGTTGTACTGGAATAACATTAGTATAGTTTTGCACATGTTTTAGCCAGTTTTGCTTAAATATTTCAGAAATTTGTAAYATTAAGGAAAAACCTTGATCTTGTCTTCTGGTATTTCAACCAGATTTTTTTTTCTTTTTTTTTGAGACAAGGCCCATAGCAAAAATCTTAATTTTGCAGCTGTTGAAAACAATCAGGGGAAAACATAGAAATGCCCTTCTTTTTTTTTCTTTTTGAGAGAAGAAAATGATCCATACATAAAAGGGTTGTAAGCCCAGTTKAAAAAAGAATGGTTTATGCAGCATTTATCTTATGGCTATTAGGATCAGATACCTGAAACTGTAGGTAAAAACTATTTCTAATTTTGAGGTAATTAACCTATATTGGAAACAACACAAGCCAGTCTTCTACCTTTCTAAAAGCCCAAAAGCTGAGGTCTCTAGACATTAGCTATCATTACAGCTCCAGCCTACCCTGAGGAGCAGCAGCCCCTCATTCTTGTCCTGTGCTCTCCTAAGCTCCAGTTTTCCCTCCCTCCTGAGCTCCAGCAGTGTCAGATGTGCTGGCTGAGCTCTGTGCTCCTGACTGCAGAGCCAGAGCATCTCTGCAGAGCCCTGGCTCTGGCACAGCCAGCCTGCCCTCGTTCAGCAATTGCCTTCTTCTCTCTAATTGAAAATGCACCACATGCAGAGTGCTTGTAATAATTGTTACCTTTAAAATGGATTGCAATTGACAGGAAGTGTACAATGAATTCCAGTCCTCTGCACAGCTATTTTCTGTGTTTAGCAGAAAAAGATGAATGTTGGAAACATGCCAGGTGCATTGTTTGACCAGATGTACCATAAGATCTTATGGAACCCTGTMGAACAGTGTAATGCTATAAAGAAATCTAAAGCTGCTTMCTGTATGGGTTTAACAAGAAGAATCATAACAACACAAGAAAATCTTGATTTCTGCAGAAGAAATTATACTACCATGTCTTTCAATCTGAATTTCTTAACAAAATCCCTCATTATCTGACTGATGTTCCTGATTACTTCACCATGCTAAAAGAATGTTAATCTGCAGTCTCTTTACATGTGACTCCCCTTAAATTTATGTGAAAATGCTGTAATTGTTTCCTCTCTTTCAGCTGTGAGCTACATGATGGATGGTAAACAGCTAGAAATCATTGCTACGAGTAACCAATAACAGCAGACTTCATAACTCTGGTGCATCAGTAATTACCTGCATCATTTATGGTTTATGTAATAAATTAGCTGCTTTCCTACCCACAATACTGAAAATACTTAGTGTCCACACACAGRAATCTTGTTAGCATATTCAGTTCTATACTTCATGCTGTAGTTTCCATTTTCCCTCTTTTTGTACAGCTGCATTAGAGATTCCTTAACTGAGAATGTGCAGATGTGCTCTGGCCTCATTAGCTCTCATAAGGCATGTGCCCCTTTGTCATCAGCATTTTATGAAGAATATCATATTCTAGTATCTTAAACACATACACACACAGAGAATAAAGAAAAGTACTTTGAACCTATGAGGACGAGAAATTCTCTTGAAAAACAAAGAAATAAATATTTTCCTTAATTTTGCTTAAGCACAGAAACTGGAAAATAACACACTGAAATGTAATTCATACCCTGAAGTAACCCAGAACTGTAATGAAGCAGTATTTCTACAGAGAAGCTCATCTTGTTGAAAAATGATGTCATTTTTGATGCTGGTAGGCTAAAGAACATAATACCATATGCAAACTAGTTTCCAAATGGTTTCATTAAAGTTTTTACAATCTGTTTAAACATTAAACATTTTCTTTAAATATTAATAAAGATCTTAGATTGTTAAGGTTGTAGTTTACTCTTCCAGCACAGTATCAGATTCCAGCARTTAGCTAACATATACCAATTGGAATTATAACATAGGCCAAATTCACACTGGCATGTGGAGAAATGTGTAAGGAACTTCCAAAGTGAGACCTGTGCCCTGGCTGCTCTGGAACTGCCCTGGATCACACATGAGGCTCTCACGCGGGCTGCTCTGTGCAGTGCAGTCAGACTGCTTGGGGCTGTGAGAGCTGCTGCAGAACCAACCCAGCTTTACAGAGCTCTGCAGATGCTGCTGTGCTCCATCAATCTCACCAGAGCTTTGAAGAGCAACCTCTGAGAAACTTCTCCCTACTTGGGGTAGTTAGCACTTATCCCTAGTTTTTAAGTCTGCAGCTATGCATAACTCCAGCCTTATGCCCCACTTGTGTAAAGCACATCTTGTTTTGTTAAGAGAATCCTCTCTATGTATGTAGCCTGTGAAATCAAGCCCATCCTAATTATTACTGATAACTACAACTGTGGAATGCATAAAGAGAGAAAGCAAACCAGAATCAATCTAGTCCTGGGTTARGAGTATATTCTCACATCATTAACATGTACTGCTGAAACAGAGCAGGGTGCACTTTTACATCCCATACTTAGAACAAATATGGTTAACTTCAGTTTGAAGAATAACTTATGCAATCTCATGYTTTGTAAAAGTTGATAATTACAACAACACCCTCAAATGTAGTCAGTCAGAACTCCCTCATCTGAGAATTTGTGACAAGGATAAAAAATAGAGGTAGGATTCTTCTTTTAAGTCTTCCTTAATTTTTCATACAGGAAAACTAATTTAGTAGAATTTTATATAATCAACCAAAGTCCTTTGATATCAATGACATTTGGCTTATGCTATATATGAGCAAGTCCTAAATATATCTAATGACAACAGAGTTAAAAACACTCAGCCTCTTACTTAAAATATAGTTCTGTCCCAATTGGATTGATTTTCTCTAGTTTGGAAACACTGACACTTCATGTTATTGTGTTAGATGATTTTAATACAGGATTTATCACTAAATTCTTCAGATATGGAATAAATCTCTAGAAAAAACCTGTTTTGTATTTCTGTGCATAGTACATGATACTGCTAAATTGGAATGCAGTAAAATTTTTCAGCATATAGGTCAAAATAGGTTTTAATGTTGAGGGTATTCATAATAGGTACCTTAATTAGAACCCTGTGTTGCCTTACACTTGCATAAGTATGTGTCACCAGGTTCATAATTGCTCTTCCTGTGAGGCCTGTGTTTGGAAACACAATTAAGATGCTATTTCTGGCCTGGCTGGGGAGGCTACACTGGGATCTCTGCAGAGCATCCAGCACTGGGATCTCTGCAGAGCATCCAGAGTTCTGCTGCAGATGGGACTGACCTCACCCCATGCAATCTGCAGGCTTTGGGAGCTTTGCTACTTTTTACTTCATATTTTTTTAAACAGCAACACTTTTCCTGCCCAGAAGCCCTGGGGCAACGGGAGCCCTTAAGGAATCTGAGCTGTTGYGTGATTCCTAACAGCACCAAACTGCTGCTGGCAAAGATCCATTCTTGCAGTCTGGTGTATCTCCTTTTTAACTTACATTATTTTTACATGAATGCTGATTCCTCTCAATTCTCTTTCTTTTGTCTGCAAAGTTCCCTATGAGCTGTAAGAACTTCACAAAGGCTTTCGTCAAAACTTTTAGAAGTATGTTGGTAACAATAGAATTCTCACACAATAAGCTGCAAGAAGAAAATAAATACATGTAAATAAGGCATTATAATGGCCTAAAGCCCTTGCCAGCATCCTGTTTAGCGACTGCACAGCTGTGTTTCCATTGCACAATTAATGGCTTTCCTACCTTCCAAAGAGACATTTGTACCAAATGGTAGCACAGYGCAAGACATACCAAACAGCTGACAATAGCTCATCTCTTCCTCAYGGCACCGGCTGTGCACATAATTAAGGGCTAAAATGCCCTTTGTCAAAAGTTTTCAGACTAAATGCCTAAATCATGACTAGGATTCAAATAARTGCCCTATCTTTGCACACATTTTGGTACCTATATACTTTCATTAACCTACAATAATGAACCGGGGTACAAGTTTGAGGATCTTTTTCAAGCTTTTGACTTTTAATTCAGCTTCAGTCACACAAATTAAAGGAGGTATTGACCACTCTRTGCCTCCAGAGAACCTGAGAAGAGTTAGGAGTGTTTGAAAATTCCAGACAATTCGCACCCTCAGAAGCACACACTGATGTAGTAATTAATATTTTTTCTTGTAAAAGCATTTTTCTGAGGTGCCCAGTGATATGTCCCTAGTACACCCACCTTCTGCTTTCACACAGAATCTTACAGAAACTATTTTAATAATTTCACTACAGCTTCTTAATTTTATGTAGAATAGTCACCTGAGCTCTYAGATTTAAGTACAGTTGAAGATGTACCTTCGTGTAGCAATTTTAATTTGTGCTTGTTTTACTGTCTTTTTTTTCCCTTTGTTGATGTCAGTAAAACATCACCAGTGAGACCATGAGTAATTTAGTAGACCTGAAAACACTGGAAATCTTTGCAATACTTTTTCCAACAGTTCAGCATCTTCTGTTTCAGCTGAAGTCAAATTATGTCTCATTTATCACATCTCCATGGAGCACTCTAGATTACAGCTTTAAGTGTAAAGGACTGTCAGATGAGAAAAGCCACGTACTCTAATACTTAGGGGAAAAGTGTGATACACAGAGCATAACTGCTRTTCACATTTCTCAGACATCTTGTTCAAATGCATCTCAATTCCTGAATAGCAGCCTACATCAGGAGGCAGRGAAGCTGTTTAAAGATGACTGTAGAAACAAAACAAAAGAATTCCCCAAATTCCCATATACAGACATATAAGAGCAGATCAGTGAACATACTAATTCAGTATCCTGCTTCAGATACTGATACTAGAATTGCAGAGTAATTGCAAATAATTCTGCCCAATGTAACTCCAGAGTGGCATTCTGCCAAGGTTATGTAGTTAAAGTTKACTCATCAATAATAGGTCTTAAAGAGAAGTAAAAGGAGCTTAATATCATGAGGATCTCGCAGCATTCAACACTGTTCAGATCAAGAGCAATTCTCAGCCTGAGGATGCTCTGCCTGGGTTAGAAACTGGTAATGCCTTGTGTCCATTCCCAGCCTCTATAAACAAAGCAGTGTAAATATGGGAAACCCTGAACAAGCAAATGTTGCACAGAAACTAGACAAGTTATTTAGTAAAAMCTCTTTTATCTTAGATTAGGCCCCAAATAAAGAAAACAACAACATGGCACCAGAAAAATGCATATTCATAGTGAATACTGCTACTGCTGTCTGGTTTAGGTAAAATAGAGTAATTCCTATTTTATMGCTCTACAGCTGTATTTTTCCACAGAATTATTTTTACAAACTTTGAAGGGAAGCATTACTGTTGGTAGGTAGGAGCTGCAGTATCATATCTATAGAACAGATGCAAAGAGGGAAAGTATTTGTCCTGTAGTGTCAGATTGGCAGTGAAATCTCATAGTAATGAAGAAAAGACCCCACAGACTTCATAAGAACCTTTTGCTTTTAGTCCTGATAGGCTAAAGGCCCCCATATAAGTCACTAATTCCTAATATGTCAAAGACTAACTGAATTTCTTTCCAACATCCAAAACTTGGCAAGGAAGGAAACTTTTTAAGAACACATTTGAATAATTAGTATTAGAGTATATTTCCTCTCAGCAAATTGAAATAGAATAAATTGCATTTGCCCTTGTTAGAAATCGAATTGCTTGCAAGAGGTTAGGACTCTGGTGGCAGATCACAGAAAAAAWAAAAACATACTTCAGAGGAATGAAAGGGAAAGATGAGATTGATTTTGTGTTTTAATTTTGAAATATCAGCAGCAGTTCCTCTAATTCTAATGAAAATGCAGAGATGCAAAGGATCTATTAGCTCWTTGCTATTTTAAAGATAACTATATTACATTGACCACATTCCTACTTTTCTTTGATCAGAAGAAGAAGAGTCATGTCTTAAAGCAGCTAAGTCTCCTTTGTTACTGGAAGTTTGCTTTCTCAAAGCCACCACTTGTTTTTTTCTTTTGCTTATTTTTTTAACCATTATTCCACATAGCTCTTAACTCTCTATTTATGTCCCCACTTCCACATGATTATGGATTTGCCATGCCAGGAAGAACATTCCGAGAAAGTGTCATTTGAGTTGTTCAGAATTTGTCCTTAAGCTTCATTTTCAATGATTTTATTATTATCTGGCTTTTTTTTTTTTCTTTTTCTTCTACACAGAGTCTGATTTCAACTTCATAAGAATACTTGTGTAATCCTGGACAGCACAGGCTGGTAACAGTCTCTTAATTTTCCRTTACCATCAATGCCTTTACCAGGGAATGGAACGTCCCTGGTAAACGTTCATCAACGTTCACAAAAATGCCCAAATTCAGCCTGAACACAGTTATTCCAGTACTACCACTATTTTCTGGCCAGTGAAAAGTTATTTATTTCCCTTCAAACAATTTTCCAGCTGCACTCTATTATGCCCCATCTGGAGCAGAACCCTTCCTTAATCCTTGCAGAAACCAGTTCTGCTAAAATAAACCCCGCGAGTTTGAACTGCAGGAATCCCTGAGCACATAATCCTGAGACAACAGAGCACTGGGGTACTCCTTCCTTTGTGCCTGCAACATCTCAGTTCAGGAATTTAAGATAAATAAGCACTTTGGAAATGGGTGTTTCTAGTTTGTGAACCAAAGAAGAACTAGGCTGACAAGCTGTAGGAACAACAGCACCATCACCTCTCTTTTGGTGGCAGCTTCTATCAGGGGTCATTCTGGGGTTATTTTTAGGTACCATTTAAGGTGCTGTAGAGTAGCAAAAGTTGGTTATGCTGCATGAAAAGGAGCTACTGATGTAAAAATGTTCCCTCTCTCACAAACTGGGCCACATTTGAAAAAGAAAAAAAATCAACTTTGCAGAAATCYCCTTTTCTAAGMAACTTAACAAGACTAATGATCCASAGCTAGATCCAAATTTGATTGAAGGCAACATTTAAATGGCAAATTCTTATYGGCTGCCTAATTTTCAACATTTTTGCTTTAAACTTCTTTTTTTAAGCAAAGACTTTTAAGCAAAAACTTCTTTTTTCAAGACCTATGATAATTTTAACAGTAGTATTTGTCTTTATATTTGAGGCCAACAGTTTTGCTTTGCTGTTGGTGGTCAGAAGAGTATTTTAGTTTGTCCAGCTTCTCCCAAGCTGAACTTTGGTGATGGTGAGTAGATTATGCCAGAAAGAGTAAKCCATACCATGGAAATGCAAAATATTGCTGGCCTTTTCTTCCCCTTGGTGCTACTGTTTTCTTTTAGATCTTTTCCCTTTCCTAGTTCTTCCTCAGGCCTTATGAATCCYTTAAACCTCCCAGATCTACAGGGAAATAGAAAGTTATTGTGTGTCTTCCAGAAATCTGTTGGGGTGAAATTCATTTGATTCAGTAGCAAAGCCTACTGATAAAAAAGACCAGAATTTTTCCCAGGACATTGAAGATCCTGTAAGAGTTTYTCTCTGCTAGTGTGTTTGCAAGTTGAGAGTCAGATCTGCTTGCATATCAGAATTAACACCATAAACAAGTTTATATTYTATCATGAATTTGAGTTACTTTGGCTGATTCTTTTATCTAAGCATATTCAGAAATGAGCATTATATCACTATGAGGTGAACATTCATTATAGATGTATTAGATTTCAAGAAAAAGGTTCAAATCGAAATCTTTTCCCAATTTTGAAACTTCACATCAGAAGAGAAATAAAATAAAGCAATTAGGCTATAATAAAGGTTTCTATGATCTCAGGAAAATTATAGTAGCTTGAATTCTCACTGCATTTTAATTCAAAAGAGTTAAGGAAAAGTAATTTTCATCAATTATTAATTTATCAATATCTTTGACTTCATGGAGTATTTTGAAATCTGTGATCTATTTAAATAGATAATAAATTTTAAATTATTCAAAGACAATAAATTTTATAACCATCACTTAACACTGAATTCTTGGGTTTTTAGCAGCTCTGCCACCATTAGATCTCTCCTAAAACGATAATCAATTTTACATCCTAGTTTCCTAGCTGCTGTTGCTGCTCTCCCTGGTTTGATGCAGGAACATATCCCTGTAGGGTGCACCCCCCAGAGAGGTGGCATTTCCCATGTTTTTTGCTAAATCAGTGCAACTACAGAAGGCCTGCAGGTACCTGCAAGAGGTGGATGACATTCCTTCAGCAGATATTAAATCAAGTGAACGAATGCAATATTGCCATCAATGATTAAAACTCAGTCAATTTTGCTGGAAGGAATTTGAGGATGTAATTCAGTTTCTACCCAATACCTCTATACTAATGTTATTCCCTCAAGAGGAAAGAATACTGTTTGCCATTCTGCTTTTACCCAGTCCTGTCATACTAACTTTATTCCTTTGAGATGAGGAGTGTTCCTTAAAATATCAGTATTTGAAAAATCTTACATTTTCCATCTCCCTAGCCACAAGGGGACTGTGGCATAGATTATGTTCATTTTCTCTTTTTGATGCTCCTTGAAGGAATTCTATTTTCATTGCAGGTATGATTGGTACTTACTGTGTTCCATCTTCCAGGTGCATTAATTACTTACCTAGAAAATCTCTCTAACACTCAGTGAAAATATAAGTAGTTCTAGAAAATAAATTGAGTGCCAAAAGCCATTCTGACATAGATTATTGCTCTAATTGGCTGGAACTTAACTGTGGGGGAGGAGGAAAGGATGGAGAGGAAAAATGATCATGTTTTCCTTATCTCACTGAAAAGATAAAACTAATGCAGCTATTATATTATATTATATAAATTTTTCACATGAGTTAAAATAAAGCATTGGTCGAAGATAAACTCAGTGGCTACAGCAAGGCTTAACATACAGGTTGTTTCCTTCCTCTCCCAGTGAGAACTGAACTGCTCAAGGCATTTTCCAGAAGGATGTCCCAGGTTAAAAAAGAATTTTCTAATTTTTAATCTCTCTTAGTACTTCCAACAGCTGAGAGTAATAGAAAAGCAAAGTATATTTTATGAATGATGTGTTTTTAAATACATAAATATTATGTCAATTTTACTATAAATCTTTACTAATAACCACTACTTACAGAGGAAATTACCAAAGCAAAGCAAATACCATTCTCAGTAATTCACTGTGATGAACACCTAAACCAAGTGCCTGGATTAGTTCTGAACTGGTGTTCTTGTAATTAATACTCTACCCTGCAATGTAGTGGCATTGGTGATTTATTACAGCTCTTACATTAAAAGTATAACCAGATTTGTAGACTTCGTGGAGAGTTAGAAATGCCACATTACAAATGAGGGGGTTTAGTTTAATAACAAAAAAATGTCTTATTGCTGTTTGTATATTAAAATGGTGTTCTGGTAKCCCTGGGAAAACTAACAGTGGTGTATAAGCACTTTATGGCAATTTCATTTAGAGTAGAAAGAGGCTGGTTGTCTGTGTGGGTGACAAGRGAAGGGAATTTATGGTTATGGAGAAAAAAATACTTCCTAACACTCAGAATCCAGGACTTTAATCCTAACTTTTTCTTCCCACAAAAGTAATCCCACTTGCAAGTTCATATATTCAAAATATTGAGAGTTTTTCAGTGGCATTTAAGCAGCCCCTGAACCCCAGCATGGCCCTGGCTCGTGGACCCTCAGACAGGAGAGGATGTCACCCACATCCTACTGTGCATGGTGCAACTCCTTGGGGCACCCAGGGATTTTTGCATTCCAGCTGAAAGCCTATTGCTCCTGTTTTTCTACTTCTCATCAAAAGGTCTTGACATCTCCTCTTTAAAATAATTCCAGAAATATCTGACTGAAAGGCATTTGGGAAAAAGCTCTTATGGAAGCTGTTTTTWAACGTGGTTTTCAGAAGATCTCTTTAGAACAAATTGTTTTGCTCTGAAGGGATTTGTGCTGCACAGCACTGACAGTTAAGTGCTAAATGGAATCTCTCCATGGGCTCTGTGTTACTGTTGAACAAAGCACAGAAGCTGAGCACTAAATAAAACACTGCACCTAAATACACTAATAAAAGTAAAGCCAAGAGAACAGTGGGTCATTTTTATGCTATATCAGCAAGTGTCGTGTTCCAGGAAAAAGCATTCAGATATCACTCCTTTTATGACAATAATTAGTTCTGAAGCTGTTGTTTTATTTAATTTTTTCTAACTCATGGTGAGAAATTTGACTAAGTTGCAATCAGTGAATAAATGTGTCATATGAGTGAGTGATAGACTTTGGAATAAGAGASCAAACTATGTGGGGAACACAAGATTCTGAATGAAGCTAACAAGCTACTTTTATCATTTTAAGGAGCTGAAGCTTTGATAATAGACCATATCATGGTTGTGCCTGGAATAGGAAGTAGTGGAGCCTGCTCTAATTTAGCTATTGAAATAACACCTGGATTTTTGCTACACAAAGGAAGAGAAGTAGTCTGGATTTAATCTTCTAGCAAGCGAGCAGTGATAGTGAAAGATCAAAATACAGAGAAACTAGAGATAACAGAGAGGGAAAAAGCAGCACAGTTCAGCAAAGGTACATATTAAAAAAAAAACCAAAAAGCTCACAGAAATAAAAAAATATTTGGGTTATATTTGCTCAGGGGGTAGAAAAAAAAAATTGATGTCCAGCAATTAAATTCCAACGTTGGAGGCATCTGACACAGATGCTGTGGCTGCAAATGTTACACCCACTGTGAACAGAGCCAAGGAAACCAGCAGGGCTGTGCTGTGGGACACGACACATTCGCCCAGAGAGCARAGGAAAAATGTGCTCCTCATGTTGAGTGCAAACACCCAGACAAGGATGAGGGATTTTTTTCCTCTTTAACAATCAATTACTGAAAACAGCCTGGAAGTTTGAAGTAGGAAGAAGCAGGAGGCATGTAGTGAGTAAAAGGAAGTAAAGTTGTGGGGAAATGAAAAAGATGCACTAAACTGGATTTGCAAGAAATCCATAAAGATTGTATCTTGATGGGATTGCTGGGAGACAAGGGGTGAGAAGTTTAAAATCAGCTATGCCATGAGAGCACTCCAGGCAAGAGTAAAAGCTTGAATTTAGTAAGATTGCTGAGAAAATGTATAGAGCAAAGGCAATGATATAGAAAAAAATCTCTTTTCCTCAAAAAACGTATATTAACAGAAGTTTTGAAAAWACAAGAAAGGAAATTTGGCTCAAGAATTTCTGTTTCTAAAATGTGCCAATAGTACATCTACTTTAATTTTTTTTTTGAGTCTTGAATGAGGTTTTCTAAATGAAAAACRAAATATCATTCAGCTTTAAAACCTGTGGAGTACTTTATCTCATCCCAACAATTAAAGAATGCAGTTGTGGCTCCTCATAGCAGTATCCTTCCCTCAAAAGATTGTCATATATACACAGATATCTATTTTATAGAGATGTAGATCCTGTCATGACACTCCTGATACATTTTTCTATTGTTTCAAACAATGCATGATATTCCCACAAAGACATGGGATCATGTTTGCTCCCAAGTGGAAATGCAAGAACTTATCATAATTTCTATGAGTCACAAGATCCCATACTTAGAAGTTTTTGACAACTGGTTCCTCTCATCTAAATTTAATTCAAATAATTTAAGACTGCTAACCTGCAAATATTTTTTGTGTTTGTTTTAATGTTGTTCAGTACTGCTGCACAAAATGAGTGCTATGGAATGTGTGCTTGGGATAATTGATGGTGCTGCCATGGGGTCCAAAATATCCTCCCATATACTAATGGGTTTGATGCCATTTTGCCTCCGAAATTCRTTTTAATGGTTCTGACAGCTCTCACTTTTCCTTTGTTAAATCTTAGTGACTGTTACTGAATATTTATTTTTAGAAGCACAAACATATTACAAAAAATACACAAGCCCACTGAGGACGAATAAAACATCTCCATAGTAACATTCTGGATAGCAATGTATGGCTGGTTGCAGACAGACTGACAAACTTCAGTCCTAACTCTGCATTAGGATCTGTTAGCATAGAATCCTGAGCTCAAAAGTGACTTCAGAAATGAAATGCCCCTTTTTCCTCTCTGTGGTTATTTGGCAGCAATGATTGATTTTTTTCCAGATGTGGTTAAATAGGAAAATTTATTTTATTAGTTTTAATATAATCAGTTGCAAATATAATCAAAAACATCCCCTCAAGGCAAACGAATATTTTGGCTTTGCTTGATTTTTCCCACAAGAAATTCTACCCTACTCATGCATTTTAAGCTTATTTTATAATACCTTTAAATGACATTTTAAATAGTTTGGTTTTAAATTAGTATTGATATTGATGTCCATACAGTGCAATAAGAACTTCCATCTGCAAGACAATATTCATAGTAATAAGAAAGACTGTGCTATATTTTAAAGGGATAAGTTCTTAAAAGCCCACTGCATTTTTTTTCTCTCTAGGCCTTAGTGTACCCATAGCCAGGACTGCATTATGCMCAGCCACTTGGGTAACCAGGAGCCATTTCCCAGGCTCCCCCTGTAAACATGAGTGAAGCTAATTTCCTTCAGCTTCCCTGCAGTTTGCATTGAAGCTCATATAACTTACTTGCTGTTTATGTATTTTACCAGTTGTCTATGCCAAGCTTTCATATACAAATCAGAGAAAAACCTGCAAGCAACTATGATTTTTAAAGCTAAAAGACACCTTGTGTCTAATTTGTCAGCAAATTAGGTGGGTTTAAAATCCGCCTTTGAAACAGCAGCAATTTCTGTTCCTTTCTAAACAGTTCTGTATTCCAAGGGAACCTGGATAATCAGTAGTTTGCTGTAGACATGAGTCATAATTATGTTCTTTCTCTCTCATTTAAGTTGTTCGAGTTCATGAATTTTTTGGCTGAGAATGTCATCTTCTGTTACATGGGACTTGCACTATTTACATTTCAAAATCACATCTTCAATCCTCTTTTCATATTTGGTGCTCTTGTATCCTTTGCTTTAAAGAAGTACGTATCTCTGTATGTGTGTGTGTGTATATATATAAAAAGAATGCATGTTCTATGTAAAAAAAAGAAGTCAACAAGCAAACCAATCAGTTCCTTGAATACTAAAAATCAGTAAATTGTCAATTCCAAGCACAATCATCTATTACCTATATGCTAATAACTGCCCCAATGCATGTAAGCACATGTTCTTTGGACAGTTGCTGTTTTGCTCCTCTGCTACAGGCAAATAGCTTTAAAYCAGTTGGGGAACTTTTGCCAGTGGTTTACAAGTGGGGTGGGAAATTGAGATAAGTACTGGGACACATCTGTGGGGACAGGTGCAACACAAAACCTTTTTTCCTGTCTGGAGCCAGTACAGATCCCCAAACTGGAGAGCTGCCTCCAGACAGATGTGTGCCATAAGCAAGACTTCCCCAAAACTACTTAAATGATATGAAGTCCTTAAAAAGCACACAGTTCTGCTTTGCTCAAATCTTTCCTTCTTTATACTTGGTATCTCTAGCATACATGGAATTATTTACACCATCATGTGCCTAAGAGGTAAGAAAAGCTGTGTGTCTTTATTTCTGCCATGGTTTCTCAATAAATCTTACTCATACAGCAGTATAGATTCTTTTCACACTGACAATTTATTCAAAGATTTTTTTTGGCTCAGAGCAGCAGGCCTCTGCTTATCACTTTTAAATGAACTGTAATAGCTTTGAAAGTTGGGAGCATACTGTTGATGTGCAGTAATTGTTATATGTAATTTCTAAATGAATAATCAGGACTGCACCAGAGCTGCAGGCAGCTCCTGGGACTCAGACAYTGCCTCTCAAACTCTTCACCTGCTCTCCAGTCCAGGCTGCTCAGACTGGGAGTGCCATAATTGAGCTGCAAGACAAGGGGAAGGCAAAAAGCATGCAAAATGTGCAAAAAGCATATACAGGGAGCTCCGACTGCCTTTCTCTAAACCTGATAATGGCCTCATGGCTCCAATTAAGGCAACTTTTGGGATAGTTCCACAGAGGAGTAATAGAGAACTTCATCAGAAGAATCTCAGCAGAGAAGGGGAAGAAAAAGCAAAAAGTGCTGGACATAGACAATATGAATCACCAGGAAATAAGGAATCAGGTCCAAAAGTACATTTATTCTCTGAAAATTGCTGCTCAAGGACATAATGCTCTCTCTGCAATTGATGATGGGCATTTTCCTGAAGAGCTGAAGATGAAGTCACATGTGACACAAATGTGATGAGTAGAAGTAGAGTGATTGAAGTGAGATCTATTATGATGAATATAAAACCAGGATGTCTGGGGAAGGCAGACTCTGCCACGGCACAGGGAGCACTAGAACATGGCATGTAAAACTTAAAAAGATAATGTCATATTTGTTTAATTACACCTTGAAAATAATTTTAGAGAAATATTTGGGTTAATTCTGGTTTTGTCAGCAGTTTGTCCACTATTTTCCTCAACATCCTACATTTTAGGTGGCAGTTTTTGTAGCAAGAGCTTCCAACATATACCCACTTTCTTTCCTTTTGAATTTGGGTCGAAAACAAAAGATTCCCAGGACCTTTCAGCACATGATGATGTTTTCAGGTAAGAGCTATTTTGGCTTTTTTGATATTTCTCCTGTCCACATTTAATGAACGACAAAAATAGTCAACTATCACTAGAAAAAGCCACATCTATCACAAAGAATTTATCTTAAAACTCAAGGTCATCTCTCCAAAGCTACTGAAGCAAATGGATGCCTTCTGATCAACCTCACTGTGTTCTTGCCCTAYTTTAATTAACATTTTGAAAATCATTGTCTTTCAATCCGTTGTCCCCCATCTGTCTACACTTCCATGATAATTTGGCAATACCATGTTTTTAAGTTGTGCTGTTTTAGAGGCAACTGTAGTATACCTCAGAGTRTTTTACATAGCAAATAAATACCCAACTTGGACAGTGTTAGTGCTGACACTCAGATCAGACATGGTCTTTGGCAATTCCTTAAWCTTCTGGAACAGTTTTACTTTTAAACCTGAGAGGAGATAATTTCAATTCCACAKATCTTTTCATATGTATTCCAGCTTGATATTTAATTTTGTTGGTTTTGTTAACCTTGTAGAATAATAATAAAAAATTTAAAATCCAGAAGAGGGAGCCATGTTCTAGTCTGATTTGCACATCATCCCCAGAACTGTTAAGGCTCATCTGGATTATGTAATTTTTTACTTGTACAAGCTAGAAATAATTCCACTTGACTTTCTAGTGCTAGTTAGGAAAAACTCACTTAAAAGCCAAGAATATCTGTTCGGTAAAAGAGAAATGCAGATACCCCTACGCTATTGATGATATAATTTTCTAAAATTAGGAACTCAGCACATTTTTTGCTTCATTTTCCTGCTTTTTATGCAAAAATTTATTCCACATTTGTATGGATAAAAGTTCTTGATTGACAGCCTTGATGTACAGAGATCCATTTAGCCAGATAACAAGTGAAATACAATGTGCTGCATTTCAAGCTCCCTCATCAGGAGTACTCCACATCAGGGGGCCTCATTTGTGCCTATGTAATTCCAACCCTCCAGAGAGCAACRCAGCAGTTCATTTCTATACCCATTCAATCCTTCTGCTAAAAGCTGCCACTGAAAATGTCACTAATCCCGGCGAGAGCGGGGTGAGGGATGATGACACATCCAGCAGGAGCTGCCTTTCAGCCCAACTGCTCCCCTGCCATTGTTCCATGGGTAACCTGGAGCTGGAGATCSCTCTGGTAAGCCTAGCAGGTGGCCACCTAGACAGCAGCATGAAAAACAGCTTCATATCATTTGGTATCTAGTTCCTGGGCTCCATTTTGGCTTTTGGTTTGCATCAGCTAAAGTATAGGATGGAAAACCTTCTGAAATCTCTCTTATTCTTTAACTTCTCTGTCCTCGTTTTCTGCAGTCAAATTTCATTCTCCACGGAACAGGAGCAGAAAGCAGCCTGCAGCCAGCAGCTGAACGTGACAACTCACACTCATTAGCTTTCCAGGACAATCTGGCAGCTGAGAACTGAAACAGCAGTATTGCAGGCTTCTAAAATCTAAATTCTCAGAAAAGTAATTTTTATCTATTTGCAAAGATAAAAACCCCTCTATTTTGYAGAGAAAAATGTGTTTACATTATAATAAAGTAATGGCATAATCTGCAACTATAATAATAAAGACTGTCTCTCATGCTGCCAGCAGCTGCACACTTCACAGGATACACAGATTTTCTGTGTAATTCTGTTTTTAAGATGCACCAAGATTTGTGCTTAGTTACCAATAACATTCATAGTGCTATAAACTGATAAAACTGCATATAATGATAAACAGAGAGGACAGTGTCTGCCAGGAGAGAGACACAGTTCTGATGAGTAAACAAGACATTGAATTTGAGTTTGAAGGAAATTATCTACAAAGATCTGTAGCAAGAGTCATAGAACAGTTTGGGCTGGAGGGGACCTTTAAAGGTTATCTGGTCCAACCCCCTGCAATGAGCAGGGCTATCTTCAATTAGATCAGGTTGCTCAGAGCCCCATCCAGCCTGCCCTCGAGTGTTTCCAGGGATGGGGAATCCCTGAACCCACCTCACTGCGGGTTTCACCACCTTCATTGTTCTGGTATAGCATCAGGTTCTAGTTGATCACAGGGAAAAATGGCCTTGATTCACCACAGCATCACACATTCAGATGYGGAAAACAATGAATTTGGGGTTAGTTTTGTTTTCTATCTTATTACCAAATTCACCAAACATTTACTGCTTGTTTTACTGCCACAATCACCAAAGTGATTGCTGAGAAACATTGCAGAGAAAAGCAATTAAGGTCAGGCAAGTACACTGTTGATTAGCCTTTGATTAAACCTTACTCTGCAAAGAACTCTCCTGAAGGCACTAAGTTCTGGTTTTGATGCATATCAGTACAGTTGAGAAAAGGTGGAAGAGTTAGGCTTGGAGGTAGATGATGGAGMATTGTGATTTATCACATTCTTTATCTGCTTCTACCACTCCTCTAAAAATACATTACAGAGGGTGGATTCACTTCTACAACTGTTTTTAATCATGATTCCTGATAACGTTCCATTGGAAATGAAAACTTGATTAGTCCTTAATACAAGGACTAATTAAGCCCAGGCTTCTCAAATTAAGTTGAACTTCAGCTAAAGTGAGCAGTCCAACAGTCTCTGCTCATGTGAAAAAGAAGCATTTTAAAGTCTTAGACTTTATAGCATCTTCCACTCTTCTCCCAACATCTTTATTTACTTTTTACTCTGCTTTCCTCTTCTCTACAACACATAAATAGGCAACAGAGAGGCTTGTGGAACACAGTGCTACAGGGGTGGGTGCTGTTAATATAAGGCATTACAGCATCAGYGGAGCCTGAAAGGATGAACACAAACGTAGAATTAAGCCAAAAGATGCCCATGTACAGACAGCTGTCGTGCAGGCATTTACATCTACACATTCACACAGACACAGAGGTGGCAAGTGCCAATTGAAAAAATCAGCTAAATAGAAAAGAAAGCAAGGAAGAAAAGAGCAGAAASTATGGCTGAAACCAAAACACCAGGGCTGCCCACAGAAAGTCTTCTTTCCTGGCAGATTCTTTTCCCACCAACAGCAAACACTCCAGCCCTCATGGGCTCTTCAGAGGGCTGGGTTTGGAGAGATGTTTGTGTAGGGTGTGGGCAATGGATGGCTAACAGCCCTACAGGGCACACGGGTTCTGTTCTGGGGACGCTGGGGCTTAACCCTGGGCTGCTCTGCTTTGAAGGCTCTGACACATTAAAGGGTATTGCTTAAAAATGAATCCCTAATGGCTGGCACAAAAACACATCAGTTAGGAAATCTGTGATTCAGCCCAAGGATGAAYGGATTAACACGGATGTGGAGCTGCCAACAATTCACCTCTGAAAGGTGAGGGGAGAGAATCTCTGCTCATGGCTCATCAGAGCTGGTCCTTCTGCTGCCCCACTCTGTCCAGGGTAGCTGGGGTACCAACATCCAGTGCATCCAATCATCCCACTGGGCTTTGGTGGCAGTTTTCCCTGAAGTTCTACAGAAAATTTAATCTTCCTTAACTTCAGACCATTTCAGTAGCTCAACATTTTCTGAGGTTAAAATTCCCTTCCTTCACTTGTATTATTACCTGGAAAGTACTTTGAGATATATATACGCATATACATACATATAGCAGTGTTCCTTGCTTCTCATTGAGTGTTTACATTTTAGGTGTATTCATCCGCTTCCCACTCCTTTAGTTGTTTTRATTATTTATTTTACTTTAGACATGTCTTTAGTTGAAACTGAATTATCTCTTATAGACCACACTGAGCCTTTTATAAATGAAAAATGCAGAGAAGTCACTCACTATTYTTCTGAAGAAACAGCCAGTCTACTGCTCAAGAAGACATACTAATTAACTCTTTATCTAAATATGTGTGTGCATATATATATATATATATCTCCCCTCTTACAAGAAGAGGTGTTCTAGATTTAAAATTAAAGGTGTGATGCAATTGTGGGAAGCAGTATYGTTTTCCAGTGAAATGTAGCTGTGCTAATCATCCAGATTACCACCATAACCACTGAAATAAAGACCATTTCAATCGTTGTTCATTCCTTCCTCAGTTTAAAATGAGATTAAATTCTCTCCCTGTTAGAARACAGTAAAACACTGCATCCTCAGAGATGTATTTTACACAAAAGCAAAGCCAAGGACAAGCCCAGTGTCTGCCTGCAGGGTTTTGAACCTGCTGCCACTGAGTATTTTCAGATAGTGCAACCCCAGTCTGCTTCTTCCTTGCAGAAATGGCTCTGTGCTGTTCCCTGCATAAACTTCTATACCAAATAATTGAAGCCCAGCTTCTATACCAAAGAATTCACATTCTAACTATGTAATCTTAAAGAGTTTTTGAGTTCTAGGCCAAAAATAGCTGCATTTAGCAGTTAATTAAATGATTCTGTATATGTCATCAGTGCCTTACAAGAGCTTTGATTACTAGATTTAATCTCTCAATACTTTGCAAGGTACTTTTTGAACTCAGCATGTATTGTATACACTTAATGACTTTGCTCTCTAAAATTATTTTGTGAAAGTTTTTTGGAAAACAATAAAGTACATTTAAATAGACAAATGAAAGGCATTGGAAAATATGAAGTATTATTTGTATTATGCATCCTGAGGGCTGCAGGCACTAGCAGGTTTTTTCCCCCTCAATTTTTAAACATGGCATTTTGTCAAGACCTATTTAGTCCCTTTATTACTACCTATGGGGCTTTTTTTTTTTAAACTCATTTAGCTGTTTTCACCACCTTTGTAATTTCTTGTTTATTCAGTCTCTGTAGGTGTATAATTCTACAACTATAATAACATTTCAAGTACATTAATTTATTCTGCATCCCCTTTTAGGTACTTAAAATCATATTTGAAAAACTATTCATTGTTTTTAAGTCATGTTTTTCTGACTAGTCTTAGAACATTAAATTATTTTAAAGGAATATATTTTATATTTTCAAGGAAGCAATGAGTAGCATATTTAGGTACAGATTTTAATGCCAATCCTCTTTTTCACTTGCTCCTGACTTCATGAGTAGTCCCACTTAACGCAGGATATAGGCTTCTTTTTCAACCTGCATTAAGTTCAGATTAGTACTTAATTTGCAATTATTCAAGACAAAGAATTCAGTGGACATAAAGCAAAAGTGTGATTATTATGTGAACATGAGAGCACTTTCATTGTTCGCTTTTCCAAATTTGCTGCATTAAATCCCACCCTTTCAGTTAGCACAATTCAGTACTTTATAAGCAGAATTTTCATCTGAAAATTTCCTCTGCCCTTGGAACTGGGTTTGGACTGAAAATATGAAAATTCTGTTTCTCTATCTCATWAAGTCCATGCCCCTTGTCTTGTTTCAGGTTTGCGCGGTGCGATTGCGTTTGCGTTGGCCATTCGGGACACGGACTCGCAGCCCAAGCAGATGATGTTCACCACAGCCCTGCTGGTGGTGTTCTTCACAGTCTGGGTGTGTGGGGGAGGCACCACAGCAATGCTCACCTGCCTGCAGATCAGGTCAGTACTGTGTGTGCAGCACCAGTGGAATGGGATCCCTRTGGATCCACTACTACATCCTTGCAACTTCTTAATAGGTGTGCTTTGTGTGAGCTTCAGCACGCACAAAGGCTGGGGTTATGCACCTGTTAGAGGCTCCAGACCACAAGGAACGAGTTCTTTCCAAGTTTGTTATGGGCTTAGATATAGGTCAGACACATCCTTGTTTCCTGAGAGTTAGCTTCACTATTGCTTCTTTTAAGTACCATGAATGCATCTTAATGGTGTCGTCCTTGCTGCTGAGGAAAGAGCTACACAGGCAGATTTTGCCCTCATTCTAAAATCTGTAGTTACTACACAAACATCTAACAAATGGTGTATTTCTGATTACAATGAGAATATGCTGGAAAAATCCTCCTCCACTGCTGCCTCAGGCATTAATTTATTATGCATTGTTTTATACATTCTTCTTCGCTATATTATTTTTTTAATTACTTTATAGTCACTTGTATTCACAGAGAGCAATGAATGACAGGGGAGGTTAAATTACAAGAGAGACAGACATAGAAAACTAGAGTAAAAAGGACCTAATTTAAATGCMGTGTCCTTCCAACTGTGCTTTTTTGAAACCCAACTTTTAATGATGAGTGTACTCATGCTGGTTATTGATTCTGGTTACTTCACAATCCATTCAGAACTCCCTGCTGTGATTTGCAAGATCACCACAGAAATCCTCAGTATCGAGATAGGCCTGCAATTCACAATTCCTTATCATTTATTCTATATATAGCATATGTTTTCCTTGTTTATAAAATGATGTCTGATTACAAGCCTTCATGTCAGACTCTTGCTATAAAACAGCAGCTGAAGATAATCAAATTGGGGCTTTTACAAAGAGCATAGATAAAACTGCAGACAAAATAAGGACTAGCGTACAAGTGTACTGGATAAACACGGATGCAGGCATCCATGTACAGTGTGGAGGTTTTCTATTTCTGTGACAGTTTGATTCCTCTTTATGACATGTCTCATGTCCCATAATGTCAATCAAGGCCATTACAGTTTGGCTACACTCTGGCACTATCAGTCATCTTTCTGAGATTTGCCACTTCTTCACTGTCAGTCACCAAGAGTTTTTCTGTGTGGCAAAGGAAACGTGGGTGAGGAAGAGCTTTCTCATTAGATCTTGGGGAGCAAGTCAGTCTGGGTTCCTGTAACAGGAGATAAGGAATAATGCTGAGAATACAGGGGAAAAGGCTGTGAGCAATGTGCAGTCTGAGTAGTCAGTGTGGAGCCTGAGAGCTTGGGTCACTAGATGCCCCTCATGGTTGAGCTCTCCAAGGAATTTTTAAATTAAGATTGTGAATTACTTTCACTAACAAGAAAATGAATTGGATGCAAGGGCATTTCTTCTGCTACTTAATGCTACCCAGAGGTGCAAAGCCCCCCAAGAGCACACGTGAGGGGCTGACTCTTATATTAACTGTTTATACTGTTCAATGCACATGCTTCTTTCTCTAGACTCTTGCACAATAGATTTCACCAAATACACTGAAAGTAGACAATCATTACTGATTTGAAATGCTTATCTCTGAGGATTTCCTCTGAATCCCATCAGATCTGCCAGACATTTTTATCAATAAAATAAATTGAGTTTGTAATCAGGATATCGATTTTCTTACTATAAAGCTATTAGGTTCATAATTTACACATAATTTCTTGGCACTGGAACATACATCTTCATAAATTATGAGGAGGTCAGATTGACATAAAATTTTAAATAGACATCTTTAACTACAAATTTATCTTGAGGCTCTGATTTCTCCTTCTAGTGAAGATATTTAATTTAATTGCATTTATAAATTATTACAACTCAGTATGGACTTTTGTCCTTAGCTACCAGCATTTATCTTTTTAGTCTTAATTAATTTTGCTAAGTAATTGTATTGAAAGGTCGTGGTAATTTATGACAATTGACACTTGTATGGATTCTGGCAGATGAGTTTGCTGGGGAAAGTTATGGAGCTGTGGTAAATGACCCCAGCTTGCTTGGTGCAATCCCCCAGCATGCTGGCACCTGTGCCTGAACATCAGTTCTGATCTGCATCTATCCCCATGGTTGTTTAGAAGAAAAAGATGGTATTTTTCAACCTAGTTCGGAGGGTTCCGCACACAAAGCCAAGGAAACTGCATTACAAGTAGAAAAATGGTATGATTGTCTCTGAAGAGATTTATTGGAAGGGGTTTGTGTGCCATCAATTACAGAAAAAAGGGCTGAAGCCAGGGAAATGCTGCAAGCATGGCTATGAGCACAGAAGAGGGGGGCTGGTCTCACAGCAGCCCTTTGTGATCAGCTGATACAAACATTGCTCAGGCACCTTCCCAGGGCAGCTTGAAACCCCTCCGTGAGATTCCCCAGTGCTCCAGGGAACCACATCTACCACTGTCAGTCCAATCCAAAGCACAGTGCCAGCTCAGTTAATCCAAACAACTAAAGGTATTCACCTTATCAAAATAGTGCTTATGGGAAATTAAAATATATGAATGGTCACAGTGACTACACTGGCTTTCCCTGCAGAAACTAGGAGTTGCTGTATGGGTAAACCTTCTCAGGAGAGAATGTCAAAAGAGAACAATCAAGTAAGTAACAGTCACAAGCACAGTGTGCTTTTTTTGCCAATTTTTCATCATAAAATGATTATCCAGCAGATAATGCATTTAATTCATCTGAAGGCATTTAGAGACTGATAGAGAAGAGCATGTGATTTCTGAATCTATTTGGATGGATTGAATCTCATTCACATGCATGTTTTATGTCCCCTCTCCCTCTGTGAAATAGGGTCCAATTCCTATCATTAGTTCAGGAGATGCAACTCCAAACTCCTCAAGGTCAATCAGTTCAGTCTTATCCTAGACATAAATGCTTGTGTTTATCTGGTACAGACCAACTTACCCASAGCTTGGATTTAAAACATAAATAAATCCATCATCCGTTCAGTTCAAGATATGTAAAAATTACATAAATCAGAAAGAGCTCACACCCATATATTTACCATTTGTCTGCCATAATGCATTATTAGGGTAGAAGTGTTAGGGTAGAAGACAGTACTCAGATCTGTACAGCCTTCTTGCTGTATATCATTGCCACATATTATACCATGTTTCAATTATTTRTTGCTTTCTCCATAATTTACATTGGGAAGTTCTCATAACAGTGACCAGGACACTTGGTGTGTAAGGGAATGACAATTCCCTTACACCTTAATTTCCTTACAATGACAACTTTAAAATAAGAGAAGGAATGAAACTACTTCTGAAAGAAATCAGTCTTGGTCTCCATAATAACTGGATTCCCATAATTTTCCCCCTCTCCTCACAGCAATACCATCAGATCTGTGCTTTTTCAATTAAAATTTAACATAATGTAAATATAATCTGTCAATCTATTTTTAGAGAAAAGATGTGTCCTCAGAGATAACTACCAGTTRATTTATTCCAGGAATATGTATGGCTTATACAACATTTGCAAATTGTTGATAAAACATATAGTAAGATACACTACCAAAAATAACCATGTACTACCCAAAAAGGCTCAACTTCCATGTCCCATGTAATGCAGGAACATCAATCAGCTGTGTCACAAGAAACCAGCTAACAGCTTTTGTAAAAAAGTAGCTTAACTGTATCCCAGGAATCCACTAAATTTATTAATAATAATTCTTGTTCTATTTTACAAATAAATTATATTAAAACATATATTCCTACTTAAACTCTATCTCGAATCTAAGAAAAGTTCTTAAAGCCTTGGAAATATGACCTGCTAATAACAGAATTTATGGCTAAATGTATCTATATGTCAAAACACAGTTTTAAAAGTAATCCACACCAATAATTCTCATTTTACTACTGCATTTACTCATACTCAGCATCCTTCAAAATGAGTCTTMAAATTCTTGGCAAAGACTGAATATTTCTTCACTTTGTTCTAAAAGAATGAAACCTACACTTCTGGAAATGTCGTGTTTATTTTAGCTGTCTCCTTTCTAAACACCTGAAACTCTGAGTTCCAGGGAGTGTTGGGTGTTCCCTTTCTGAAAAGGGGATTGTATTTACAAGTTCCCAGCTGTCTGGTGCAGTAACCCAGCACTTCCCAGCACAGAGGTGGTGCAGGTGTTTACAGCACTATCAGCTGCCGCACCGAGAGCAGAACTGGCTGCACCACCCCCCTAAGTAATACATTGTCTTTTGTCAATGTCTTAAAGTTGYAACAGGAAAAAGAATTGCTTTTACTCCCCATGTGAAAGGACTACAATATTCAGTCCTTGGCAGACAATGAATAAACCTGGATCAGCATGTGAGAATAATTCCATAATACATCAACACCAAAACAGAGAGAGCCATTTAAGTTCCCAGTCAAACTGAACTATTCAATAAATGTGCCTTCAGAGATGTTGAGCATTACTTGCTAATGCTTTTGGATATATGATTCCCTTCATTCCCCATACTCTGATTAAAAATAGAGAGCTACATTTTACAGTAAATCTGCACTGAGAGGTTTGAGGATAAAGGATTCTCCTGACAGGCAGAGCAAAAATTCAAAGCTGTTAATAAAACATGTCCTGTAAAAGCATTGTGCTAGGTATTAAGTCTTGTTTGTTTATCATCACCTTCTGTGTAAACGTTTGTCAAGAGATTTCCAGACTCTTTGTGCATCTCTTTGCAGCTGTTCCTCAGCGAGTAGAGAGAACTTTATTCCATAATCTAAATAAATACTGAGCAGCTTTGAATAGTAGCTTTTACTACTGTGCCTATCTRGCCATTGCTGTTGATAAATGTATTTTGGAAAAGAGTTCTCTGTGTGCCTGGCTGCCCTTAAAATCACACCATTTCTAGTTCACCTAAAACTTCAGTTCCAAACATCCAACTTTCTCAAAGTACTGAGGCCTGGCAWACCCCATTGCTGGGGGATGACCAAGGCTGACCAAACTCACATTCTCAGCAAAAGCATCTCACTCAGCAGAAGGAGCCAACATTTTGGGTCCTTAGTATCCAACAGTTTGTTTCAACATCAAGGGCTAAGGCAGTGCACACGTTTAGCAGGATGGCTCATTAGGGATGTAGATGGGCAGTGGGGCGAAATGCTGTGCCATGACTGTGAATGACTGTGGCTGTCTACCACAAAACAACCCAAAAACCTGGTTAGTAGACTATGATTCTGTGTTTATCTCAGCCCTTTAGCAGCTAGTTATACACTGCTGAAAGACAGAACTTTATGACAGAGCAACCGCAGTAACAACATGATCTTGGCCAGGATTATAGCGCTACTGCTTCAGTAACAAAAATACTCTTTTCATTATTCCCAAACTCTGTAGTAGCATTCCCTGTGTCCAGTTGTGTTCAAGAAAGGTACTGGACAGAATGGCCTCCTGACAGGTGACCTGGGGCTGCAGTCAGCTGAGGCAAGGACAGGATCCTGTAGCCTGGTTRAGAGAAGCCTCATCAGAATATTGTGCTGCATCACTGAGTGCTGCTCTGCTCGTAAAGAAGAGAATGAGAGAGTACATCTCCTTACAGCCATTCCTTATGAACTAAAGCCAAACTGGAGTCTSATCTCTAGTGCCTCTCATTTATTCCTAAACTAAGGACACACATCTTGGCTTTCCTATCTCCCTCACATGGGCACACAAGGATTATCCTTCCTGAAACATGGCTTGTCCATGAGACACTCTGAATGTACCAGCCAAGAGTGTGTGTACMTATCTTCAAATGATCCATAATTCAATACTTAGAAACTATTATGGTCCTTGTTAATTGTTTTSCTTGTATTCCTTGGAACACATTTTCTTGTCCTCATTTGTCAATAAGAAGGAAAATCAGTTTAGAAAAGAAGGTTTAGCTAAATGCTTTTTCTGGCCTTGGCAGGTTCTGTCCTCTATAACCATATTCCTTTGGGTCCTATTTCMTCTAGAGTCCTGGAAAACAGTTTAGTTGAAGTGAAGCTGTTATTTACTGTTGGAAASAGAATCTTCTGTGTGACCACAACACAGAAATTAACAGCACAATTAAAGGCAGGATATTTTCGAGCACAGTTGTATTTCTGTGCACTTTGTACTGGTTATTATTTTGTTTTGTGTTTAGAACAGTCATAATCAGCCCAACTGGTGTTCCCTCTCAGTAACAAATATAGCTTCAATAAACAAAGTTTGATCTGGTTTGCAGGGTCATATTGCTCTTTAGCCATGGTACAGAATGTATTTAAATCACACTGCAATAAACACTCCTGTTGAGAGGCAAATTTCAGCCAGGTCTCTTCAGCTCCCTGAGAATTTTTTCACCCAGACACACCTTCAGAAGWGATCACACTGTCTTTGCTTGGAAAAGCATTTAATCCTAAAAAACCCTCTGAAATCCAGAAACAGCTGTAATTTAATGCAACAAGTCTAACAAAAAATGCTACAACTATTTTTACTATACTATCCTTAGCTGGCCAACTGTCTGTTCCTGTGAACATCCACAGGACAACCTTTGCCTGCCACCTTTATACTGATGATAGTTTGAATATTCCTGCATTACCACTAAAGGCATATACATGAGAAAACACATTGCTGACCCCCAGGCTCTCCTCAGCCTTAGGATGTTACTGATCAATGTGCAGATTCTCAGGTCACAAGATCTACATTACTGTTTAAAAAGGAATTTTCACAATTGTGAAGAACGCCCAGAAAATTATTCAAGTAAAATTAAACTAACAAGRAAGCTTTCATGTGTTCATGGACAGCCCACAATAAAGGCTCAGAGGAAATGCTGTCCCAGAGTTGTTGAAGGAGCATTATCTTCAARACACACAGTTTTGCTGATGAGCTCCATCATTGTTTGCACACAATATTCTGGGTACAACAGRAAAATAGGAATTTGTGATTCACTTAGGAAACTGCATGGCTGCCAGTCCCTCTCTGTGCACCCAGAAACTCACCTGCCCAGCAGGATGGGGAGCAACTGCTCCAGGAAGACAGRGGAAAAGGCAGAAAGGTTTAGCCATGTCATTCAGCATTTATAYAATTTTGCATGGTAATGTATTGATTACTTGTGAAATGGGTCACAGAGAGCAGAAGATCAGATGCTGGTTTATCACTTTGTTCCCCTTGATCCCCTGTAGTAGCACAGGCTAAAATACTGGCTTAGAACTGAGTCAAGGATCTTTTTTYAATACAAAAATATTGCTAGATTTGCTGCTTTTTCTTTGGTTGGGGATTTTTGCCACCAGTTCTGGATTTGTGGGTATGTAAGCACTTCATGTGTATGTAGTTAACTACAAGAAATAGCYAAATAGTCTGGATTTCCTGACTGAAGCCATATTAGAAAGGCATTCTGCTTCAGACCCAGAGGRGCTCAACATCACACATGAAATTACCCTTGAGCAAAGGAAACATCTCTTGGAGCACAGCCACACTGAAAGGGTTAAGATGGGAACTGCTTTTSCAGTGGTAGCTAGAGCATGATGAGCCTGGGAAATGCTATAAATCAAGAAGCACTATAAAATTGGACATTAAATGTATTGGATGTTATTATAAGAAAAAGAAATTGGATAATTTCCTTTCATTTCTATCTGAAAATGAGAAATCATCCAGGTAATGAATCTCAGTGATCTCCTGAAATGCCTGTCATTTATTTGCAAGGTACTTCTCTGGAAAGATAAGGTGTGCATTTGATCTCTCACAGTTATTCACCACAGTATTTTGCCTGAATGGCACTAAACAAGATTTATAAACATTTGTGCTTGATAACAAAATAAAAGACTAAAATACAGAGGACTTGGCTTTCTGACTGCAGCTGTGAAGGCAGTCCAGGGCAGATGTTGAAGAGGAGATTTTGGATTGCAGTTGYGACTGGTGCATGACTTGTACACGGCTCCAGCTACCAACTCTGTTGGTCTTTATTGGCCAGAGGGGTCTAATTTTGAGCACAGTCTCCTAACAGGGCAGACAGTTAAATCCCACCTCACACAGCTTGTATTTCTAGCTCCACATGGCTATTGAAAACAGAAAAAGAAGGATATGAAAGATACACTTTTATTATTGCTAGACTATTTGGTACAAGAGAGAAGGAAAATTACACAACAATAAAAGATTCATGCCTTTCAGTTTACTAGCAGCAAATGATAAGATTAACTTTCCACAGGCCAAAAACCCTGAATAGTTCCAGAAAACTATAAATAACTCTATAATTTGGAATAGAAATAATTCAGCTGGATTTGTRTCAATTAAACTGTTTAGTTTATCCTATTTTAAAATACTGCTGCTTTGATATGTCTGAGTATGCTATAAAAGTTTTCTTCCATCTAATGCAGTAAGTTTTTTCTCCCATTAAAACTTTTCTCCTTGTCATACAAAAGGTAACTGCTATGCAGCAGTCAATAGAATGAAGTTATTCAAGTTACAAAGAACCAAATAAACCTATCTGGAAATAGTGCTAGGGAGCAACTTAATTATTTGGAACTTTGCAATGAGACTGATGATKTATTGCTTTCTACCAAAATATCCCAAATTAATCTGGAGCTCTAAGKACTCTGTCAGAATTAAATTGGAGCAAGCATAAACCCAGCTTATTTCAAGCATATGWCAAAACTGTGTCATTTGAAGGTAAGCAAAAGGTACAGAAGAACAGTTTGAGCCTTTAAAAGTTTGAGATAAATATGTGGTATCAAACTGGACTCTAGAAAAAATAAGGATCATATTTACTAAGATGAATCTCATATTCCTGTTCTGTAAGCATTGAACGAGATACTGCTTAATTCTTCCTTYTATTGGTCAGAAACTGATGCTTTCTGCAAAATAAGTGGTCTCAAAACTCACTGAACTTTGATATTTTAAGAACTGTGTGATGCTGTCAGCTGGACTAAAAAATAGAGCATGGAATCATTGGTTTTCAGATTTGTTAGTCTGCATAATTTCCAAAGTGTGTATGTTCATCCTTCTCCTATTTTGCTCAACTAAGAATACTAAAATTTCTTCAGCAAGAAAATATGAAAGTAATGTTTCATTCAGAAGGGATGAAAGCATGACCTAAAATATCATTTCAATATGAAAAAAACCCCAAAGTTTTCAAACTTTCTCAGGTTTTTTAAGCTTTCCTGTGATTTTCCTTTCTGTTATCAAATATTCCACAAAATGCAAAAAACATTTCATTCCAATTTTAAACTCTACATTAAAAAAAAACCAAAACAGACCCTGTATCTTCCAACAAGAATAAAGGTATAGAAGGGTCTTATGCAATATATGGACTATGACAAATATTCTAACAAAATCATAGTGAACCTAAAAAATAAAAACATTAATGAGTACTTGTGGGTTTGCAGAGGAACCCTGCAAACCCAGAGGTACCCAGTACATCTCCCATTTCTCTCCTTTGTGGCAGGAGAGAACTGTGACTTCAACTTTCATGAAGCATTCCTCTGGAAATTCTGAATTTTGTGTTCTTTTTTTAAATGTAGAGTGGAAGGACAGGTCTGGCAAGCTTGATAACAAGCCTATCAAATTGTTCCAGAATTAGTTGAATGTGAAAAGTTAATTAAAGCAGATATTAAGTAATCGAGGCTCTGTATGGCAGTCCAGGCTTTTAGCTTTTAATAAACAGATAATTACAATGTAATAGAGACTTCTGTATAGTGAGTTATCAGAAACAGCCCAACAGTGACTGGCTGGTCAGTATATTGATGAGCTTTAAATGAGAAAATCTCCTCCTATCTCAGCAAGAAGTACTTGGTTTCAATGCCCTTAAAATTATATTCTGCTTCTGCATTTTTTTACTWCTTCAAATAGATACACCGTTTTGTTATAGTGACAAATAATATACAAAGAGATATTGAAAACACAAAATTATGGTTTTATAAATCCAACATATTTTCTATGCAAATAAATATACAAAAAAGATGTTTTGTACAAAATTTTATACATAAATCTTTATGTAAAATACCCAAACAGGAATCCTTTAAAGTGACTCTTTGCTGCTCCTATTGTATWAGTAGACAAGGGGTTGTACAGGGTGACCTTGAAACTACCCAGCTGCCTTTGCTATTCACTTATTCATGAGCACTAAGCCTGGTCAGGAATCACAGAGTGGGTTCAGGGAGTCTGCCTGCATCTTGATCTGAGTCTTAACCAGTCCCTGAGCTTTTCTAATCTCCAACCCAAAGAATCCCTGCAAATGCCATGGCAGCCTGTTTCCACCTGGACACAGCAGCCACAGCCCTGCTCTCCCTCCCTGGGTTTGATGGTTTGCTTCCTCTGCCTCATTCAATTTTTCCACCCTTCTGGAAGAATTCTAGCCCAAACCTCATCAGTTCTTCATCTGGCTGCATATGCATCATGAGGTGAGGAAAATACAGAAGTTAGAAAATAATTTTAATTAGCCAGAAAATGAGATTAAATTATTGTGCAGACTGGTGGCTGATGTGTTCAGCTTCTGTCCAAGCAAGTATTTATGTTCCATTTTAAATGAGCTATCAGCTAAAATATATTCATCTTTGGCAGAATAAAGTTCAGAATCCAGGTCTTCCAGTACCCTTTTCATTAGTCTACAGAAGAATGACTGCTCACATGCTTTCTGATCTAGTAACCCTTACAGATACATATACTTGAATTTGAATGCTATTTTCTTAGCTTAATTCCAAAAGACAGTCTGCAGTCAATGTATTTTCTTATTTATGCTCAATGCAATACTGGGAAAAGAGACATTGAGTTCTCCATCAGAGCATTTCTTTGTATCACCTTGTGACTTTGAAATCTAAGTCTTAATGGATGTGTGCCACTTTCCTATCACTTACATTGAAAAGCAGAATTATTAAGTGACAAGCTCCTCAAGTTTGATTAAGCACATGTTGATACAATTTATTACAAACATCTCAACTTACATGTCCCAGAAAGGAGTAAAAATGCACTTTTAAAAGTAAAATTAATTAATATTTTCTTTGTTTCACAAAAGAAGGGAAGAAGGCTCTTGCCTTTCCAGATGTAGATGTGGCCCAGGCTTTAGTTGTGGACTTGGCAGTACTGGGCTAATGGTTCAACTCTACAATCTTAAAGGTCTTTTCCAGCCTAAATGATTCTGTGAATCTATGGGGAGTTTTAGGCATTAGACTTGTTTTAGGCATTAGACTTGTTTTAGGCATTAGACTTGCCCTTCAGCTCTGAAGTTTACTGCTCTGCTCAGTAAGGCAGGAACCTGAAGCCAACACCAAACCATCACATATTTATGAATACAGAGACAGAAATATCACATTGCCTGAAGTCACTGGCCACAGAGAAGTACTTGGAGCCCCAGGGAAGCTGAGTGGCAGTGGAGAAATGGGGACAGATCCTTAGCTGGTGCAGGATGTCATAATGACATTCATTTATTTTCTTGGCCTTTAGGCAGAAGTAGACTATGCTTTCAGAATCCCTGATCAAAGCAATTTCTCACTCCACTTTCTCACTTTGTCTCTTCTTAATCTCATGCAAGCTATTGCTTTCCTTGTCATCACAGCTAGAATTCAGATAGCTCATACTTGCTACATACAGCAGTTTATTCTTATTTTTACAAGAAGGCAATGGAAATGGAGTCCTTTTCTTAACTATGATGCAGCAAACACCTCCAAACACACTACAGAGCAAGACAAGAAGCTTAAATAAAACTATGAAACTTTATAGCATACTCCCTATCTCTTCCTTCCAGAACTCCTTTTCCCCTGCACTCWTTTTAAACTTCAACTGGGTGCTTCAGGATTATTGCTCATGCTGTATATGGCTATAGAGAGAAGACAAAATAAAATTTAAATTAAAAAACCCGAACACTAGAAACTTTGAGGAGTGTCTCCAAATGCACTTGTGAGAAAAGAGACTTTAATTAAAATGAAATTGTTTTATCAGTGTTTCCCAATTAATAAATACCATTCAACAAAGGGGGATTAACCCTCCTCTTGGCTGCTCATGAAAAGTTYGCAAGGACTGGTGCAGGCAGTATAAAAAAATCTCAAAACACATGTTTACAAGGTAGCCCCCAGAAAATAAGGCAAAAATGCCAATTTGGTTCATTAMCAAAAGAAAATTAGGAAATTTTTGACTTGAAATCAACAGAATGAGCAGAATCAAGAGATTTCAGCCACAGTTAAGTTGCTGACACAAAAGGAAAAAGCCAACATTGACATCTGAAACCTTTGCTTTGCCAGAATAAGAAAGCTCAAATGCAGAACAAATGCCTGATAGTTCCTCCATTCTCCTGAGTACAATGTAACACAATACAAATGCACRTACACAAGTTTAATTTCATCTCTGTTAGGGCACCAGACCCAAGTTTCTGGATCATTTACATTCCATTTAAGCTCTTATTCTGTCCAAATAAATTAATTTTTCCCAAGTCATACATATTTAGAAATGGGAGTAAAAACAATTCAAGAAAAATGTGAGTAAAACCAATTCAGAACAACCCCAAGCCTAGCATTTGAATTTAGTGTACTTTCTGAACTCTACAAAGGGCCTTTGCACTCTGTGAAATAGGGCATTTCTTAGAGTTCTTGATGACCACAATAACTAACTAACAAATGTCTATCTTCATTGGACCACAATAACTAACTAACAAATGTCTATCTTCATTGGTGTTGCTGTACAAGTAAAGTCATCTGCAGAGTGGGAAGGAAACAAACCCCCCTGAACAGCTCTGTCCAAAGCCAAATCTGCTGCTCCATGAGCCCTGTGCCACTGGCAGGTCTGACAGGTTTGGATGACACCTGGTCCAGATTTGCCAACTGCACCAGAAAATATCTTCTCTCTCTGAAATCTCTGCAGCTCAAGGGCTTGGAGGGTGTCTGTGAGCAAGCACACACACACACATTTATGGCAGCAACAGCTTTGCATTGCCTCACRTTACAAACAGTGCAAACACATACATCATAAATAGATCCATATCTATTTTAGATACAGTAAGTTTTTGTATGAATGGCCTAYATATTATTTTAAACAGTCACAGAAGATCTAAATGTATTGCTTGAAACTGGTAAGGATGGCCAAGTTTCTTAAGGAAGGATTATATTGCAAAAACAAATTTAAAATCAACAGAAATCTGCACTGTCTAAACTAAACAGTGCAATTATCAAACAACTCATGAAATGAAAACTACATTGAACAGCATAAACACTAGATAAAGGGAAGCACACTTTTCCAGCAATTCTATAGTCACTCTGTCAAAAAGAACACTATGCATTAATTTATTTGCTATATCAGGAGGATATAATCTATGTAGGTTTGGGGATTTAAATGGTATAGTAAAAAATTAAATAAAACTGATGTCTTTGAGTCATTGTTTTATTCTGTGTTGCTGAGAAGCAAAGTGGTAGAAAAGAAATGAAAAGTTAAATTTTCCATTAAGCAGTGTCTTAGAACACTGCCTTCAGAAAAGACACTACTGCTCATCCTGCTGTATTTAAAGTGGCTTTAAAGTGTGTTTTGACACAATCGTGCACAGGTGTCATTCTGCCATTTAAACAAAAGAGCAATAATTATTGGCACTGTGTACATCAGACAATGAAAATTTAGGCAAAACTTTTCGGTGTAAGTAGCTAACATTTTCCTGAGTCTGAGCCCTTTTTCCTACATAAGGAAACATGGAAAGATCCTATCAGCACTTACTCAGATTATCACAGCAGCACCTCTGCCTATGAGCAGTGACCTCAGCCCTACACACCCTTGTGCTGCATGGTGTTGAGAATTCAGAAATGCCATTTTGATTTAATCTTTGATTTAAAAAATAGTACAGCATCTCTTATATGTTATACAGGAGAATATACCTTCAACCTGCTTTGTACAGCCTTGGGTCAATCAATCCATACAAGTCCTTACGATAATTCCCTGCTGTTCTGAGCACTTCAGACAGAACTTAGGTGAACATATTTCAAAGCAGGAATTAAATATGATCTTAAACAATACAGCTGATTTACAAGCTTCTTGTGAAAGGAGTAGCCTGAATGGGCAGAAGGGTGATGGCTTTCATGGCAGCAGACCCCAGCAGCAGAGGCAGAGGCATTTACTCAGCATGTTTTGCTTGTAATGTGCACCAGGCCTGACCAGCATTACTCTGCCCTTCCAATGGCTCTGTGCACAGTTGCTCCCAGCAGCAGCTTCAAATGATAAATTTCAAATGTCAATGCAAGAGATGAAGTGCATGATATATTTTTCCCCATGCCATGAGCCCAGGGAACTTAGAGTTGGTCATCTCATTATTTAGATTAATGCCTCAGGACGATTTAATGTTTTACTTTGGGTTAATCACATTAGCAATAATATAATGCATCTACCATGGCCTGGGCTTCTTTCCAACACTGTGCTGTTTATGTGCAAGGAAAATAAAGGAACAGACACCTAAAGTAATTCAGAGAACAAACATTTTACTGCTCTAAAAATCATTGATATAATTCACTGGAGGGAACTGTTATTTCTGAGCCAGAAATTGACTAATCTCATCTACAGGATTTTGTCAAAATACATCTGCAGAGTTTCTTTTCCCCATACAGATCTTCTGTAAAACCAGTTCTCATTTTGCCTAGCTGACAAAGTTTATTAGTAACCTGAGTAAGACACCAACAAAATAGCCTAATTCCTTAATTTTTTTTGAAAGCTCTAATCATCTCCATGGAGTTCATARAAGTAGCAGTTAGGATCTTCACTATGTGCAAAAATAATACTTTTTGTAATGCCTYGGTGTTTCTTTCTGCATTAACTGAAAATTTATTTTTAATAATATACCAGGGATTTTTTTATTAATACATTTCCAATATTGTGTACAGAGCATTTCATCCGTTGACTTCCTCACAGCATGGGGAGAGGCATGGTAATAATAATGAAATTCTTAAAGCACATGGAGGCTGATCAATACTGTGTTTTCTTTACTGCCTCTTATTGAAAAGATGATACACAGATGCATGTGTGTGTCTAAATCTCTCCCTTTGCAACATCTCAAATTAAAGCAAAAAAAAGCACCTGCCATCACCAGTAGCTTCTTAAGACGTGTAGCYTGGTATTATTGAAAACACAACATCTTTGACTTAAAGTAATGGAAATCAAAATGTATCAGCCCCTCTTTTTTTTATTCCCTCAAAACAATAAAGATTTTGGATGGGAGGCATCAGAGTCGCCTCATGACAACCTTCCCACACTGTGCTGTGAKTCAGTAGCTCAAAAGCTCACCTTTGTCAGGATTAACTGGGTTGGCACTCAAAAGAAGTAACATCCTTACTGCCAAAAAAGGGACCCAATTCCATCCTTCCTTCAAAGTCAATACTGCATCAACACTATAATATGATATCTAGGGATTCTCTTATTCTCTGAGTCCCAGTTCTCATCTGAGATATAAAACTCAGGTGAAAACTGAATTGCAAAATGACACCTTGAAAGTGATAATTGCCCTGTATACCTCAGCTACTACCATGCACACTTCTCATATCTGAACTTCTCCTGCAGTTTTATAAAATTATTCAAGTCACATTATTTTTCATGCGTTATTATTTTTCAGTTTCTTTGACTGGAGCACAGTATTCCTGAGTGATGTGACCCTTGTAACCACATTTTTCTGCAGAGGTGTCTCCATCTTAACTATCTGAACAGATTTTTCCCAATCTATACAAAGCAAATTTCTAATAATTTTATAACATTTTGATATCAAATAATCTACTGTTAGTGTGAGAGTTTCATTTTAGAAGACTTCTGGTAGCAGTTATCCTGAATTTTAGATTTACTGAGGGTTTGGGGTTTGGCTTTTTTTTCTGTAGCTATGATTAAAAATAAAAATTCAGGAGGATTACAGTCCTTTCAAGCTTTCCCATCCTTTGCCCATAAATCTATGTCTGATTGCCTACAAGCAATCACCTCCCTGCTCAGTAAGTGCAGTGTTGCTGTGAGGGGCAGTGCCCATTAACTGACTGTGGCTGAGCCTCCTCATACCCTGCTCTGGAATTCCTGCCCTTCCTGCMCTTCAAAACAACAGGGAGATTATAGACAATCTAAATGCTTGAAAAGCAGGCAGCAAAGAGCTTGTCTTGTTCTAYAGAGCTCAGGTTTTACATAAATGAGCTGCATAAAACAATCTTTTTCGTTCAGTGAGTAAATGACAGCAATGGCAGTGAGCGCCAGCCTCCAGGTGATGTTAATGAAACCCAGGCTGATGAGTGATGCCAGCACAATCATARGTGGAGAGTTAAAATGACCACCACCCCCCAGTATAACTCAGAAMTGCTGAGAAGCTGGCAAAAGTCTCAGGGAAACATTCTTAGGAAAGACACAGCCCTGGTRTCAGCGTGCTCCCCGTGCAGTCAGTAACAGCGGTGACATTGCTTGACTGGGAGCTGAGCGCTGTGCCCAGCCCTGGGAAACCTCCCCTCACACACTGCAACCAGAGCCTGCTCAAAAACCCGTGGGGGCATTTTAGGATAAGAACAGATTAAAAACAAACCTGCTCTTGTGGTGCAGCGAGAGTGGAATGGCTCACATACAAGCACATGACACACAGACCAGTCCTTACTGAGGAGTGGGGAACAGAACAAGGATTTGCCAAACTGTCAGAGGGATCTGAACATTGCCAAGTTCCCAGAAAAACAATTGCATCTGAGATACATTGTCCAAATAAGAATATAAAAAAAGAGGCRGAAATGGTGGTGCTTTCCACATACTTTAGAACAGAAATTTTATTAATCTTAATGTGAATTACTAAAAATATCATTTTATGACAGATTTTTCTTCTCCCTAAGGCTGAATTAAAAATATAAAACATGCAAGTTGTTACTCAGAAAAGCAAGCTACACACACCAAAGTAGAAGGTGAGAGCTGGATCACCTACCATAGTGCAATGAAATGTTCAGGAACAACATAGAAGTATATATGAAAAATCAAAATGGGGCAGGAGGAAGGCAGGGGGAAGCAAAACAAGGAAAATAGTGCTGATCAGCTGATGTCCCAAAGGGATATCTAACATTGCTGCCAAGGGCCTATGGGTTTCACCAGTTATCTGTCAACCACATACTGAATATATTTAATTGTACATTCTTGTGAAATCCAATAGTTCTAGAGAAAGMAAAGAAATCCAATTTCCCACGCATTCACTTTGTATCAGAGGCAGGAAACAACTGTGAGTTTGGGTCCCTAAAGACACATGTACATATGGACACAAGGATGTAAAGCTTGTAAAGCCCTGCAATTTTCAGCATCACACTTGAAAACAGGAACCCCCTGCAGCCACTGCCTGAAGATGAAGTGCTGAGCTGACCTGCAGCCTTGTGCTGTGAGTTAAACCTCCCCAGCTCATGGTGAGTAGCATGGTGCTGGGGCAGAGTGGTTTGGCAGAGTCAGTAGCTGCTACTTTTCCAATTTGACATGGAATTTGGTGTAATCTCTATAATTATTGTGCCTGTGGACATAAATGTACAACTTGCACTTCCCAGCCACTTAGATTTGATCATCTTTGATGTAACAAGCCTGAGCGTCATAATAAACAATAACACCTTTTATGGTATCATAGAACCTATTACAGTAATTTTTCCTTAAACCTGAAAACTCATCCCAGTTCTGACATTGTCACCAGAAGTTTGTCATTTTGGTTGCTGCCAACTTTCACGCTGATCTTTTCCAATTCTATTCATGTGCATTGACACTACTACAAATGATGATTTCTAAAAATTCTACAGAAGTTAAATTATGTTAACTTGACTCAACTTAGGATCATATTTTTAAGCAAGAGGCCTGATTGCTCTAYAGGAATATTCACACAGCACAATAACATTGATAATCTACCATGTGTGCCAGAAGCASGGCAGGGAAGTAAATCCCTGCTGCTCAGGATGCTGCACTGCTCCCATAACTGCAAGACATGTGACCTTGCACTCTGCCATGCAGATGTACCCTGTGACTCCAGAGTGGCCATACCATTCCAGTGCCCCTGTCCCAATATTAGGATAAAATAGGATTATCAGAATGGAGAATCAGATRTCAGCTATCTACAGATCCAGTTCATCATTCTGGCTGCTCTGCAAATAAGTTCATTATGTAAATGCMAGCCATCATCTGTCTTTAAACTTTAGAATTTTCTTCACACAGCTGCACAGCTATAATAAAGTGGTAAAATTTTATGCAGTGACATTACTCTCAGTTTCACAATCTTTTTGATTAAGGTCACATCCAGAAACYATAACTTGTGAATCTCTTATAGAGCACTACAATTCTTTCTTCGCCTTATCTTCTATTTGCATTTACACATTATCTTCATGCATTTCACCAACTTTTATTTGGACACCATTTATAACAGGTGTATTAATTTAACTGTCAATTCTGCAACAAAGTAGTTCTCCATATGTCCACCAAAAATGGTGCATAGACTTTGACCACAGAACAAATGTTTAGCATTTTTTAAAATTTATCTTACCAGTTTTATGTAATTCCAAGTTCAAAAGTCAAATTCTRTCACTTTTACCTCTTACATGATTCGACAAGTTTAAAATTACACTTTTCATTCCATTTCAACATGTTGCATATAGAAAGCATTAGCTGCATGACAAACAGCTGTCATAAATAACCATTTAGGAAGCATCATTTACCTACTAATTTCTTTTAACCCTCCTCAGCATGAAATTAAACTGATTTGTTCTTTCTGCTGTGAGGTGCAAGTGATTACTCTTGCCTTAAACTTAAACTGAAGTGTTTTCATTTATTAAGAAAATCAGCTGAACTTKGAAGATCTATACTCATGCCATAATTCCTCATGGGTTTGCCAGTGAAATACTGTGCTAGAAAAAAGCAGATGTTTTTGACAGTATCAATCTACAGAAAAAGCAGCATGTAGCAGCAATAGAGCAATCTAGAAGGAAAAGCAGATTTTAGGTATCAGTTTGTTAGGAATACACATCACACTTACTGTCACATGGACAAGAACAATGTCCTGAGAAATTATCATTTATCCTGAAGGTTTTTTAATTTCAATTACAATGATTTATTAGAGATCATGAAACAACCTTTTTTTGGATTTTACTCATGTTTCTATTCTTTACAGTTAATAATTCTGTACTGAATGCAATATGCTGATGATGGATAGCTACAAGCTTGAGATTTATTYGTGCAAAAATATTCAAGACTCCTGTTGCAAATGCTGTTTAATGGCCATCTTGGAAAATTGGGTTCTAAATCACTTACTCAAAAAACCCTTCATGGGATGTGTAGCTTTTGAGACATAAGCTGAGGCTTAAGGACTGGTTTAGTTACAGTGAGACAGCCAGWGGAAGGCTGAGGCCATTGCACTGACAAAGTGACTTCTTCCAGTGAAGCCTTTGACAAGCAAAGAAGCCAATATTGTTATTAACTTACAGCAGCACTCTTGGAGCTCTAAACAAAAACACAGCTGTGCTAGATTTTGTACAAACATAATAAAGGATGTGTATTTACAAGCTAAATATACAAAACAGACGAGCCATAGGGTGAAGGAAGTGGTGTTCTCCCCATTTCATAGTATCRGGCCAGAAATGGATAGAGATGCCAGACTTGTCACACCTCTTGCAGTGCCTTTGTTTCCCCACTGATGCAGAAAAGGATACAGAGGACCCTTGGCTGATCCTGACCCTCATGTGACAGCTCAGTGATGTCCTGTTCCACCAGGTACACATTTACCATCACACACTTTGAGCAGGGGAAGATTGCTACTTGCATTAGGAGAGATTTCTCTTTCCCAGGCTTGATCTTTWGTTCATTAAATCATTAGCTGCATTAAATAATACAGAGATAAACAATTTTTCTAGGGGCTTCAAGTAGATATAATTAATTACATGTTCTCAGKACAAGGTTTTAAATAAAAGCAGTCCTGGCTGCCTCAGCTGCTGGGGCACACCTAAGCCCATGGCAATTGCAAACCAGACTAGGTAGGACTGCAAGGAAGATTTCACTTGCATGAACCAGGCCCTGCTGTGCCAGTACAGAAAGCCTGTGCAGGCCCAGAAGGACAATTTCAGTAATTAGAATTCAGATTTCAGAGAAATGTCTCTATTTGCAGGTTTCCCAGCACTTAAAGTGAGGGAGGGCTGAGAATCACACTTGTAAGTACAGACACCAACATTTCTGCTCTGTGTGCCTAGATCCTCATGAAGATGTGAGTCTATATAGGGTTTTATGTGACTCCACTGTAGAAAGAAGAGATTTTACCCTACACTGTTGTTTTTGTGGTGATGTGAGGGAATTAAAAGTTTACAACGCCTGAATAGTGATTTACTACTCAGTATTCCTAGGGATTGGGTSTGTATTTCTTACTACTGATTCCCCTGGCAATTTGGGATTTATCTTTTGATCCATTTTCTTTTCAAACCACATAAGGAAAGAAGTTATCAACTGCTTTGTATTCAGTGACAAATTCCCTCTCTTATTACCAAGCACATTCTGACTTTTGCTAAAAAAATGATGCACTTGATAGCACACAGGGATTTAAATCCCATCCACGGCAAGGGGTACTTGTGCAGATTAATGCACAGTTCCCAGCAATTCTTAGGCCTAATTGCTAGAGGCTGGATGAAGTCAAAAGCTTCCCTTCCACATTTTGAGCAGAGCAACTGGAAGCATTCTCTGAATCCAGGTTTTGATCCAGTCCTTATTTAAAAAYGAAAAACCATGGCACATGCCCTACCACACCCCAATCCCCCACCCAAAAATCCTGAAAAGGGCAATACAGAGAAGCTGTCAGGGGTTTGATTTCCTCCTTATCTAGGGCAYTTGGACCTGAGGTATTAYTAAAGCCTATCTAAACACATAAAGTMAACTTCACTGCAATATAGAACTGATTAAGTCTTTGAATTTGTCTTCATGGAACAGAAATCCTCCTAATGTTTAATGTATAGAATAAGATGCAGAAATAGGCAGAAATAAAAGCATACAATATTTAGAAGACAAACAAGGAACAGAGACCAGCCAGGGAAAGTGGGACAGAAAGGCAGAAGAGAAGCAGCAGGAAGTAAAAGACAACTGGAGAACAGAGACAAAAGGCGATAGCAAGAAAAGAGAAAAAATATTAAGAAAATATTTTTTCTGAGCACGCATTAGATTTTCTCACAGGAATAGAAACCTGAGACTGTTAAAAGGGGAAAGATGTTTGTACAAATATTATCAGGATATCTGTTACAGTAATTCATACGYATTTTAAGCTTACAAATTCTACTGGCAATAGCATTAGATCTAGCAGGCCTTTTGAAGAATTCAAGGTTGCAAACTCCAAGTGCATATCTATGATTAATTTCAGTCTCATATAATTYGGTATAGTTTGTTTTTTCAATATTTAATATTTAGAAATATTAAATTCTACTTCATGTCAAGTGTATCAGAGCTAATTCTAGAAGACCATGACTTTCAATCCTAGGGGCCTGATATTAGGCTCCCAAGCCTATGGTTGGATATTAAATAATTAGCCACAATTTCAGAACTGATTAGACTGCATTAACGTCGTTCCTACTTCATTAAATTACAGAAATATATTGCTATTTTAATGCATTAAAGAAATCTCCCATATAATGCAAAGAATAATTTGGTTCTTTTCCCACGGGACTTTAAACCACCTGGTAATATTCTGGTATCCAGACTAACTCCCAGTAGTGACATACTATTCCATGAGAAAAACAGCAATTACATCTGACCATGTATTTTAAATGAGGGCAAATAACAGACCAAGTAAAGTGTCAGCTCAGGCTCTGTGAATTCATGTGGCATAGAARCCTTCTTTTCATTTTCATACATTAACAACCTAAGGTTGAATTCCTTATTTAWTGTTGTTTTTTTCTAGCTTTAAATGTAATACTGTTAGGATGTCACGTGAGAATCTTCATTTGTGCTGTATTATAATAATTTGTTGTCTGCAAAATAAACAAAGCAAAATGTCTACCTGTCTCTGTAGCTATAAAGATGAGAAATTACAGATGCAGAGAAGCTTCAGCACACCACAGATTCTGCAGAACTCAGAAAAAAAAATTAGGATTTACAATACCAGTTAATTCCTGCTGTCAGTGGAATTAGCTATTAGTTATATCCTGCTACTGAATCAATATCACAGCCAGAAACTCTGGTCCTACCATCCCCATGGCCTCTCCCTTTTCCCATTTGCTGTTACAGTCCTTTGAGTCCTGGCTGAAATGTTTTCTGTTGTCTTATCAGTCTCTAATAACACATCATAACTCCAACACACACAGCCAGAGTGGTGGTTTCTCAGCTCCAGTGAGGTGAGAACTGCATGAAGACTAAATTACTTCTGTCCCAGAAGCGACCTTTATCGAGATCAAGTTAAGCTCATTAAGAAGATTGTTGGGAAGTCAGGTGCAGCTGAAAGGCAGGGCTGCAGCACAATCACCTGTAAATATGTTGGACTTCTTTACTTCCAGAGCTCTGCAGGCTCCAGCTGAYGTGCTGCTGGTGGGTTTATCTTGGCCTGGTGCTGGTGCACACATCTAATGAATCAGCACAGTGCAATAAACAGTGCCTGTGCTCAGGAAACAGATTGGCTTTCTGATTCTGACCTGGGTTATGAGTTTGGCACATTTGTGCCACTGCTGCAGCCTTCACTGCAGGCACKGTCCTTACCCTGCAGCCTGGGCAGGGCTGTCTCACACTGCTCTGTTTCACAGGGCTGAGCACAGATAAGGCCCTGGACATTTCTGTGCTGCACATGGCAATGACAAACCCACTGTCAGATACACGGTTAAACCTCTGGGTAATGATTCTTTTCCTTTTCATATGTAAATGTTTCCWTTTTAATGAAATGGAAATACCTTACTTGCTTTATTCCAAACTAATGAATAGAGTTAATGTCATCAGAAGCTTTTCCTTGCAATTTAAGGGCCAAGAGGACAAAAAAAAAGAAAATAAAAGAATGAGAATCTGCTATTCATTCTGTCTCTTTGTTGAGTCACCACCAGGATGGTTATTTTTAATAAAAAGATAGAAGTATTTATGCCTGAAGGACTCGGGTTTGTTGGAGCTCTAGAGCTATGATAGAAGAATTTTTTTTTTGTCAATTCAGTATTTATATATGAAAAGCATCTACTTTGCATATAGTYCCTGTCATTTTCTCCAGTCCAATAAGAGTCTATGCATAACATTCACAGGAAAGAATGTTGAGGTATGCCATTGTTAATATTTAATATTATTTTAAAATATAATGTGATGCGTTATTACCAAAAGCAAATCTATACTCAAAAATTAAGACTATCAGAAAACCAGTATAGTGGCCTTAAATTAATATCCAGYGAAAGACTACATTTTCTTTGCATCAGTAAATTCTGGTTTATCTTCTGGACCTGCTACTTATCTGGGAGCTTGCAAGGTGTATAGGGGTTGTTGGTCACCTTAGCTGTGGACTTCAGAGTTGGGTGATAATAAGGTGCATTATTTATAATCCTTCACTGCTTTCCATACTTTCTTTTGTCTTTCACCAGCACAAGCCTCTGTTGTTCAACTTAAAACATTTTTCAATTGCATTTCTCCTCAGCTCTGAGTATCAGCCATAATCAAAATATGCAATTCTTCCCTTAAACCACACCCCTTTAAAGAGTCAATTTTATTTTTTTCCCATCCATATGGGATGGGAAAGTGCTGCCCAGGTTACCATCATCTTGTACATCACTCTGCAGTCTCCTCTCCCTTCTGTGTTGCTTCCCTGTACCTGGTGTGCCAAGTGAAGGCTTTTCCAAGCGCCTCAAGAGATCCATAAAGCAGCACAGGCAAGACAGACTCGAGTTCTGCGATCCCATCCCCCACTTCCAACTGCAGTTCCTCAGCCCTGCTCTTCTGACAGCAATTAAGCATTTCCTAGCACAGAGTAACAGCTTGATTGTCTCTCCCCAGAGATGGAYCAGAGCCAGGATAAAGATCTAGTCTCAGGTGTTAGGAGTGGCAGTTACGTGGAAACTTAAGTTTTCTAAAAACTTCAGAACTTCCTTAATTTAAAAAAYGATCTTAATGTTTTCCCAGCTCTTCTCCTCATTTCTCACCTAGTAGGAAATGAGTGACACAAGAAGCATTTTTACACTCAAAGCTGTCTAATATACACCAGATCATTACCATWTGTCCTCAGGTTTGGTTTTTTGGTTTTTTTTAACAGAGTCGGCGTAGATCCAGATGAAGATCTGAAAGCTAGAGCTGCGAGCCAGGTATGTCAGGCTTTTGGACATACATGCTGAATTTAAAAGTGCTCAGTGTTTGGCAGATCATGGCTGCATCTGTGGAAATGAGACATCTCAGAACAACATTTAATCCCTCAGAATTAAAAAGAAGAATGTGTAATGCCCATCTCTRGTAGGTCAGGTGTATGAAAATATTTTTCAGTTACCTTTCACATGGAAGCCTGAGTACATTGTGAACYTGAAACCTCTAAAGGGGGCTCCTGAACAAGGTGCAGCTGTTCATCTGCGCCCTCCCATTTTCTGTCATATATGCATGGTGCAGTTTCAAGTGCAGCACKGCCTGCAGCAGCAGGAGGAATCTGTAGAGTCAGTGCACAGAGACATGACCTGTGGCTCAGCACTGTGGGTGCAACAGCAGGGGAACTCAGGAGAAGCCTCAGTGCAGCTGACAAGGTGCCGAAGCAAAAAACCAACAAGTGTCYGATATTGGTGATACCATCCCATGCACCCTTTCAGACAAAACTGGAACTGAAATTTAAATCATCCAACAATAACAAAAATGTAGAAAATAAGCTGAGGAAGATATAGGATACTTTATTCATTTCAAAATACATCAGAGATACCATTAGGCAAAATTTGAATATCTTATGTGCTGAGTRTTACTAACATTTACACATTTACGAAAGCACATAAAGTTAATCTCAATTTTCATTGTAACAAGTAGAATTCAGGTGCCTAATTATCCTAACATTTCTTTTAAAAGAAGGAAAACCAACATTACTTACACTGACCACATCTTTCATTCTACAACCCAGTCACTATTGATAAAYGTTTAGCATAACCCTTCATTGCACCATAGCAAGGCACTGTTTTATTCTGAGGGGCTCATGCTAAATTCACTTTCCTAAGCATCTTGGTAGGAATTCCTGCAATGCCTCTGCCCAAATTCTGAACAAGAGCAGGACACAGAACCACAGTCTATTCTTGACTGGAGTACAGAGATACAGAATTGCAGAATTTTTCTGCTTTTCAGCACTCATGAATTATCAAAGATCAGGGAATGCAGCATAAAATTGACTGAATGCATGTTTTACAAAAACCTGATTTCTTTAGAAGCTGCTAGGCATCTAATTTTCTCATTCTTTTACTGAAAATGAAAATAATAATGTTTATTTACAACAGTAACACATCCAGTGTCCCAACTGTGCTCTGTGAATTAACACCTATCCCTTCTGACAAAACTGAGCAATACAACACAGAAGGTGTAAATAAATATAACACTTTTCATGCCCTATCATGTCCAGTTCAGCATTCCTTATAGTAGTATATTGTACCTTGGAAAATAGTTTTGYTGTTCTGATTATTCTTCCCTCCTCCCATGGTATTTTAATTTCATTTTCTGACTTTTTTTATATTTGACATCTCAATGTTTCAGTAATTCACACCTTTGCTGCATTCTCTGTTGTCCTCACTGTTTTAACTCAGTACCTATCATAGTTATTCAAGTCAGGTTGTTTCTTCTAATTTTCTCTTCTTCCCCTATGTTTCTCTTTACTTTCCCTTTATTTCCAAAATGATGGTTTTGCTTAGTTTACCTTTCACAACTTATTTTCTTCCTATGTTACTGAGTTTTCACAGTGGAAGCAGTTGATTTTCCTACACATCCATCCCTGCACAAATACTGGGTGAGGTGCCAGTACCTCCCACTGCCACTTAAGGCTCTTGCCCAGATGAACTTTAAACCACATGCCCACTCTCAGTGCTGTTAATTGAAGATTCAGGGGAGATTGTACCAGAAATAAGAACAAAAAATCTTCAAGAAGAAGATGCTTAAAAGAGAGCAAAAATTAATGGAAAAGAAACCTCTAGGCCTCTCCCTGCTCAGTCAGAGTACTCAGCCAGAATGGGAAAGCTACAAGGTCTGCTACCAAGATTTGAATCWAGCTCCTCTGTGACCACCCTACCAGGACATGGGTACCTTGTGGGAGCCTCTCAATCCATGTCTATAACCATACCTAGATTTTTTTTTTTAAGGGCAGAAGAAGCCTTAAAGACCTTCCACCTCCTGGGTACTATGTCAGATACAATACCAGTTATATGACTGCAAAACCCTTTTCCTTCCTTACCTCTTCATCTTTTTCTCCCTTCTTTCCTTCCTTTGCCTCCCAAAAAATCAATTCTCTATGAAGAGATTTGATTTCTTCAATAATTCTATATACACAGTTATTTCTACACTTCTGATTATGTTCTATTTTGGGCTACCTGAACCAATAATTTTGGCAGTCAGCTGGCAACAAATTCCAGTTCAAACTGTAAGACCTGAAATCCCAGAGCTCCTTCCCTAGAAAAGGTGTAGAGCCTCTTTGTGTATAATTAACATCTGCACTACACCATACCGTGATCCATCAGAAGCATATCTCAGTTGCAATTCTGTCTTGCCACACTTAAATTTGTCATTAAATCCTTATCATAGCATGAGCAGAAACAAAAGAAGTAGCCTCATATTCATACACATTTGCTTATTGATGGACTGTCATAACTTAGTTCAGAAAGAAATTACAAAATACATACTAAAATAATATATATTATTGTATAGAAAATAGTATGTAAAACAAACCACTTTGCTGCATATCATGTACAGGCAGTGTATAAACAGCAAAAGCTAACACTGAAAAGCACAATGCAGGGACACAATCACTAAGCATAGTTACAAAGTGGGTCTATTTAAAAAAGGCAAAAGCTAAAAAAACAAAAAAGTGAGCTATTTAAATTCCCATTAAAGACAGTCAACAGGATATTTCATTCATATGGTTTAYGTATCTCAAATTCTGCCATGTTAACTTCAGTTGAGAGAAGGCAAGAATGTATTTTCTACAAGCACTTCAGCAAAAATGTTGTAGATATGCTATTGATCTCAGGAAAAAACTAAATAGCATGCAAAATGCTTATCAATATCATCTCTGTCAAAATAATCTGCATAGTTTATTTAACTGTCCCTACATCTTTGTAAGTATAATAAGGAATTTAGATACACTGTTCTCATCAGTTTCATCTGCCAGCTGGTTGGTGAATTTATTGCAAAGACTAATGAGAGTAATCTCCATATGGGCAATTCGCATATGGAAGAAGAGATGTGAAAAACTTTGGCATTTTCCCTTCCCAGAGAGAACTACTTTTACCTTTCTGAACTGTAGGGAAAGTGAAAAGTTACTCTTTAAAATCATAAGATCCAAAATAGGATCCAAGGATCTGCAAGAGCCCTGAAATATTCACACCRACATCTCCTGTCCTCCCTTGCACTGTTCCTGCAGGAGCTGCACTCCAGATAAACACCCAGGTTCCCATTACTGCAAGAGCTGATAACACAACACAGATTTCATAGACAAAAGGAGGAAGGTGCAACATGTCAAACTAGAAATAAAAGAAGGCCCAGGTCAGGACCAGAAAGCCCCTGGGAGATTATACTCTTGTGTAGACCTCTTTGTCCACTGCTTTCAACAACTGATTTTCCGGAATGAGGAAACCTTCTTCCTTAAGAGGAAGCTAGAAGTGCAATGAGTTTAAAGAGAGGAATTAACCAACAACAACATGACAATTCAAACAAAGGACACAGGCCATTTACAGAGCTCACTGTGCTTTTCACAAGCCATCCTCTGCACCACAAGCCATCCTCTGCACCTCTGCTACATGAGTAGCCCACTCCACAATATGTTTATTTCCTTCTCTTCCTCATCTTTATTCCTGTGAGCTCAAGTCCTTCCCTCTCCTTTATTCCRTGTTCTTATTGTTCTGGCTTAACACCGATTTTGCCTACAGTCACTTACAAACAATTCCTGCTTAAATGTTTCAACCCTTCTCCCAATCTTTATCTTGCCAAAATGCACTTTAAGATGTTTAGAGCTTGGAAGAATGTTCTGCTGCTTGGTTAGGGATTAGTTCCATCTTCTCCCCCACCCCCCCCAGCTTCCCAGTTACTGGGAGAGTTGCTAAAATATTCAATTCAGTTAATAAGGAAACAGATCCCAAGAATAATATTTGTTCTATTTGATGCATTTGCATGTTCAGTGTGACCACATTAGCAAAATCATAACAGCTACAGCATGGATTCTGTCTAACCTTATTCAAAACTCAATGACATCAATGCTTCCATTGTTCCAAAGTTCCCATGAACAGGTTGCCTGGGAACGAGACCTTACACTTTTGAGGGTCAGACCATTGGCATTATCATCACCAATTTACATGTATATTCATGTATTATAAGCTATTCTAATATATTAGATTAAAACATGAAAATTAACAGATTCATTGGTCTAAAATTGCATAAAGAAAAATATTCTCATTTAAATACTAACCTAACATGCAACAAAACAAAACCAAGACAACAGTTAAGTATTGTAAGAGAACTGGCCATCCCATTCCTAATTTCATCCTGACAGTAATTCTTGCACTAGTAATGATGTGATACCTAGAGTATGACCAAATTGCCTGTCTTTGTACAGATAACTGTTCCTAATTTATTACTCCAAATTAGGACCCTGAGGAAAAGGATAGTCCACCTCTCTACCTGTGCATCATGTTACAGAATTAATACCCTTGCAGAATGGAAAGGGTATTTGGAGCCTTTTCAATTCAACTCATGTGCCCCTCCCCTTGGAAAGAAGTAGAAAGGACTTTCCTAGTTATTAGAACATCTCAATCCCTTTGGGAAAGATATTTTGTTAGACATACACAAACAGTCTCTGATCATGTAGGAGTAAACTGAAGTAATTCCACAATGGCAATTAAATCAAAATATCATTTTATTGATCTCAGAGTATAGCACTTCTCAACTGCTTAAGAAATCGGAATCATTCATAAGAATAAATGCTACATGCTTGCAATGAGTGCAGCAATGAGAAATGTGCTGTATGAGCCAATTTTCTCCTGAACTGATTCACAGGGATGACATTTGTGCAACAACAAAGCTTTTTTAAATAARAAAAGTACATTTAATTGTAATTTGGTCTGACATGTATTCTTAATATCAGAACTCAATGTTTTATTTATTTTATAAAAATGCTTCTCACTTCATTCATTTGTTTATTTTGCAGAGTGCACCTAACTTGGATAAAAATACAACCAAAGCTGAGAGTGCATGGCTGTTCAGAATATGGTATGGCTTTGACCACAAGTATCCTTTTCTGTTATAAACCATGAATAAGAGTTGCACTAATATTTGCCTTAAAGTATTTAAGAATCAAAAACTATTATACTTGTGAAAACCAAAACAAAAGTGTAATCTATTTTAAYGCATTACTAAGGAGAAATTTTGCAAGTCCAAGGCAGCAGAAGGTCCAGCCACGACTGAGGCTATGCAGAGAGGGAACAAGTTAAGGAGCTCTGAGCTACAGTAGCATATAGACAATACATTTAAATTAATTAACCTTCTTAAACTCCTGGATAAAACTAATCCTATCATTATTTAGATAGGGTGTAGATTCTGTATTTGGGGAACCAAAAGGCTGGAGTCAGAAGCAGTCAAATGCCTGCTGCCTGACCATATACTCAGAAAGCAGTAGCTACCTAAGAAAAAAATAAGACAACACTGGTTTGCCCACACCTTTAATAAAACAGAGAAAGAGGCATCCATTATAAAAAGCTCCCAGGACTTTCCTAAAGCTCAATCTTCTTCCTAATCCCTGGATGCCTGAGCCTTTGTGCTTTTATTCACATTGCTTCTGAGGCATGTGTAGTACAGAGCTTCAATATGGGCGTCTGATGCTTTACTCCAGGAAGTCTGGTTTCCATGTCTTTTGCATTTCAAGAAAATATTTTAAGTGATAAAAGAACATCCTGCCTAAGCCAAGGCAGAACTTACAGTCTGCCAGACACTTACAGAACTTACAGACACTAATGCCTGTGCAAAAACTGTAAACACAACCATTCTGATTTGCCGTCGTTTTAAACCGACCCTGCACAGGCTTTGCACAGCTGCCACTGAGATCCCACAGCAACAATTCCCCCCTAAGCCTTTAGCAGACACACAGTGAATACAGGAGAAGCCCACCAGCTGATTGCTGTGCATCCTGGCTCAGGAGCTGAGCMGGCAAAGCCCTGCCAATGCTGTCCCCACTATCCAGCAGCACATCTATTGGTCACTCACCCTGCACCAGCAAGCAGAAAGTAATGCTCAGGCTGCATATGTGTTTTTGCTGATACCAGCTGCAGCAAACTAGAATGAAATATTTCAGCTGATAAAATGTARTTCTTTGGGAATACAGCTTCCTTGGAGAGTTCAACTGAAGTTACCCTTCAAAGAGACTTTTGATGGAAAAACATCTTTTTGGTTAGAAAGGGATGTTTTTTCCTTAATTCATCTACTGGAGTYGTTTTAAAGGCCAAAAAGCACTTAGCATTAAAATTTTTCCCTTGGATAATTCTTCAAGAATACATAGTAATAGTAGGTAAATGTCATATGAAGTGAGAAAATATGTTTAAATGTTAATGTTGAGTACCAACAGGACTGGCTTTAACCACCCCTTTTTCAGAAGAAACAGCCTGTGGTGGTGGTATATCCTAGAAACTATAAGTCAGAAGGAACAGGTGAACAGGGTAAGAGGAAGGGGGAATTTTTCCTCTGAAGATAAAAAATTGAAAAGAGCAAGCAAAAAATGTGGAAGGCAGGAGCAGGACAGAAGCATGCATTAAAGACATCAAAGAGAACAAGGGCAGAGATAGAAAACAAGGGACAGCGGCAGAAGAGGGAAAGAGAAATCAATGTGAAAAAGTCAGCAGTACATGCAAAACAAAAAGTGTGTGGAAGGCAGCAGAAGTATCACTTCTCAGAGATGATCTGTATGGTAGAGATCTTGAATATGGGTGCCTGATGCTTTATTCTATAAATTCTGGTTTCTATGTCCTTTGCATTTCAAGAAAATATTTTAAGTGATTTTAAAAAATAGAATTTTTTAAAGAACACATTTATTCATGTCAGTCTCACTACCAGTCAAGCCGTAATCTTCCTTTAGAATTCAGATGTTCAGAGATTATAGCTGTGCCATTACCCTAAAATATATATTTATTACAAATAATACATCTACATTTCACTAATCCTGAAAGTGTATGCCCATATTCCTGCAGGGAATCATAGTTCAACCCAATAATGCTGTGACTCACAGCTCTAAGCTTTTCTTTGGTAAGAATACTTCTGAAAGACATTCTTTTCAAGGAAAAAAAAACTACTCACCCAAACTTTCTTTTGCCTTTCCCTGCCTAATATTATAAAGCCATGTTGCTAGATTTAGAAGAAATTGCCACGTAGCATAGTACTTTTCCCCAGTACATGACTGCAGAGAGRATTATGATAAAGTTTTCAAAGAAAAGATACAGCAAACTAATAACCTGTGTCACAGCTGAGACAGCCACAATACACAGAGTATTATCATACAATTCCAGAAGGCTTTAAGCATTCTCCCATACACAGTAACACCTTACCTCACCAGAAGGCCTCAGGTGTCTGCCCACACAGAGTAACCTCAGGACATCTCAGAAGGCTGCAAGCATCTGCCCTTCTGGCTCTTTAGCCCAGCCTTTTATCCCCTCCTGTTGATGCAYTGCACCTGTGTGCCCTCTGYTCCCTTTGGTGGTTGGTCAGTGCCCCTGGGCACTCCATGGCTCACTGCTGTCAGTGCTGCTCACCTGCTGCTCACAGCTGAAACCAACTGGGGATCAGGCTCAGCCCATCCCARTCACCACAAACTGTGCACCTACATATCTGTTCATATACTTCAAAAGCATGCAAGACTGTGACATTTCTATAGTTTGACATTTGCTCTTAGGCATTAACACAAATCTACCCACTCTTCTGGCAATGACATCTCTTATGCCTATATTTATTTCACAGGAGGAAAGCAAGGAGGAAATATCACTAAGGAAATCAAAAAGTTGTGCTATTCTTTGCTGTCTTTATGAATGATTTCCAATTAGTTCAGTGATCTTAGGCAATGGCAACACGCCATGCTGGGGTAGAACTATGCGAAAAATCCCTGCAATTCTGTTTGAGAAGCACATTTTATTTTTATTCTGAAAGAAATATCAGGAGCCTGATCCAGAGCCAAATGGGTTCAATGAGGACTGTATTCTTTCAGCAAGACTTTCTTTGAATCAGGTATTGACACCTAGGAAAAATACATTGTTCTCTAAATTCTAGGCTAAGAAATTATAACACTGAAATAACAAAAATTAAGAATAGATCATTTTAGTAGGTAGAGTTATCCTCTTKGATTTCCATCTCAATAATTTAAACAAGAAAAATGTAAAATAAAATAGCTGCATCTGACAGGGGGCAACTTCCAGCGAGTCAAGTTTTGTTTTTACAGTCTACAGTGCATTACACCATTTGAAGCCATAATATCCTACTGAAGGCTAGTGGGAAAGCAWGGGAATAAACAAAGGTTTTGAGAATTTATCAGGAGAAAGAGACACCACAGATTTACAATCCAGGATTTTATCTATAATTTAAAATGTTGTGGTTTTTCAAAGCAGATACAGGCAAGTTTAGCTAGCAAATGAACGAGTAGGTGGGAATTTCATCCTGCAAGGGCAAGAGTCTGTGTGTATATGGGCAGAGCTCAAGCAAACTGTGAGCAAAATTTTCYCATTCCACAGCATCCCCAAAAAAGTTCAACTTTTCTCCCAGCTAAGAGCAAAGTTTTTAACTCTCCTCAGTCCCAACCTCTTTACTTGCTTACTCTAGGCAAATATCCTCCTTTTGCCTGCAAAGTCCTAAGGCACTGTGTACCTGACTAGAGCTGGAATTCCTCCTCTACATAGGCCTGGAATTCCAGTCACAATTCTAAAAGTGAAGGGAAATTAGTGCAATAAAAGCATCTGGCAAGCAACCTTCACCTGGTTTCCCAGCTGCTCTAGACTAAACTCTGCAATCATTTCTGGCTTCATATCATTTTATACAAGGCTCTTCATCCACTAAGGATTCATTCTCTCCCAGAATCCATTTAATTCTTGCTTTCTCATGTGGGGGGCATTCTTGCTCTTGCTAGCATCCATCAGGAAGATAACTAAAATTCTCACCCAACTTGTCATGCTCCATAGTGAGAAGAGAAAGAAGGACTTGGGATTGCTACACAAAACCACAAAAATAATGCAAAAACAATGGAAATTGAAGATGAGAAAAAGAGAGTGCAATGCATGCACTAAGATATTTCTGGATAGAAGTGTTCACCATCTTCATAAGAAGCAGCCCACATTGTGTTTTGGGACAGGTACTTTGATAGTACTTACTGAAAATTGCATTGAGAACAAAATAGTTACAGCATAACAGGAAAACTTATGCAAGACGAAATAGAAAAAAGCCAGAAGGGAAGGAAGAGGGACAAGGACATCAAATGCACAGCACAGTAAGTTTCTTTAAATACTTTTTGTTAAATTACAAGACAGGTTTTGGTCCCACTGACAGCAAAGTGTAATCCTGGTTTTGYGGCAAAGGGATGAGGATGGCCCTGCACAAGGTGTGGCCTTGCAAGAGTAACATGAGCAGAGCACCAAGGCTGCCTGTCCTTGGCATGAGAGAGGGGCCAGGGGAGGCAGGAGAGGGACTGTGGTTGCTGTCATCTGGCTGGGGTGGCTTCCAGGAGCTTTGCAATCACAGACCTACTGCACCCCTGGTACTGCTCCAAGCWACCAAAGAGCAATGCAGCTCTCTAACTTTGCACAAAACTCTGCTTTTTGAGTGGTTCACACACACTGACRCCTGGAAAGCAGAGGGAGGAGAGCTTTCTCCTTCTATACAGACTTATTTGCAATCTGAGGAAGTAACACTAAGTTACACTGAATAGAAGCAGGGGTCTGGGACAGAGTGAAACAATTCTCCATAAAGTAATTCCTTAAAGTGTTTCTGCTTAAACTGCAGTTGTCCATCATTGAAATTCATGCCTTTCAGTTTGGTTAAAAAAAAAAAAAAAGCTGTTTCTGTCCTTTGCACTTGCCTGGAATCCATCAGCCAAAAGGAATTGCATTCTTCGTAGACTTCAAAAGTTTATCCTCCTTATCAGGGCACCTATCATTTTATTTCTCCCGTGCTTTGTACGTGGATAAAACAGACATAATGGCTGACTATTGAGCAAGATAAGTACTATTCTGTGCCTGGGAGAAAATGGAAAACCTACTAAAAGCAAAAGTGCATTCTGGGGTGAACTGACAATCATAGACAAACTCAGCATTTTGTGGTCCTTTCAGCTGAATTTTCCTTCTKGGCTGGCTTGTCACTCTCATATCAGAGACAGACATCTTTGAAAGGAAAAGGCAAGGAAGAGCCTGAAAGCATTCACATGCRTGCTGTTTTCTTTTACCTACTGGAGAACTCAAAGTTTCTTAATTACCAATATTCTGATTTAKTCTTCTTTTAGCACTTCAGTGAAAACAACAAAATTGCACATAGGCCCCCAGTTTTGGCCCAGAAACTCATTCAGTTTTCAAACAGACAAGAATCTTATCTGAGAGACAATTCAGTCCAATCAGGAACCAAAGCAGCATTAGATAACACAGCTCAAGCCAAGCCAGGTACACAGAAGCACTGCTGCAGAAAGGGCTGGCAGGAAAGGTAGGCAGCATAGCACAGAAATGCCAAGAGAGCCCAAGAATCAGATTTGCAGCTGTTAAAAGCAGATGCTAAAAGCTGAGAGGAAAGCACAAACTACAGTAATGAGTTAGAGTGGATCTCAGAACATGAGCTCAACAAAAGCAGCTGACTGTATCATAAGGCTTCCTCAAACAGTGCAAACTTAAACAGCACTGGGAGGGTCCCAGAAGGGATTTTATCATTAGAAACAATTGCCTGGACTTGGTTCAAAGCTCATTCCCAAAATATATTTTCAAGAACGTGATCTAGAAAAGCTCATTGTTCTTTCTGCAGCACAGATAATCAGTATAGCTGATTTGGTGCTATTTCCTGACCCTTTCAAGGGCACAGGATTGTTGAAACTCTGCAAATTAACCTAATAAATAAACATGGCTAATAATTAACCAGAATAATAAGTGACCTCAGTTTGTCCTCCATTCACAGAAAGAAACCTAGATAAATAATTCTGAAACAATTCCACATTGAATAAGCAAGTAAAATCCTTTTCATTTGTAAAGTTTCACTCATGTCAATTCTTTGAAAGTCTCATTCATGTCCAGATATTTTTTACAGTGAAAAATTACTAAGCATGACTTAAATAACAAGTATGAGTGCAAAATTAAATACARAGTATTAAATGAAAAATCTTTAGATTTTTTACAATATTTGACATATKATCCTTTTCACAGTTACATTGCATGGAGACACACATAATTATTCATTATCATTTCTTGATATTTTTATMAAAAAATACAAATCTTTCAGCCCACCCTTTCCTCACCACAATCCTGGAATAAGGGAGCTTCAGGTATTTTGCTTCCACAAAAAATAATCAAAAGGAAATAAAGCTTGAATTTTTACTATTTAGATCTTTCATCCTGACACTAAGATTCAGTACATTGCAGAAAGTCCTGTTTACATGTTTAAAACAAAAACAAAAAATTAAATTAGGGAGAAAAGGAACAGACAAGGGGAAACTATAGAAAAATCAGATCCCTTTTCATAGTCTAATCTTAACTCTTAAAGTTACATAAAATAATACAAACACTAAGTCATTCTGGAATAGGACTTTTTCTTGCCAAAGGTGTTACTTTACTGGTAACAAAGCCATTATATCAAACTTCTTGATTTCTTTAAAGCCTTTGAAATACTATGCATTGCTTTTGCCTTTAAAGGAAGAAATAGTCACATGGGAGAAACTTTATGGGATTAAAAAAAAAAATCAATGTTCAAAGTAATGGTTAAGTAATGCAGGGATGGGACAAGTGCAGGAGAACATGTCATTATTGTTGCAGTCTGAGGAGCAGGGAATGCTTTTCTGGAAGCTGTTACCAAAGCCTTGTTGTCATCTATCAGAGATGCTGGACCAGGCTTTCTGTTCTTTGCATCAAATGCTCATTGATTTTTATAAAAGTTTTTCACAGCATCAAAGGCAGAACCTGACCTAGAGCTTATTGTGGACAGTTGCTTAGAATTACCAGCTTTTCTATTTAACATCCTGGCTCACATGACATATTACACCTTTTGTGTGCACTGTTCTCTGAATTTCTGATAACAAGGACAAGCTGAATACAGAGACTTCTCACAGATTCTAGGTGGCCCAATATAAGTACTTGGCTCTTTATGCAACTATATAACTTAACCTGCAATAGAYAGAAATCACAAACACCAATACCACATGGGGTTTTATAATTTAAAAATAAAATTTTTCGTAGAGAAATACACTTTAGTCTTTCCAGTACMAAACCACTCCAAAAAACCTAACAACAACAAAACAAAAACAAAAAACCCCAAACCCAACAGAAAAACCTTTCAGTTCTGCAGCCTACTTCTACCTGCATAGCTGCCTGTTCCAGTACCTGTCAAATGAAAATACAAAACTTGAAGGATTTGATCTAAAGCTTAGTGAAATAAATGGACTCACAGTTTATTGACCTGAACAAATTTTAGCTTAAACCATCATAGTATCTGATTTTACTGATAAGTATTATCATTCTATCTGACAATTCTTTCTTTCCCTCCCCTTCTCACTTTATTATTACAGCAAACTGAAGGCTGACTGTACAAAGAAGTAGAAGCCTAGGCTTGTATCAGTCCACTCAAGCATGAAATTATAGTTTGTTGACTGACAATAGTTAATAGCACCCAAGAGACCCAAGTATGATATCAGAGTACCAGAAGCTTATAGCACAGATTTAATCAAGCATAACTTAAAATTCTCTTTCAAGTCTCTTATTATTTCATTTACACCTCTGTATATGCAAAAAGTTACTTTGCAGTACATCTAAAGTGTTTTAAAGTGTTCTTCTGCATGTGTGTCTTCYACTGTTGTGTTTCCAGACATTTCATGTGTATTGGAATGCCTGGATGTGCACACAGCACATCTGCATCTGTAATACCATCTATAAATGGCACTTTTTTCACAGCAGCAATTGTCACAGCAAGATACTGCTAATTATAACCTCACCTAGGCAAGAAATTGGTAATACTTCCTAGTAAGGGGCTGTTATTAATGTTAAATTACAGTGGGATTCCGGTAAAAGCTGGGAGACTAAAGGAATCAGGATGATTAATTTTATCAAGCAGGAATGGCAAAGAGCACATTAATGATCTTCCATCAGAAAATAGTGTCGAATTCAACTCTTTTACAGAAAGTTAATATCTGGATGCAAACTCCTTCTAAAGTCAATGACATGTTCCAGTTCCTTCGAGTAGGTATGAACAAGACCCTCCACACAATTCTTATTTGGCAGATTGGTCTGTATTATTGGCATCCTCCCCATTTTAARTGGTTGCTCTAGAAAAAGCACCACTGGTCCCCTTGGTTTGTGTTGGCTATGACAGTTTCAAGTTTAACTAAACTACTTAGCACCCCAACACAGCAGCACCAATAAGGCTGAGGCAAATGTGCAAATGTGAGAGGAAAAAACTTTTTTTGYCTCTATTTTTAAGAGCACTCAGGCAATCAGTAATTCAAAATGAAGCAATTTCTGGCAGCAGAGAAACTCAAGAGCCATTTTCTATTTCTGATATTGAAATAGGCACATGATTCACTGGAACAWGAACATCATCCTGCATTCAGACAGACTGTGAATCAACCAATCTTAGAACCAGTTCTTAATTCAGCTCTTCTCAAGGGGATGCMAAGGAAAGGTGGAAAGGACAGATCAGAGGAATGAATACACTGGTACAGGGCTGACTACAAGTTTGCATGAGGTATTGCAGCAGACCTTCACATCTAACTAGCTTACTTTAACTTTTGTCAGAGGATGTARAAGTCCCAACACAAAGGTTGTCTTACATCTTACACTATAATACAAGCTTCTTGAAATGCATGCTTAAATGCATGAAGGAATGGAATAAGTATTTTGATCTGATTATTTTCTTCAATTTTTTAAATTTGTGCTAATATTCCCAAAGAAAAAAGTTTTASTCTCTTAAATACTTATTTTTAAATATTGAAAAGGTGGTCTTATTTAGGCAGGCAGTTCTACAGATTTTTTTATTTTGTTCTTCCATGTAATTATGTACTGARCAGAGTTGTGCTTTGAATAGTAAAATCTCATTCAAATTTAAAAAAAAATCCAAGTGCTGATGGACTTGGAGTGCTTTGCTATTTGTTCATTAGGAGTTTATAAGAAATATTTTCTTCAATTTGCTAAAAGCAAGCTGGTGCTTTTCTGAACTGATTCTGTAAATTGTTATTTATTATATCCTCAGTAGGAAAATTTCTGATCAGTGCTGTCTATTTTAAACAGTAGAAAGCCCCAGCTTTGCAACATGTCTTAAATAGTTCAAGAGGAAGTTCCCCTCTTGTTTCATTTTGAGGTTTGTTCCACTAAGGACCTGTGGTCCCAATTCAGCTCCTGCACCACCAGAGCACCAGCGGCACAGCCCTGCAGCCTGGGCTCACACAGTGCAGGGGAGCTGCCAGTGCCCACTGCAGGCCCTTCACTGCACATCTTTGGCTTCRGTGTCCTCAGCCTGAGATACTCCAGGTGAAAAAAACCATCCCTTCTCACAACTGCTGTTTCCCCACACTGTGGGAAATTCCCGCCATTCTACCTTGGTTTAAGCTGGGTTCCTTGAGGTGAAGTGGAAGGAAAGTGGATTTTTCCTGAGCTATTGCACTGTCCTGCACAGCCTTGGCCATGCTGGTGCTGTTCCCTTCTCTGCTGATCAGCTCTCAGGTGGGAAGGGGGACAGCCCTCAAGTGCAGAAACCTGATTTCCACTTCTACTACTGATCTAAAGCCAGTTTGAGGAACTTTCAGCAGTAACAATAACCCCTAATATTTCTGATATCATTAAGCTAAGAAGTGATAGACTGTTCTTTAACAGGGAAGCACAGAAATGGTTTTTACTCATAAAAACCATTTTTACTCATAAAAAGGCCAGTGTAATTTGTTCAAAGGTTGAGTCCTCATTAAAGATACAGAATAGTGCATGTCACAAATGGTTAAGGCTTTGAAATTCTTTGYGGATTATTCACCAAAATTTGCATTGCTACACAGCATGAACTATTTTTGGATTCTGCATAAATAGAATATCTAATACAGAGTTACATTATAATGAAATATGCAATAATGCAAGTACCCATAGAGTGCTTTTCATGTACTGCAGGCATCCAAAAGTTTCAAATGCATAAAAGATGGTTACACTTGATGCACAAATGACTGCATATGAGGTTCATTCCCATTTAGTTAAAACTCAGTAGTAAAAAATACATACATACAGGCTGCTATGACACAATTAAATTGCTATTGATATTTTGTATCATGGCAAGTATCAGCTAGAACAGGAGTGAATTAAGATTGTGATTGGTCACTTGGGCTTGGTCCTCCCAGCTAAACTGGAGATTTACAATTTGTGTGATGCAGAAAATTCTGTTTGCTAATGATCCATGAAAACGCAGAAAACAGCTCTGCACCAGATTGTTCCATAAGTTGCCACACAAATTTAAAGAGGCACTATAAAAACAGTATTATGTTTAGTAATCTTTGATTGTCAATTCAATAATATCTTAGATTTTAAAATATGAGGAAAGAATAATATTAAAATATAACACATTATACATTCATATGCAGTCCACATTGAATGTAATATTTTTCTACCATCATTTCCCCAACTTTCATTCTCACTCATACAACAGTACAACCTCAACAGCAGGACTGAAGAGGGAAAGCAGAGCCTCAACACAGGCTGATCTCTATCATGCCTGCTAGGATATTTTTAGGAAACAGAAACAGTGGTTTTAAACCCTCTTGGGCTAAGAGGAAGCAAAAATCCTGATCTTTCCCTTCATAGATCAGTCCTTGAACACCTAGGCTATTATGTAAAGAAAATGGCCAGTAACTCACCTAGCAGCATGAGGGGTTTTTTGGTTGAACTCACTGCTGTCTCAATGAGTTAGGGATGGTACAAGGACAACTAACTTAGCATGTCACTTTAGGAAATGAGGCAGAAATGAAATATCTTCAGAACCCTTTCCAAGTTATAGGGACACTAAGGCATCCTCCACTTTGATACGTCTCTTCCCAGCCCAGGGATATGATTAGGAACCTAAGGAGATTAGTGGCTAATAATGCAGGTGACTTGTGGTTTATTCTTAACAGGGTAAAATGCCAACTGTGCTCCTTTTATGCACGCTCGCCAATTTTTCCAAGCACACAAAGTACAGCTGAAAATTACATTGCTACTTTAACCTATTACATAGCAATAAGTACACTTCCTTCTCTTATGTTTTTGCTTTAGGCTCTGTTGCTACAGATTTAACAAAACAGCCATGTATTTATGGTGATAGTTTTGCTTTTGCACATAGAAAATCTAGATCTATTTTTTAAGCATAAGTACATGGATGCTTCCATTATGGTACAACTGCAAAATGAACATTATGGCTTGGATTGCTTTTTCTCAGTCTTCCTCTATTAACATATCTATCACCTGTAGAGCACAGAATCATMATCTGCTACCTATTTCAGTAATGACACACTTAAAACATTTTCCTRATGTTAGACAGGTCTGATGACAATAGACACCTCCTGGACCAAAGCTCAKTGCACTGAGCCTGGGCACGCAGCAGTTCTGAGAGTGCACACAGAGGGTGTCCAGGGACATCCCTGCAGAGCTGCTCAGATAAACCTGACACTTGGCATGAAGTAAGTTTGTGGTATGATTTCATGCACATAGGGGCAGGCCCACTCCACACAAATGAGCCCAAACACTCCCAAGCCAGCTCTGCCTCCCTGTGCCAGGGAATTGGCACCTGAACTGCCCTGAGAGCTCTGCCAGGCTGGAGCTGCTGCCTCCTGCATGCACATTCGGGAACAGGTCAGGGAGTTCAGCTGTGAAACACAGCTGCAAGCAGAAAGCTGCGGATCTGATCAGCCCTTGCATCACAAGGGCTTTCTCAGGAGTTCCTCAGAAGATACACAGGGGACCCTCTCCCATCCCCTTCCCTGAAAGATGTGCTGCTCTCCAGGYTGGGGAGGGTGTTCCAGCAGCAGAAGCTTCAGCAAGACCTTGCCTCCCTCTCCATGGCTTGCCACTACAGATTGATATTTTCTACTCAAAATTTCTGCAGAGCAGCTGATCAGCTGTGAAGCAAATAGCTATGACTCAGTTTATCACAACAACAGAATGGGAATTAATGTTAACAAGCTAATGCTTCATCTGATTGTGAGGAGCTTTTCTAATCTTGTTTCTAATTAATTTTGACAGATTGAATTAAAATGCTTATTTGCTTTGCATTTGATGCATGAGGATCTTCCTGACTTCCTCTCTTAAGACATGCTGTCAGCACCAACCTTTGYGAGCCCTGTTTTTTCCAGGCACTGGACAAGAGGACAAAGTCCTTACTTCCACTTGTTAAGAGGCCTCTATTTTTCAGCAAGATTCTCCTTCTTTTTATTTTTTTTTACTTTTTTCAGATGTAGAAGTTTTATTTTAACTTGGATAATAATGCATAAGCTCCCATTTTGACTATGGAGCCCCCTCACWATATTCTTTTTTAAAAGCCTTCCTGTGTCAGTTCCAGCTGAAGTATCAGAGGAATAGATCTCTTATCCTTCTCTGTACTTTCTGTCAAAACACTTGGAAGAAACCTTTTTGAGCCATTTCAGCTGGAATTAACAAGAGAAGACTGATTTCCTAAGGTATGCGTTCCTTCTCCTGACAGTCAAGGAGACAGGCTGCTCCAGGAGAGAAATGACTCTTCTTGCATTCTTTCCCCTTCTGATGCATGAACAATTCTCATTACCATTCATTTGAATTCTTGTTGCTTGCAGGGGTGGGTGTAAGTTCCTCAGCAATGAGCATTTTTTTAGAGCTCCTGTGTGCAAAACTSTAACTATCAAACAATGCTCAAGACTAATTCTCATGAGCTACAATCTATCACAGTCAGGAGATTACTGGATTCCTGTGATTCTGTACCCTGTGCCTTAATACCTGCAGTTTTGATGACCGCTGCTAGAGTGCATAMGTTTCAGGGAAGGGGAAACAAAAGTGAATAAAGTCTTCCAGAAAAAAAAAAAAATCACAGTAAATGATAAAGAGCTTGGAAGGTCAGGAGGTATAATGATTCCACAAAGAATTTCAGCTAGTCCCCTTACACTGTACATCAACCACACTTGTAAAAGACATGGCATTAGAGCACACAAGTAACTTTTCTGATCTGCTTAAAAAAAAAAAAACTACAGTTACACAAATTGTTGTAAAAACAGCATACAGGAAAAGAATATAGATTCATTTCATGCAAAAATAGCACAAAATTCACTGCCATCTTGTATTAGCATCAATAAAATAACAAATGGCCCAGCAAAAAAGTAAATCCAAAGTAAGCCCTTTGGAATGAATGGAATTGATATGACTCCTGACATAACTTAGCTCTTGCTCCAAGTGCTGAACCCAGCACAGATGGAGTCAGTTACTCTGCCTTAGAATTGCTGTAACTGAGGGCAGAATTTTCCTTGRTGACTCCTTCCAGTTGTTTCATTGGGGTGGTTAGAGTGATGTAAAATCTTCACCAAAAAAAAAAAAAATCAGTGAGATCCTGTCCTTTTGATCATCCTACATGGCTTTATTTGAGTGATCTAAACTATGGCATGTCATCCATTATTTAATAACACCATCTGCATAAAAGAAACAAGACTTTGATCAGCCTCAATCTGTAAGTTAAAAGATCTCCATAAATCAACAGGTATTCTTGTCATAGATTCATTACCTTTGTTAGAATCATCAATATTCTCAGTATTATCGCAGCATTTTCTGATTTTAATGTTGCCTCATGACYGGTTTGAAGTGCTACATGCAGATTTTATTATACATATGCACACAGTACTTTTTTTTTAAAGCTTCATAGATGTTAAATGGCATGAATTAGATCTATGTGAGAACTTAGAACAGCCCTTTTCATAAATATTAGTTAAGCCACATACAATACAGTACAATTCCAAAATGAGGCATTCAAAACCTCTGTATTTACTGTGGAAGACAACTTCCATAATTACACACAAAGCCTCCCACCAGTGTAATTATCTCCTCTCTTCCTCACTAGGACAAATCACAGTACTTTGAACTGATCTATAAGGGGAGAAATACAGGATCATATATTTAAACACAGCTCTCCTCCTCCAGCCTGAAAATTACAAGCCAGCAAACTTGCAATTCAGAAAAGCTCACTGAGGTATTTTCTCTAGTACCTGGAGAAATCTCCAAGGCAAAGAATTCTGTGCAAAGGATGCAGGAAGAAAAGGTTCTGCCCACTACTCCATTATCAAAATTGTGTCTTGGTAATCTGTGAAACTCTGAGGTAGCTGAATTTCTTCCCTACCCCAACCCCCAAGAGCACTGAGTTGTCCTCCAGTTGAAAATCAGCACTTTATTCCTGCGACATATTTAACTTATATTTCATTTAGAGACTTTTTAAAAATAGTGTTCCTTACAATTCAAGTGCACATCTCTCAAAGTTTCTCATTCTTCAGTTAAATATACCCCAGCACGGCCCCTGCTTAGCAAATTGTAAGTTCTAACACCAACAGGCTGTGACTAAGAGCCAGTGGAGAAGGCGAATTGTTAACCTCGGTGAATGGAAGCCTATTTTATGATGCTCACAAGCACTTGATAATGCCCCGTTAATGAAAGTTCAGTTGCTCTTTATGCCTGACAGAGGAGAGCAAGTTCTGTATTTTCCTGGATAAATGGCTATGACAAGGCTTGCCTGTCTGCTCCCAGCAGTGCAGGGCTGTCCTGACAGCTGGGGCAGCTCCCAGGGATGATCCCCTGTCAGCCTTGGGGAAGCTGCACCCAGGACATCGCTGCAGCTACAGGATAGGGGACAAATCAGAAGAATGAACTTTGGCATGACATAAACCAAACCACGTCCTGCCTCACGGGGCTGACAGGTCCTCAGACATTGAGGTAAGCTTTGTCTCCAGTCTTGGGAAGCAAGGATGGGCAAAAGATTACGTGATTTTTAATGTTTTTTAATAAGATGCACAGCAATATCTCTGAGTGCTGAGGGCACAGGGGAACATCTGGGGAAAAGGAGAGCTCTGGCTCACCCAGTCCCTTTTCCACACTGTCCCAGCACAGCACAGCCAGCCACTGAACCGAGCAGCCTTGCCCAGGGCTGGGYGTGCCAGAGGCAGCACCACCCTCTCCCCAGGCAGGCTTTATGGAACCCCAGCTACTCCAGCTGCCTTCAAACAGCTGGGCACTCACACACACACTACTCCCATGGTGACTGTGGTGATTCTTCAACACCACTGCATGAGCCTAGAGTGGGCAAGTGGCACCATTTTTCCTTTTTAAGAAAATTAAAGTATGGATACATATTTTTTTTTTCTTTCAGCAATTTCTTGTTCTTCTTTACACCAATGTTCCCCTAAAAATCAACTCTCCTTCTTCTGTGCTTTTTATTTCTATGGAAAATTTTGAATGCTGAAATCTCTCCCAAATATTTCAAATATTGGTCATGACTGGTTCCCACAGCATTGATTCTATGCCATGTGGCACCAGTAGATATCATCCACCCCTGAGCATGAATCACTTTCTGTAATGATTGGCATTTTCACCAATTAGCAATCCTTCCATGAGATGCACATGTCAAAACACTATGCAAGTTTGTTTTCATGCTGCTGCTATATGTCTTAATTTGTTAATACTGCTTGGACAYAAAAAGCAAGAATATTGCCCAACTTGTATGATTTTTTTTTTMTCCCCTTTAAAAATGGCTCTAATTTTAAGAGTCAAATTTCACAAAATACRCTAAATATTTGAGAACTGCTGAATTAGAAATACCCTGAACTTTTAAGAAGAATCTTAAGGAAATTTCTACTTACCACAAATTTTAGCATATGACAGAGATTTACAAGGTAAAGGACCTTGGACATCTGTGCCCATGATCTCAGCAGTGTCACTGTGTAACTTGCCAAAGATGCATGGGACATGATCAACACCAGTGATGTCAAGGGAAGCTTTTTATCTCTCAATACACACAGATTTGGGGCTCTTTGGGCCAAATTTCAAACCAAAGGCCTTTAATGCATGTGTAAGAAAAGTCTGTCAGCACAAGTCTCAAATGACAYTACAATATTTATTCTTTCAAAAGCATTCATGATATAAATATTCCTGTTCCCTTTTTGCAGCTGAATAAACGACAGAACAGAGCCTTTAAGTACCAGATATTCATTTCTACAGATGCAGTAACAGTAAATTGCACCTGTAACTCTGCTTTCAAAGATGATTCACACTTTTTATAAGGATTTTTTTTCTCTCCACAAGTAGTAGTTATAAAAGTACTTGCCAGTAGAAAGGAAAAGTGTTCATGGTATGGAAGACAGTCTAGAGGAAAAAAATACCTAGACTGTTTTAAACTATTAGAAAGAAAGACAACATTAACTTAATAGGTCTCTATTTTGCTATTGTTCCAGCTCTTATCAAAACTTTCTCATCAGATTTGCTGTCATGAGAAGCAAGACACAAAACTGGCCAGTGAGCATTTCTTACGCTATCAAGTGTGCTGCCTGCAGGCAGCAAAAATAAATAGGGTGATATTTAGAAGAAATAACASAATGAGAAGCAAGTTTGTGAATTCTGCTTTTGTGCACATGTTAAACAACTGAAGAGAGGCAAAAGTAATACCATTTCTTTCAGAAAGATGGGAAAGATGAAGAATGCCAGTTACACAATCTGCCACTCCATAAATGCAGAACTGAATGCTTCTATATCTACAAACACATATGCTGCTCCATTGAAAACAAATGGGGGTTTTTTGTAATCCAGAGATAAAAAACAGAAGGGAAAAAAATGTAAGGAAAGAAATTGACATAATAAAGTAGGTGGAAGAAAATATTAGTGGTATCAGAATAGGTGAAAACATTTCCACTGACACCACTGAAGTCAGGATTCCACTGCACCTCTRTACTGGATTGAAAGCTTTTCTCTTTGAGTACTGACTCATTGTGACAGTGAAGTGTATTTTTAGTGACAACAAAAGGCAATTTTCTAGCAGAAGGGATTCTAAATAAAGGTCAAGTAAAACKGTACATAAGCTCGAGGTCAGGTTTAGTGTGGCCTTTTGGACATAAAAATGAGGAATAGTTTCCTGTTTGCAGCTAAAAAGTRAGAATTTTGGAAGAAGTCTTTCTTGACCTACTTATGTGTGGAAGCCTGATGACTTCAGAGTACTTCCTACTGGGAAAAAAATTTAATAGCAGCTGTCCCTTCCAAACTGCACACACTTGCCAACATTAGAAGATGTGTATTATTATTTTCCTGCTCACTACAAAGTACATTTTAATATTCTACAAACACCTTACAATAACTAAAAATATATAATTTCTCAAAAATTAATATTATTTCATTAGCTATTTGAAAATTCATGTTAGAGGTTTCCCGTTTCCATGCATTACTGTACATTTTTCTTCTCACTCTTCTTTCCAAGTAAGGGAGGAAAAATGATGTATCTGTTTTCTAAGGGAATAATTCACTGGTTTCTGYAGCTGGAATGTCAGCCTTGGTCAGCCCTGGAAAAGCCAGGTAAGCACTTGTTGTTACTTGAGAGATACTGTGCATTTCTTTCACTTCAGCTCTCACCAGGTTATTATTTTCTTTGTAGCAATCTAATTTGGGGAAAACCCTTTAAAGTACCACAGGTAGTAAGAAAGGGAGTAAAATGCACCTGCTTTCACTATTCAGATAAATAAAATATTAACTACTAACTGGCGACTTTTTGAACAAAATGAAGCTTATGTAAAATGCTGGTCTTTGAGAACCTGATTTATCTTACCACATAGAGTCTTCACAGATTAACTAAATAGATCCAAGCCCTGGTTCTTACCTAGCATCCCTAGATTTAGAAGAAATTCTAAACAGTTTGGCACAGCCTTATATTCTGCTCCTATTAATCTGCATTTTATGACATTCTCTGTTTTGCTATCTTTGAATCTCATCTCAAAAGCTCTATGTTTACARTAGGCTGACATACTTTGTGACCTTCAGGTATCTTTATTGTATTCTAGATTTACTTSCCTTATCTTGAACTTCATGGTGGAGCTCTGAATTTTATCTAATATCACAATGAGAATCCCAGAGCAATGTCTTCCCCATCTGCCCTTTCATTTGTCATATTCCTGTGAAGAAGCCAGTACTGTCTGCCAATCTAAAACAAACCTGCCACATGTAGCCATGTGAGGAGCAGCTGAGGTCACTTTTTTATGTTCAGCCTGGAGAAGAGGAGATTGAGGGGACACTTCACTGCAGTTACAGTTTCCTCATGAGGAGGAGAGGCAGGCCCTGATCTCTGCCCTGTGCTGACCAGTGACAGGATTGAGGGAATGGCCTGAAGTTGTGTCAGGGGAGGTTAGGTTGGGCATTAGAAAAAGGCTCTTCACCCAGAGGGTGTTTGGGCACTGGAACAGGCTCTCCATGATGCTCTCTCACAGCATCAGSCTGGCAGAGCTCAGAAGTGTTTGGACAAGTTTCTCAGGCACAGAATGTGATTCCTGGGCTGTCCTGTGCAGGGCCAGGAGCTGCACTCAGTGATCCTGATGGGTCCCTTCCAACACAGAATTTCTGTGATTTCTGTTATGCTGCCATCATCAGTGTTGATCTAGTAACATTTATATACCAGATCAAGAATACTTTTTTGTACAGACTTTTTTTCTTCTAAGTTTCTCAAGGACACTGTGCCCTCTCACCACAGCATGATGGCGTGTCCATACCTGCAGTGATATCTGCCATATGAAGAAGAATTAGGTCCTGTTGCTTTGACAGGTGTGAAAGACATCTCATGAACTTCAGAACAGAGGGCAGATAAGTAGTATCTTCACATATGAGGWATCAAGCAATTATTTTCCATTTTAAACACTTTTTAAAATTAAGATGTAAAACTACTGTACTAATTTCTGTCCTGAATAGAGATATCTGAGGGTTCCTCATAGGAGAGACAGAATGTGTCTCAAATATCATTGAATTATATTATAAATGCATAATGCTAGATAAAATTTTTATACTGCCTAATGCACAAGCAGTTAAGTCCCTACTATTAAATCTAATGTCTGGTAGCAAATCCAAGCTAAAATGAAAAATAAAATAGATCTTTGTGTTTACTCAAACCGTAGTAACTGTCAAACAACACTAAGGATTTTTTTCTCAATGAAGAATATGCTTTCAGCAAAGCAGGAGATTTGAAAACATATTTCAGGTTACACCTAAAAAATATGTTTTGATTCAAGAGTAGAAACTTGCATGTTTCCTGGTGTTCCTTGGACAGATATCAAGCAGGGATATCAGTTCCTGTGTTTCTAAAAGCTAGARTAAGTTATAACTAATCCACAAAGCCAACATGTATTCAAAACAATACAAGACATTTGAAATGCAACACACAAACCTAATTCAATCATAACAATTTTCAGTTGGCAGAGAAAAGCAAGATGCAAAAACATCCGAAACAAATTTCAGGTTTAGTAATCACAAAGGTCAAACATATTTTTTAAATATTTGTGCATTTAGATAAAAAAAAACCAAAACCAGTATAACACATTACTACTCCTGAGTTCAATGTAGTATATTAAATGCAGAAATTTTGAATATAATTCTGAATGTAAAAAAAAAAAAAAGAGAAGATGTGGTATTACCTCTGCATTAAAAAAGTGAGTTATGGGGAAAGAAAAAAGTGCCTGGAACAGAAGCCAGAAAAAGGCAACAAACTAGCAGGGAAAAGCTACATACAGGATGTTTGTTTTATCTGTGACTGACCAAAATGCTGACCTGACCAGAGGGAGCAGGGAAGGAAATTAGTCCTCCTCTTCTCTGTGTGTTCCCACTGAAAGTCTCCAGTGCTACCAGCTGTCTCTGCTTTCCTGCTTTCCTCAGTAGCTTGATCCATGTAGGATATTGCCTTTCCACAGTCCTGGCTGCTGGGGAGCAGGCTCTGAACAGAGCAGGCAGACCTCTGGCTGGTGAAGGAATGCTCTGAGAAGACTTGTAGAGACAGAATATGTTGAGAGGGGASAGGTCCATCTATTTCTGATTAATTAGCAGAGCACTACTCCACTTGCCAAATGTTTTGAAGTGATACTAAGAGACTAAAAAATATTCCTACATCAGAACTACCTTATGTGKGCAAAATTGAGTTATTAAGCGACTTTCTTTTCCCCCAAAATATTCATTTAGCTACGGGGTTTTTTTCTGTATGTATTTGCTATGAACACCTTTCCTTCTAACTCCAACAGCCTCTTTTCTTAGTATCCAGCTTCAAAGACACAAAGGATAGGTCTATCTGGATACTAAGAAGAAAAAAGCAGTTAACACCTTGGGAAAGGACCCACAAAATACCATGCCCCATACACCTGGCTTTTTCAGTACAGGAAATCCTTAGYGTGACTTGACAATAATCTTCTGGATAAGCATCTAAGCCTGCAGAAATCACTGCACTCAGCACTGGACCATGCTGCATTTAAAAACCCAGAAGACCAAACCAAAGTTAAAGAATAACTGCCATTTTTTGCACCGTAAATAGTTGTCTTGGCTAACTAACATAAATAAAATTCCATAAAAAAGTCTTCCATTTTGCAGGCAGATATCCTAAACAGATTTCCTAATTCTAATAATACTTAGATTTATTATGCTATTTCTCACTTTTCTATTTCCTCTTTAGTCTGTCACCCAAGGGCATCAATTACTTCTTGTTTTTTAGTATATACTGACCTGATTTGCATAGACATCTTGCATGATGTATTTCTTATATTATTGTGCTTCTCTGTGTAAATAATTCTCTAAAATGGTTGCAGTGCTGAGCTAAAATAATATTTATATACATTATGCTCCTGATATATTTAGGGCTGCAAGCTTGTTTCATAGAGCTATAGCATGATTCATAGGATAAACCCAAAGGAACAAAACTTGGATTCAAGAACACACTTCCAGTGTACCCAAGTAAAATTACAGAAGGGCATGAGAAGCAGTATACCAGAGTTCTATAATTTCCAGGAAAAGTGTCCAAAATAAGTTAGAAGCTTCCCAGCCTTTACAAATGGTGATGGTTATCAATCTAAATGGCAGACATGCTACTCTTTATTTGTGAACTGTTTCCAGAAGCTCCTACATTCTTTGSTGTAAATTCCTGGCCCAGATGTCTGTATTGCCACCAGTAGGCAAAGCCTTTAACCCAGCTGCCATCCTGGAGCATGCCTGAAGGCTGGCATCACCTGCCAGCTGCCACTCTGCTGCTTTTCTGCAGGTGTGCTCACAAGAGGACAAGGCCCTTTGAGGGTAGCTTTTCCCCATCCCAGCAGAGCTCACTGGCTATTTAAGGCATAAAGAGCCCCATGTTTGCATCAGAGAAYGAATCTCAATTTTTAGAAAACCTCTTCAGGTACAGAGTTCTTTTGGTTTCTCACAATAGAAGAACTTTACATTGTCTAAATGATTAAATAGTCCCTGAGGCAGAGAGATGAATGCACTGAAGCCTGTCTTTGCCTCTTATGAGGAAAACTGAGGCTTACATCTAAATAGGTAAGATATCACTACCATCACAGATGGGACCCTCAGAGGCYGTCATGGAATGCCATGGAGCCCTCACTGTGGTTCACCTTGCAACTCGAGGAGGCAAAGGAAATGTGAAACAAGGCTTTGGAATGTGCTCTGTTCCCCTGGGCTATGAGGTGTCTRGAGTTCTAGAAACAGCAGTGCTTTCCACAGGGAATATCTGACATCAGACTCTAGTTCAAAACCCAAGGCAGATCCACTGATGTGAGTGCCCCCCAGAGCAGAGAGCTAAACAGGGAGAGGAACTTTTGCATCCCACCCTCTCTCAGCAGCTCATTTTGATGTAGCTTCAGGGAATTTTCAGTCATCAGGACTCTAAACTCTCTTTATGGCTAAGCCTTGTTACAATAGAACTCAAAGCTGTCCCACAGGCACTTTGGGGATCTAGCAGTTAGGTGATGCAGYGCTGACTGTGACAACACCCAAATATCCCAAAGAATCAGTTTCACAAACATATTTCATAGCAACTTTATAGAACCTCAGYAGATGGAGTTCCATAACTCCTGTGCACACTACATAGCACCTACACAAATGARAAGCTCAGGGGCTTGCTGAGAGAAAATGGTTTATCTACAAGGACCACAGAACTGTACCCCCTGACCTATTTTAACAAAATATCATAACTACATGAGGGTGTTCATTACCTTTTCTACATTATTACGTAACTACCACCATACTTGGTTCACTGCTGATTGCAAAAATTAGTTACTTCCTTCTCTGTTTTTAAAAGAGGTGTCTGCAGCCCAGGCAGTGGCACAGAGTATTCCTGTTTCAGAACAAAGTCTTGTCCAGTCACACTGGCTGGACAGGATAAGGGGAAAGGGAAGCAATCCATCTTTGCAGGACTGTGTTGCATGGGCTTGCTATTTTCATCTGGCAGTTTGGTTTATGTGACTGCTGCTCTGTAATGTTTCTTGTGAAATGTGTCTCTTCCCCTGTTCTCAGCATTATCCCATTAAGCAGGTGGAGAACTTCCACCCAATCTTTATTCAAAGTCATGCTGGCTCCATAGAGATATTTTAAAACTGACTTAAAGTCAGGCAAAACCTTGAGTGGACACCTTTAGTGCACTAGCCACTCAATGTACCTAATTTATGATTGAATTACCTGATTTAAGTTTCAGTGGTACAACCCTGAATATAAATGTACTCAAAGCTAACAAATTAAATAGCAAAACACAGCAAAAAGTCTGAGCAGTCTAGCAGTTCTTTGGAGAGATGCCAAAGTTTAATAGCAGAAACAGAATAAATAAACTCTATGAACAAATCAATTTTTCAAAGGTAACATCTGTTCTGCACTGGCTCCTGGTGTGAATAGATTCATCTGTGCACACATACAAGTGGGCTAATGGGATTCAGTGTGCTCCAGTACCCATCAGYATGCTTTGTCTTCATCAAAAACTCTAACGTGGATGGGACTCCAAGAGTTTTTCTGAAACAAGCCAAACAACTTATACCTACTTTGCAAACTGTTTCATATGAATCATTACATTAATCCCATAGAATMAAAACCTGAGGATATTTACTCAGAACTGTAAACAGATAAAGGAGTCTGAAAATCTGTCTGAGAGAAACTGTTTCCCCCTAGTTCCAATTTTTGAATCTTGTGCATTTGATGGATTCCCAAGACTTCCTAAACACCAGAACTGTGCTGTGCTAGAAGTCATGCCACTGCTTTGGCTTATGCTATGCTTCACCAATGTAAAGCAAATTTTCCATAGAGTATGTGACACAACCTAGTTATATCAAATATAAAAAAGAAGGTGCATGGAATAAGCTGCAAAAAGGATTTTTCATCTTTGTTTTATGACTTCTCTAAAGGAGCAGAAATCAATGCTTTAGCTGGGTAGAAATTAGACTTAATATTATGCTATACATAAACACTATTTAAATCTTAAAACTATTAAAATTAATCATGCCTTTACACAGCTCCATCATAAAGATTATAAGGAAAATAGTGGATTTAGAGTGTTGAGTTCTTTCTCAATACTTCAAAATTGCATGTTGGTTTAGTTTCTTTTCTACAACTTTATTTCCCAYGACAACTTTATAAACACCCTTTAATGCTTTCTTTTGGTTTTTTTCCCCAGCATGATTTTCATCAAATTTTGCTCCTTACATAAAGTTATAGTGTCCTTGTAAACACAACCCTTGCTARCAAATTAATTATTCATTATTGAGTTGTTAGTTTGAGGACAGATATCTGGACATTTTGTATTCTAACATCTCCTGGGAGCTGTGCAGTAGAGGGCAAGGAAGCTGCATCCTGCAAAACTCAGGGAAAGAGGCTGGGTCAGGATCTTCCTTCATGTGTGATAGGGCAGCCTCACCTTCCAGCAGCTGCTGCACCAACAGCATTGCTGCAGTGCAAGAGGAGAGCTGAAGMGCTTGGCTGGTTCCTGCTCCCAGCTAACACCTCCTTCCTGCCACTGCATCCCTCACTCCTCACAGGTGAAATGCACAGGTTTGACCCAGGGCTTGGCAGAGGCYGGACCCACTGCAGCTGTCACAGAATGGGCCATGCAGAGGGCAAGGAGGAAGGGAACAACACCATTTGGCCATGGTGAGAAAATACCTAAGCTCTGACACCACACCATTAAGGAATTTTCAATTTCAGCCCCAATAAGACTCAGATAAGCAGCTGTGATTGACAGCAACATTAATTCAACTGTAGCCAGCTTCAGGATCAGATCATATTCAGCAGCAGAAAGAAAATTGGCACATTAATGTCTAAAAGTCAAAGAGAAACTCATTTTGAGGAAATCACTCCTGCACTGGGTAAAAGGGTACTGAGAGAAAACAGAATGAAAACAAACAAAAAACGCCAAATTGTTAGTTATTTCTTAGGCTTTGGGTTTTTACTTTTTCTAATTTTAATTTTGATCTTTAATGGTGAGTAGGCACCGTTTAAATTATAAATCTCTTTATACTTAACATTTGGGGTGAGGTATGACAGTGAATGTGCGTATAAATATGATAGAAAACTCCTGCACAATATTAATGAAAAATCATCAGCTTATTTTTTTTATTATTAATTCTATACTCTTTGTTCTCAGAACAATCAGTAACAAACTATAGGCTCTGCTGTGCTCAACACTGCACAAAAACCAAAGTTTTCCCACACCCTAGAGGATAGCAACCTGCAAGCCATAATACCATACAGAGATACAGATAATTTCTTTCTATACCTCTCTCTATCATATAGTATATTTTTAATATAATATTATAATACTTTAGGGAACTCAAACTAGTTAAAGCTTTTCTGAAGTATTTGTCTAAGAARACTCAGTGGAAGTGAGAGGGACAACACAAAGAACATGTTGTCTGGGAAATGTAATATGTAGATAAYGTGCTAAGATGATGACAAACAGAGGTAGAAGGACAATTCTTAACCCTGACTAAGAGAGGAACGATGGGGTGGGAGTTACTGTGAAAGTTATGTCAAGCAGAAAACCCAGAGAAAAAGACACAGAGTGAAAAGGAAGAAGAAACAAAAAGGGAGGACATACTGTGTACATGAACCCCCTGCCATTAAGAATGACGAATCATCACCAAGTCTCAAATTTAGGGCATAAGTCAACAACTCCTTAGCAGGATCTCACTCTTAGTAACAGCACACCTAAAGGCTTTGCTCTTCTTCTAAAGCTGCAATGCTTCAGCTCCAAAAGTTAGAAAACATCTCTACTATTTTCATTTGGCATGCAATGTACAAGCCAATGTTTATCCACAAAGGCTATTTTTTCCKTTAAAACTATTTTGCTCAGGTCTGAGTGATCAGTGCACATGCTACTATTTTTCTATCCACCTGCGCACTGAGGGCTTTGCTCACCTGCCAACTCTCCAGCCAAACATCAGTAGTCAGTTGATTGTGACAAGCTGGTGAGCCTCCTCTCCTAACTCCTTCATTTAGCTTGCTTAACAGAGGGTCAGAATCTTCCAGTTGCAAAATTCATCCAATTATGTTGTTCCTTATCCCTTGTTAKCACCTCCCAACTCCTCCAAGTTCACACTAATTGTTATGGTATAAGCACATGTACATTAGTTTATCTTGGCATCTAAAAGACAAAGATCATTAGGGGAGGTTTAGAGCTGGAGGAGGGAGGAAAGTGAATCACAAGTGTATTCCAAAACAATCATCCCTTAAAAACCTTACCATTCAAAGTGGAAATGCTTATATGAGTTCAAATAGCTAAAAGCTATTTGAACTCATATAAATCATTACACTGCCAATAAGAAAATCAGACTAATATTAGCACTGGTATTGTGTATTTGAATGTTCTGCCCTTTGCTAGGCTGCTCTATAATGTTATCACACACRCACACAGAGGGATCAACCATGCCTTAACTGAAAGTCAAACCGTGCAGGTACAGACCATGCAATACTGAGTAAACCAGAATGAGTTGATACAGCAGAGGCACAGATGCTACCTGGGAGCTGGGACCTGSCAGTCTCAATTCCTGAAGGAAACTGCAGAGTATTTTCTGTACATTGCTGAAGTGAGGAACAGAACATGATGTGGATGTAGCTCAGCAGGTTATGGCCAAAGACTGAATGAGTTCTCTCAGGTTCCTCAGTGACAGAGCTGAGATGCAGGCCAATAAAACAACCTGATACAGAGAATCTCAAAATGATGATAGGTCTGTTCTAAGTTCCATCTCATCTTTACAACAGCACAGAAGGCTGATTTAACCATTCAGACAATGTTACTGCAGCCATAAAAGATAATCTGCTGTCATCTTTTCTTTCAGGTTAAAAAGTCTTCTGCTTGCCTCTCAATATGATGTTTAAGAGTTTCTTTGTCAAAACTGTGAGGTCAAAAGAGTGCTCTGCTATCAACCTTTCTGCATCTTAAATTYCTTCCACTTCATGTGTCACAGGCTCCTTTCAGTTTGCTCACCTGAGAAGGTTCACAGGACAATGCCTCAGTGCCCCAGAGTGACAGGAGAGGAAACCTGCACATCTCAGGCAGTTCATATGTGTCAGAGTGCTTTACTGTAAGTGACAATCAGCGTGATACTGAGAAAAACAACTAGAAATAAGAAAATCAAGGAGGGARTGATACAGAAAGGGCATAACATATTTTATAGTAACTGATACTCACAAACCCAGCAAAGGACAGCCATGCAACATCACCAGGTTCAAAGCCCTCTGTTGCCAAGACTGGGGCCTGAGGCACAYCCCTTATGCTTGCTCTTCCCTTTCTAAATGCCCTTTCTAAGATGACCCAAGCTGGCTAAACAGGAAATTAATTTCTTATCTGTCTTCAAATGCATACTATTCCCTTTTGTCTCTCTCAAATAATAATATCCCATGAGGCAGCATACCTTATGTGCCTTACTCAGAACTACATATATAGATTTGATTTGCTACTTCAACCTTGTCCAGCCAAACAGTTCTTATCGAAGACAGATACTGGTCTAATCTGACACAATTGGCTTTTGTTAAAAACACATTTGCATTTTATCCAATTTTCCATGTAACTCCATGTCCTTGAACTACCCTTTTCCTTCAAAAGTGGTTCAAAGACTTTGTTTAGTACTGAGGTCAGACATACATAGCCATCCTCAATCCAAAATATTTACAAATCTCTGTCCTTGACTACTACCATAAGTCAGACAAAGCTGTATTAAATGCRATGGTCAAATTTTTTTCAACTGAAAAATCAGCTTTCAACTGAATGAAAAAGCCTTTGGAAAAATTTTGACTTTTCCTTGAACTGTCTGGCATCTAAACCCAGAATTATTTCCTACTGAGAAATCAAAGATACTTCTATTATAAATTATAATTTAATGTCTTGCAGAAATTTAGTTCAAATCCCTCACTAATCAGCTTACATGAGAGTGGACCAAGAASTATTATGAAAGAATCTGGAACCAAAGTTACTAGAGTGAAATCTGAGTGGCAAACTCAAAGWTTTGGTATCTACTCTGGATTAGGAGTTAGCACAGGACTTGTCAAAGATAGGARAGAAAAACAGTGATCTCAATAAATGTGCTTCTTACCAAATCATGTTCACAGAATAGCTACACCTGCTCATGTGTAATATTGGTGGCTTTTGTATTATGAGCAGCTCATGGCTGAAACCCTGACAAGTGACCTCTCCCTCTGAAATAAAACACAGAATGAGAAAACCTCATGCTCATTCATGCTGTACTGTACATTTCCCACCTCTCTCACAGTCTGTATTTGTGTCAGGGGCAGCACCAGTGTGTGTGTGTGTGCAGCGTACTGGCAATCAACACAAGGGACTGATGCCAACCACAGAAGTCACTTTTCACTCTTGCAAAAATCTGTYTTGTTCCCACCCACATCCTGCCCCGCATTTCTCCAGCTTTGCCCATCACAACTCACTGTCCCCACTCACAGTGTGCCAGCTTTCATGGGCTCACAGCAAAGCCTCAGGCCCTCTCAAGACAATTGTCCTGCTCCAGACTGGTGCAGGGACGGGAGCAGGGAGATGAGCCATCCTGGCTGGAGAGCTGCCATTTCCTATTTCTRATTTATATTTGATCACTGCTGATCAAAAAGCAGTTTGATCTCTTAATATGTATCCTCTGTTCTGTTTTTTTCATCTGACACTGTTCATAAAGTATTCTGGTTTATCTATTCAGAATTTTAAAGTTATATTAGAATAAATAGCTCATATTTCTTTCCATGATCACTAACCTATTTTATTCTTAGATATGTGCCATAATTAATTATCCTCATTTGTTCTTTGCACTAGAATTTCCATATCTCTTAGGGAACATTATTTTGTGAGGGTTTTCTAGCGGGTCTTTCTCTGTCTTAAAATATCCTTACAACAGCAAAGATCTGGCTTGTCAGAAGGCTGCTTTCTTTGGATCACAGCAAAACCTATTCCTGAGCAACGTGTCTTCACATCTTCAACACTGAGCCCTCCCCTTCTTAATGTGCTTTCTTTACAAACCTATTAGAGAGTTCCAACTTCACCCAACTAGCTACTTGTGCCTATAACACGAGTTACACACTGGAAAAAGCTGCTGGAGAATCTGAACACAGTCCTTGGACCAATCTGCTCCCAGGAGTAGAGATTTTCAGAGGATGTATATACAGATTTGTATTAGCAGGACTTTACAAAGGTTGTTCTGCTCTCAGCTCAGCACAGGGAGATGTAAGGACTRCTTATTTTATGCCAGTCCCAGCACTTCTTACTCATTTTACCAATCTGCCCAGAGGTACAGCATGCTACTGAGTAAAACACACTTCTGCAAAATGCTAAACCATGCCCTGATCCTGCCACACAGCTTTCAAATCTACTTCCACGTCTGGAATGAGCATGCTTTCTCACAATCACACAAAAAGCAATGTTACATTTCCATGAGTACACTCTAAGTTATGCAGGTGCTGTCAGCTCGCTCAAGGGCTTCACSCAGCACAGCTCATGTTGGGATCCTGCTTTTACATTCCACAGGGACACACACAGCCCTGACCACAAGTTCTGTTTGTACACTCATACTGGGTAAGAGAGTAGCACTCCAGTCTATCCTCACCACTGCACCAAACAGTCTCCAAAAAGCTTTCTCAGAATTTTCATTTTCCTTGGATCTACTGTTCCCCTCAGACATGACACCAATCTCATTTTTTATTCTTTATACCAGTCTTCTGACAAAGAAAGAGAGATTCTATTATCTTTATACTGATTTTCTTTTCTAAAATACATAGCGAAGGATCCCTTTGTTTCTATTTTTTTTGAATCTTTACAAAAACAAGCAAGCATCAGAATAAAAGAGACATTGTTCTTCCAAGCCTTCTTCCATGTTTGTTGCTTCTTTTKTACCATGTTGTTGTCCTTTTCTTGCAGAATTTAGTACAAGTTCTTTACAGGATTTTTCTCATAAGGGATTGTATTTTCCTTTCAAGTTGTACCTTTAAAACTCTGAGAGCATTCTATGACCTGTGGCAATGCAGAAGCTGGAGATTTCTCAAAAACCCTCTCCACAGATCTGTGAACTATTTTAACTATTATAATGCTGCTAAATCTCATGTATTGGATTAAATATCTCACCTGACTTCCTGAAAAATGCCAAATAATTATTTTTCTATTTGAACACAATTTTGGTGCATTGACTTCAGCTCTCCTTCACCAGAGGCCCATGGCAAGACTATTAGTCCAGCTGTACTCACAAAGTTCTAGCAGCCATTTCCTTGCCTTGCTTTCACTGCAGTATTTTAGTTTGAGCAGAATGCTGCCCATTGGTTTGGAAACTCCTGCTCATATTATTCTCTTGTTACCCTCTACTTSCATCATCCTCCTGCTCCCAAGGTTCTCCTTTTACAGGGTAGAGACACTACAACCACTGCTATCCTCAGGAGCCATCTTGGTGCAGATTCATTTTACCTGAAATAATTTATTGATGAAAGGTTTCTGAAAGCTTTCACTTTATTTGAATCAGACCTTCTCTGTTCTCCTCTGTGATACTGAAGTAATTTACTTGATCAAAACCAATTTGTACTTATACTTCACTGCATTTAATTTTTAAGGTTTATTCTCCCTGCACTCTGCAAATTATTAGATTTGTGGTGCCACTGGTATTAAACTGTCATTWGCATGGAGTGTAACCACTGCCAGCCCACATTCTTCACACATCTGCTTTCTGGAATACTTCTCTGCCAGATGGTGATGCCAAGGACAATCTCATGAAACAATCTTCCACACAGAGTGCAGAAAGCCCTGATAACTTGCCTGTGCTTCTAAATTAGTTCCCTCTGCCAGCACCAGGGTTCAAGTGTTTTATACAAAAGCTGCACTTCAAGTGAAGAGCTTCAAAGTGATCTCACCTGAGGCAGCTGGCAYCAGAGACTTCCTAAGGCTTTAAGGGCCTGTGCACAGCCAGGTCACAACAGAGTTCATCCTTTCTAATGCAATAATTAATCTTACTCATACCAATGGTAKCTCCAGTTCTGTAATCATGTTAAATGTACCATATGCAGAAGTTCCTCTTCTGCAGGAAATAAACCCTATTGCCAAGCTACAGGCAGAGCAGCTTTGGAATGTCCTGAGAAATTTCTGCGCTTTAAAACATGCCAGGAAATCCTTTTAAATTTTCCGAGGTCAAATTTCTTTTTATGAMTCCCATGTATGCTCAGGTTCTCACTAGCTAAACATTTAAGGTTTTGCTGATGGCAAAAACTTAAAACTTTTTATGGCATTTGGTGCCATACTTATGATACAGAAAGTTATATGCTTTTTATCTTTTTCTTCTAGATGTATTTAATGTAATTATGAAAATGGATGCCTTTTATACACTCCTAGTTTCCTTGGTATGGAGGACACTGTGTTTGATTTCTTATATTTTGCCTTAGGAATTCTATATTCTCATGTTCTGAAGTGAGATTCATTTCATCAAGTTTTACTTACTTAATTATTAGGCATCTACATCTAATTGAATTGTTTAGATTGTTTTACAGTCAAGAAAGGGAAAGAAACTCATCCTATTCTCAATTCATTCCAATTATGACTGACTCCTTCAGTGCTGGTGTTAACAGTCTTGGATTTGGCCATTTCTCTTTGCTGATGAAAAAGTAAGACTGGCASGTTAGATGTCTGCCTGATATGCTGCTGAAAGGCGTCTGAAAATAGAGGATACCAATGATTCCAACCTAACATCAAACACATTTTTCAGAAAAGTCCCATGCATGTCCTTGAACACCAATGTGATTTGTTCAGCAGCCTCAGTGTGTAGCTGACTCGTATGCATCTCTGGTGGTGCTGTTTAGTTGGTTTTAAGTATTTTGGTATTGTTCATTTGTTTGGGGTTTTGTTTTGGTGATGGGGGTGGTAGTGCTTGTTTTGTTTGGGGAGGGTTGGGAGGCTATTTTGAGGGGCAGTTGCTAGTTTTTGGTCAGAAGAAGRCAAAAAAAGGCAAGTAACATTTTCTTGTTACTATACAACTGAYGGCAGGGAAAGTCTTTCTTCTATTCTTTATCTGCCTCACACAGCCTGCATTTTCCAAACTTCTTTCTAATGTTAATTTGTCTCTTCATATATTCTTTTTTAATCCTATATGAGTATTCTTCCGTCCTTTGCATGCTCTATCCTTCCATTTCCAAGAGCAGCTGCATTACCACTCATCAGTTATAAAAGCAGGTTTCCATTTAGGTCTCTGATTTTTACTTAYGTGGAGGCGTTATATTCAGGATATAATAGACTTCAAATAACTTGAGTAAGATGTCTTGATTTTCTGCTCTGCCTCAGAGAGCTATCAACTAAGACTGTGGTCTGCAAATACCCCAGACATTTTACTCAGCACACATAAGAGAACAAGCCACTTCTCAGTCTGCAGCTACTTATAGATAAAAAGATGTGACTAAGATCAGTTCCACTAACTTCCTCCATTTTGCCCACATCTCTGCAAATGCTTCCAGTTTCAAAGTTGAAAGCAGCAAAATTTTAGCCCTATTCTGCAAAAAAAACCAGAGTTAATTTTTAGGGTCTGATATTACATCTGGATCTGGAATTTAAGTCAGACAGACTTTTCCATAATTACACACTGAACTAGATCTTATTAATACTGATTTTCATTCCTCTCCCTTCTTTCAGACATGAGAAAGATAAAGACAGAAAGAATGAACCTTTTAAAAAAAGAGACCGGATGATTTGGCTTTGCAAAGCTATAGTATCATTCCTTTTATCCTCAATTGTTTAGTATTTTAAGTTACAGTAGCAGACTTTAATTTCTTAAACCACTCCTTGAAAAGATTTTAAAAAGTCACAAAGAACTAGAACAGAATTTGCTAGTAACAGCTGTAAGTAAAAATTAAAATATAATTTATACCAGATTCAGTGATTCCTCCTCAGCTTTCTCAACAGTGCAGATTACATTATCTTTACACRTTAAATCACCATTCATCTCACAGGTTTTTCAAACAAATATCTGTTATTCTAACAATTATATCTAACCATTACCCAATTTTTCAATCATTCTATAGTGATAACTCCCCATCCTCTACAAATTCCATGGTACACAAGAGCATGTAGAGCAACCTCTCTTGCAAGAGCCAGGAGGAGAGCTCCCCTAAAACCCCTCCCCTGCTCTGGGGCAGATTTTTACTGTGCTGCACATGCCCTGCAGAGCTGCTGATGTCTCTGTGCCTCCCCAGCTCAGTCCTGCACACAGGCTGTGCTCTACAGCACCCCAACAATCTCAGCCAGCTGCTARCAGGAGCCAGCCACGTGCACAGCTCAGCCAGAGAAAAGTTTCATGGTTTGCCTGCTCCAGGTCAAACACTACCAAAATGGAAATGTTTGCTCTTTAGGCTAACACGTAATTTATACCAAATCATCCTTAAAAAAAWAAAACACACACACACACAAACTGAACTCTAACAAAGAGAAAAATATGAGTTCTCTTTATTACAGAAAACAGCTTGAAAAACTAGAAGCGACATCTTTACTTTCATACCTTAATTATATTTCTTCATAAACACAACAAAAAGTAGTATTTAAAAATCATAAGTAATCTACAAATTGAGATGCTAAAATATTCACCAAAAGGACACTAAAACAAAAAGCTGCAAAGCTCAAGAAATCTTAAAAACCTTGCACAAAGATGGATTTGGGGAGTGGTGACATTAACTTCTAGAGAACTCACGCCTGCAGCAGAAACAGAGCACCTAGCAGCAGAATACCAAAAAACATATGCAACAACTGGGCACTTACAGCAGTCTGATATAAGAAAACATCCTCTGAAAAAATATTCCATGTAATTTTTATTAGTAGCACAAGAATTCCTATACTTTGGTGCTTTTTAATAGTAAATAAAGTGTGAGCATATTTTCATTTGAGGAGGATAGGATTGCCTTCAGATACAGAGCCCCCATTATGTGATGAGGCAAAAGGCAAACCACTTTTGGGGCCAAATGCAGGATCTTCCAGATCTTCCAGAGGTGTATTTCCACCTGGGACCACAGMTGCTGCTTTGCTGAGGGGGTGGGTGGGGTGTTTGAATTTCCTGTGTTGTTGTAGTTGGTTTCTTGGGGGACAGTGTCCCCCCCAGCAAGTTATTTCTCTCTTACTATGATATTTTTCATAGCAGAGCTAGGATTAGAACTGGACTAGGATTTTGCTTCTCCAACAAAAGGAAAATGAACTCTGAAGTCCAAGTCTAAACASCMACAACATTTCTGGCAGAATATCTTYCTGGATTTGAACATGCTAATCCTATTTTATTTTAAAAATAGTGATTTTCGCCAACATCCTCCAGATTTGACAGAACATGTCAATTAAACAAAGTGTGGTCACAGAAATTTTTAGGTTCTGATTGTTCATCCTAATAATAAGCCACAACTTTTCTTTACATCTTCAGTTTTTCTGCATGATGGAAAAGCTAAACATTTTGCAATATGGCTGATGGCAGTAGCATTTCTCCTCAGATTTACCTGGGACTGCTCACTTTAAAATATTCTTTCAGGTTACCTGTATCTTTGTGAAGCAGGAGCTACACAGGAGGAAGATTTCAATAATAGATATTTGTTTCAGACAATGTTTAAAAAAATCACAATTCCATGGTTTGATTCCTGATAAATCTTCATGAGATTATTTTTAAATATATTGCACTTAGAGCAAAGAGGACATCAGATCASTGAAACTCAGAATAGACAGAAGCTGAACCAGGACTGAGGAAGCAGATTTAGATATTGAGCCTGGTTTCAGTGAGACAGAAAGGGAGAACTGTGCCTGACAAGGCTGAAACTGCCCGGGCAGTTTCAAACAGCAATGAGGCAAACCAGAGTAAACATTTCTGGGTATGTGAACTGAGAGTGGAAGCCAGAGATCAATAGGGAAAAGGATATCTGATTATAAAAGCAGGGCCTAGTAACATTCCTGCATTACACATGGATTAAAATCCTCTGCACATGCCTATCCTGGCACACTTCATCCAGTTTCAGAGCTCAGCAGTTGCCACCTTTCCARTATTAATGTCATTCTTTAATTCAGGCTGCTAGCACTGTGGCACAGCCCTGGGGTGGGCTGTGTGCCCAGGGAGGGCTGCAGTGCAAAGCAGCTCTGCCCTGCTCTCTTCTCCCATCCCTGAATGGGGCAGGCACAAATTTGGTCTGACTGTAATTTCCCAGTTATGCCAAGAGGTTTGCACTTCGTTTTTCCAAATTTTTAAAGCAGCCTTAGTGTAACATCTACCTTTTTCTATTACACTATTTAAATTACATCTCCCTGGAGATGCAACCAGAGCAGCTGGAGTGTGATAAGGCTTCTTGCCAGCCTTAAAATGCTGTAGGACCCACATCTGATATGCTTTTGAAATGCCAGCACTGCACACAGATTTTTCTTCCTCTTTTATGCTGCCCTAAACGATGTGATTATGTCTGTAATACTATAAAGCAACTGTGTCAACTATAAAGAGGAAACATTTATGGCATAGGTTATTAAAACAATGAAAAATAGGCCAGTGCAATTTAAGTTCCTTGAGTGGGCTGAATAATAACTAGTTAAATAAGGAACAAAGATAAATAATTTATTACAGAATCAACACAACAAGCACAAGAAAATTGCATTCRCTTTAAACTGCATCTCAAGAGGCTTCAAAGCAGAAGCACGGAGAGCACACAATGAATGTGTCAGAGCAAATGCAAAAGGAAGGGGATTTAGAGAACCTGTTGCAAAATGGAGTAATCACTCACCTTCAGAATACCCACATACAGAAACGCCAGCCARTGAAACACACCAGACAAAAGTTTATGTTAAAAGTAGTAGTGGCTCAAGGGACTGAAGATTCCTGTGGTGSCTGGGCAGATTGTCTGCTTCAGCACACAGCCCCTCCTGCTCAGCGTGGTCAAGCCTCTGTGCTAGCATGGGCAAAACAGGACTCATTTKTACAGAGTGGGATAAATGCCCATTAGGAAATCATAAGGCTGCTTACAAGCAAGGCCTAGCTCAGACATCACTGGATTAAGAAAGGTAGAGTAATACTTATCTTCAATTACTTATTCTGGCTAAGAATGAAAGGGCAGAGCAGACAGAACTCAGTATAATCAAATGCAACTTCCCTYACAAGCCTGTATTTTTTACACTCAGTCTGACAACTCTGTTCAAACAATTCAGGTTGTTTGTAATAACAAAGCAAATATTTCCAAAGATTAAAAACCTAGAATGAGGCCTCTATTTCCATTTTTGGTCTTTTAATTAGGTTTTTCTGAAGTGCTGAAAACAGAGCAACTCTAATTAATGGCTTTCATACTTTGCTTTTTAATAATAGCTCTTAACAGCCTGACAGTTTGGAGGTTTCAGATAAAATTGGGAATGGATCAGAAAAGATTGTTTGGCTTGATTTTACTCTAACAGAAGTTAGACAAATCTAAACTTTCGCTACACAATTAGACCTCATGAGATTCTCACCTTGATCATGGTTCTGATAAGAATTTACATTAAGATCTCACCATCTTTTCTGAAGTAGACGTGATTAATTTTTCACACAAACTCAATATATGACCTTGGGTGAAAAAAAAATCACCCAATCTTCTGACTTAACTTTTAAAAACAAATAGAAAGCAACTTAACTTTTAAAAATAAATACAAAATGTGAACATAAAAACACCACTATAAAGCAATTTCCATGTCTGTAGTATACAGGACACAAAATTATTTAGCCTTTCAATTTTTAACTGAGAACAGAAGCATATTTTACATCTCTTCAGGATAAAGAATTTGTGCTTTATGTGTAAAGCAGWGATACCATAAACAATGAAAGAAATGGAGGCACTGATGTGGGTAGGCCCAAGACTCAGTGTTCCTTCCTCAGTATTTCTACAATATTGCTGCAGAACCTGAATCACTATTATTACATTTGTTCCTTTCCTGTTTAAGGAGRCAGGAAGAAAGAYTGGGGAAGATGGCACAAGCAAGAAAGCAAGAGAAGGAGCAGGGGAGTGAAAGTGGGACGACAAATCAATAAAGTAAATTTTCCCTAGCAGCAAAAATAGCTGACAGATCTGCTTCCCAAAGAACACTGAAAATTACTTTGTGAGTAAAAGTGGCAGAGAAGATAAGGCAACTTGAAGGACTCATGGGAGAGCTGCTATTGACAGACATGCAGATGATGTAATTGCTCAAGATGAACAGGTTTTTCTTTTATCTCAATAAAGCACTTCTGGAAAAAAGATTGGAAAGGCAGGTATGAGACAATAGCATAAAGCCTGTTCCTAACTTACATAATTTTAYGTAGAGTTGATGTATGAAGTGCAAAAGAAATGCATTGAATGCTGAAGACTAGGTATTACAGAGAACAACTTACTTAAACTCCCAGTGATATAGGAATTTAATATTTGATGAAATATGCTGTCTGTTGAAGAAATATATTGATTTTACAAAAGGCTAAAGATATGCATTTAAGAAAACACTTGCTACTGTTCTTATATAAATTAGCTGATAAAATACCATCTTAAATTGTCCTGTTTACTCCTCTGTGTCTTGCTCCAAGTGTGATTTTTTTATGCAATTTGATCAGGAGACAATCTAGTATACACTTCCTGTGTTTCAGCTCCTGCTGCATTATATATGCCATGGCATTCCCTTCAGCCATTCTGATACCCTTTCAAGACAGGTTTTGAGCATCAAATGGTTTGGATTTTGGGGGAGTTTTCAGGTTGTTTTTTTCCTGTTACTGAAAAACATTCGACAAGACTGATGACAGGTGAATGTATGCAGTAATGGGGAAGGTGGGGGGGGATAAAGAGATAGTATTTTATATATTTCTGTTTAGTTAGGTAATTTTTTTTTGTTTTGCTTTAAAATGAAATTTCTTAGTGCAATAGAGCAGCATGTTGCCACCAGTGTGTCTATATTGCAAATATCCTTTAACAAACCTCACAGATACCTAAAGCCTCTCCTAACCCACTCTGGGCCACCTCTCACATCAACCTTGCCTGAATGGTGCAACCCTGTTGCCAGGATTCTGACCAGCCCCAGGGCATATGGGGTAAGTACCCAGCTTGGTTCATTTGTCTTCAAGGTGTTAGCCAAAACCTGCYACTATGCATTGATCACTTCAGTACAGTCCCTTCTCTAAAACTTTTTACTTTTAATGCTAAGCACTACACAATTTCTTCAGTTGTGAAGACAAAAACGTACATTTTCATGAATGGCCACTAAATACTGTGAGCTTCAAATGTGAGTGATATATTCTAAATAGTTCATCCAGATGCTGAAAGTATTGGCTACCCATCAGCAATATTTAAGCACTGAAATTATCTAAAACATCTGAAGGGTAGGTTATGTTTCTCAACACTGCTTGAGAGCAGAACATGGTAAGCAACTATTGGCTTTAATCAGCAAGATGGTAAATGAACATCTGAGAAAATAAGCATGTAATGAAACAAAATGAAAGTGAAATTGCATCAGAGTTCTTGTTCATTTAAGCTTTAACAAAAATCTCCCTCAAGAGCCTCTCTTCCACAGATATTTTTCTTTGTTTCAATACAGGATCAACTGAAGGATGGAGACACAGTTTATATCATCAATAATGATGAATTGACTGAAAACTATGAATCATCTGCTCACATAGCAGTGCCAGCACAGGACAGCACAGCCTCCACCCAGGCTACAGGCAAGGAAGATATTCAGGAAGGAGACCTAGGATTAGGAGGATACAAACTCCAAATTCAACACACTGCAGGTCAACCCCAGAAGAATTCATTGGCATGAGCAATGTAATGTAAATCACAAAAAAGAAGATGAAAACAATTAAACAAAAGACCCTGTTATGTAAGCAAGAGGTCAGAAAAAAAATGTACTAAGCACAAAAAATCAAAGAAAATTTAGATTTCAGCCTGCTCCTCCCAGGAAAGGAGTTTGCTATCATATCCATATAACTACAACCATATGCAGGTTTTATGACTGTATCAGTTTTTAGGATAAAGTCATAGGCCAGTACCAGCCCACTGTAAATCCACTGCAGTAATGTTTTGTCTCAGCACTTGGCTSTATCTGCCACTCACATGTACACAGGCCTTGGAATATTGCTTGGAGTCTTCAGTAAGTTGAAATGGAGAGAAATAACCTCCTAACATTCACAGTCACATGATGACAGCTCTTTTCTACTGCTGATCCTGACAAGATCCACACATAACTACTCAGTAGGTAGTATATTTGTAAGGARGAAGCAGAAGATTCCTTGTTCAAGGAGTGTGTGATGTGAAAATGCTTAAAACATGCTTTGCAGCACCTCAGTCTTCATAGATAAAGCCTCATGCCCATGGTATAGACTTGTCCTGACATGCAGTCAAATATCCKCTTTCTGAATGCACCTTATAGCCTGGTCCACAGAGAGTTTCTCCAGGCTGCCACAAACTGAGCACTGATAGTAGGAGACATGGGGGTGTACAAAATCAGCAACAAACACTCTTCATGGCAGCTCTGAATGGGCACAACCACTGCTTAAAACCAATAGTAATTCCAAAAGGCATTTGTCCTTACAGCTTGGCAACACGCAAAGCTTAAATGGGGGAAAAGGTTTTTTTGTTTTGAAAGATAATTCTAAACATTTACTTTGATTTAAGAACTCAAATGTTCCTGTTTTTTACTGTTTAAGAAGAGTTGTTTCTAATCATATATTTCTGCAAAACAATTATATCTTCAGACTGCCTGCTCCAAGGATAAATTTGTCTGTCTCTCTTCTTATGCTGGGCGCTCAATGWTATGCTAGAAATGAGAACTGTGGCGGTTAGAAACACGAGGACTGTGGTGGTTAGAAACAAAAGTGGGAGGGAGGTTAAAAAACCACACACCACACAAGAGAGAGGTATCAAAGTGTTCATTATTCTGCATAAAGACAGTTACTCTTTTCCAGTGTAATTAGTTTCTGGCTATATGTGACTCTAGAACAACCATTTTAAGCGGAAATTAGAACACAATGGAGTTGTATGTACTCCTACAAAAAATCAGAAGCTTAAACTGGCATTTCATTTTTTCCTAAACTCGAATCAAGGATCTTCAAAGGGCCTTAATCCCCATGTGGTTTAAAACAAATAATATTCAGGCATTAATTTATTCACTTAACTTATTCAAGATAAATTCTTARAAGAACTATTGAATTTCCAACTCCATGCCTTGCTTTGTTTAGCTGCACAGGCTGGGAAAAGACACACAGCAGCTTGCAAGAAGGGATGGAGAATGGGTAAGGAGGGAAGTTTTTGTCACCAAGTACTGGGAGACAGSAGAGAACAGAGGAAGGAGAAGCAGACAGACACTGGAGTGAGGTGAAAATGTGGCAACCCAGCAAGAAGCCCTTGGGGTAGGTGCTAACACCACCCTGATTTCAGCAGCCAGTTTCTGGTTTCAGCCTCTGAAGTCCTGAGGGTGTGCCACCAGGCTTACCAAGTTTCTTGGATTCCAGTCCTTAGATTATACTGGAAATCAATAAAGTGCTGTAGCATAACAAAGATGCAAAGCTGTTTTTCACAACTGCAACATGAACTGGAAATGACAAGTTCTTCAATAGTTTTGCTCTTAGATTCTACTCTCAAATGCATCCTGCAGCAGACTGTACAGGGGCTTACTGATTGATTTATTCATTGTGCCTATGTCCAGGTTTCTCACATTTGTACAATGATAAATGAAGAGCTCTGGGGTCTGAAATTTTCTGTTTATAAAAAAAGTCTGCAACAAATACTCTTCACACTGTTCCAGCCCTATGCCTTCAAGGGCTACTTTACTTGGTAGAGAAAGTCATCCCTTATGACAGACAAGCCATACTTCACATTTCACAGGTCAGATTTTTATGCTAAGACTACCAAAGAGGCTGGATCAGTGGTCCCAGCAGGAAGGATATTTATCATCTGGGATCAAGCTCAGCAACCAAAGTATCATTGGCTTGTAGGAAAATTAGCAGTATGAGCTGCAAGCAAACCTGAAGCTTCTGCTGAAAGGCATTAAGAATCTCAATTGTCCATTACACTCACCATTTCCCTATTTTAAGATACTCTTTTCATAACACACAGCTCAAGAGAGTTACAACATTACAATAAATGACATATTTGTATTCAAGAAAAAATTACTGACAACTAGTAATTCTGCATGACTGTTTAAACAGAGTAATGAATGTTAAGAGAGGTCTTTGATGTAATTTACAGTTTATACACTGGAGATTTAAACTACTCAATATCACACAGTGTTTGACTGAATGTGCAAGTCACTCATTATAAAAGTGAAGCTATTCCTTCTATCTGACTTAATCTAATAAAACACTGCTTGGAAAATGAAATGTAACATATATTGTCAAAAAYGTAGTGACTACATATTCAGAATGAAGGCCAAAATGTGAGGCAAGGTGGAAATCTGAAATACTGCTAAACCTTTCAGGATTCAAAAGTAATAACTAGCATTTTATACAGGACTAGGAAAAGCATTTTGCCAAGTTTGAAAGCAGTGGAAAACATCTTGGCTACACAGCAAAACCAGTCCAAAAAGACACACTACTGAAAGTATCAAATCACTAYGATAACTTCCACAGACAAGTGCAATATTTGGTAACCTCACTGAAAACAGGGGCCACTGGAAGTGAACACTCATGTTCCTGTGTTAAAAGCTTAAACTTTTCAATAGTAAGGACATAAAGGCTGTCTCCAAACTGATGAACCCTGTGTATAACCTCAGCCAGGAAACTAATATCTTGAAGCCCTGAGAGCAGCTCACACCTTTTTCACTGGACAACTTATTCAAGTGTCTTGCTGAGCTGGTCTCTTTCCCTTCTTCCTCTGTATTTTCCTATCACCCATCAAGAAATGTGAGCCCTGTAACACCCTGTGTGCTGTGTACATTTGGGTACAACATAAATGCAGCAATATTCAGATCTGTATTTTAGAGGCACATGAGCATTGCACGAGTGCTTTTGAAATTCTTGGTTTTCACAGAGATTGATAATTCCTAGGAYACAAATATTAACTATAAACTTCAGAGAACCAAGACAACATCCTGAAAGCCACTGCAKAGATTGGAAAATACTACTTCCAAYTCAGTATGTTTTGTGATTCTATACTTCTAAAGACAAAATTGGTTTTCCTCCTACTTCCTTCTAGCAACGTAGAAAATAGCCTTTATTGACATCTTAAAGCAAACCAGTTCTGAGCATTTTAAATAACTTAATACAAGGAAACTCATCTCTGGCAATATAATCCCAGAAGACATGAGTTCTGCTTAGTGAACTGTAAAGGACTCGTCAAAATTTTATTTTAGAAACTATTTTAGAACTTGAAAATTGTCCAGTTGACCCAAATTTTCTAGGCAAACATTAATTTATGCCACAGCCTTGGTCCTATAACCTATAAGTTTTCAGATCAGGAAACCTCACCCTTCCTTGGGCTCAGTAATTCRTTTTTGTGGCAGATATTACTGTTCAGGAGAGTTAGACAAAACATGTTTCCTTGAATACTGGTTTATTGGTGTTTTGGGGTTTTTGCTCTTGGTAGCCTATACAGTTTTTACATCATGATCACATAGTACAGTGCAAGTTTCTGAACAATACTAAAAAGAAAACTTTGCCACTATAGTAATTATCTCTCCCTTTATTCATGCCTTTTAAGTGATTAAAAGTCTAAGACAGCCTAGCGCAGTGACGGGCATCAGCCAGGTGAAATCCCCTTCAACAGCCGTGTGGTGCAAGTCACACTTCCAGTCTTCAAACTCCCTGCTGAATGACCTGGCACATCTTTAAAAACACAAAACTATTTTGGTCAGCCCCATGGTGCCAATCTATGGCCTTTCCTCTGTGAAAAAGRGACTTTACTGTAGTTACCCCAAGGTGTGCCAGGTGTCCATCTCCASCTTTGGCTCTGCATGGGCCCAGCAGTGCTGGAAAAGCCACCAGCCAAGACCACCTCATGCTTCCATGGAATTCCACAGGAAAAACCCACAGGCTTCATGYTTCCAATTAGGAAACTGGGATTGCAATCCTTCCAGCTGTCCCACTGTAAGCAAGCAAGCCTTCCTCCCACAGCAGCCCCCTGGCTCTGGGCAGCGCTCCCTCCACACCCCCAGGGGAGGCAGCGAGGACTGCACGAGCTCTGCTGCACAACCCGCAACAGGAATGATTCTGCTCAGAAATAAACCTCTTTTTTCCCCTCCCACCAGTGTCAGAGCAGAAGTTGCATTTTCCCCAACTAGTTCAGTGTTACTGGTCAACATTATTACCCTACAAAAATCATATCTGAGGTATGGAAGAACAAATATTGTTTCAGGCCTCAGAGGTTCCCAAATCTGAGCACATCAAATTAACATCATCCTTCTGAGAACCCAGCAGAGCTTGAAATTCTGGTGCAGGAAGCTGTAGAGAATATCCAGGAGCATTTTCCAGCTACTGTTCTACACCATTATTTACCACAAAGCTGTCTGCTTCTGGTGTGCTACAGCAAAAGCAGATGGACATTAAAAAAGTATGGGTACTTTACTGAATAAGGACATAAGACTAGATGGAGCCTTGCACCCAACAAGCTAAATACTCAAAGAAATAATCTTCTGCCATGATATTAGATATCATGTAAGTCTAGGACAAGTAATATCTAAGTGAATTGAAATAGGATAATATCCCATAAGCATAATGAGATTTCTTATACCAGAGGTAAAGTAACTTTAGAATGTATGCCTGACTGGAAATGAAAATATAAAAGGGAAAATGACACCAAAAAATGAATGATGAAGGAAGGAAAGGGGGAGCAAGGGTGGAAAGAATCAGTGCCAAGGAGATTCAAATTGAAAAAGATCAGAAAGATATTCATAGCAACTGCAGGCTAAAACCCAAATTAAGCAGTGTGAGAAACTAAGGATTATCTCAAAGAACACTCCTAAAAACTTTACTGAGCCATAGATAGCCCTGACACTACTATATTGCAAACCTTAGGTATTCCACAGAGTTAAAGGCAGGAAAAGCCACTAGCTGAAAATTGACCAGATTTAAAGAAAATTAGGAAAAAGGACAAAAGCTGAAAGGCCAATCCTCCAACAGCAGTGTTGGAAAGCAATAAAAACAACACAAGCCTTATATTTGCAGAAGGAAAAATAACTGAAGATACAAATTCTTCAGTCCTCTTATTTCATYTCTCCCTCCTTCACCAGCAAAATTMATTTTCTTCACCCAGTTCTCTCTTACACCTTCTCTAGTTTATCTAGAAAATGAAAACTTGACTTTTCTTTTCCCTTGAGCTAACAAAATTATGTAGTTCTATTCTCCCTCTGCATGGTATCCACACTCAGAACAATCTTAAATAGTTCTTCAAAAAGAAACTAATCTGATGCAAGATTGCATGAACTACATAACTCCTACCCCAAGTTGTGATCACGCTCAAAATSAGGGGCTCAAACACATTGCAATATCCTTTAGACATCTCTCTATCACTGCAGATGCTAAGAGCAAGAGCTCATGTATTTTTAACTAGAGGAACCAAGAGGARGAAAATCCCTTAAGGAAAGCTGCAGAACCATTCTCAGTGAGGCTGACAGGAGATTTCSAGTGCCAGGCAGCACCATCATAAGAGCACTCTGCCTGCCTGGCTCTGTCTCACAGTGAGGATGGGCCTTCCCAAGCTTGGGCACACRGGATTGCATTGCGCCAGGAGGGGCTGGCACACAGGCAAGAGCACCAACACAGCCTAAATCCAAACCCTTTGCACAAATTGCCACAGCCTGGGCAGCTCCAGGAGGGACAATCCCTCAGGACTGGGGGAGCTCACGTTGAAATGCAGCAAACCAAGCAGACATTTCCAGCTGGCAGAGCAGGAACGTGGTGCTGCTCTCCTGCTCTTTCGTGGTCCAGGCACGTTTTCCTGCTGGAGTACTGCTGCCACTGCTGATTAGAGAAGTGACTGGAGCACCTTTTCTGATGAAAGCTAATGTGAAGTGGACACTTGAGACAAGTACTCCAGTTTCTGCTGAATGAACCATCAGGCCCATGCAGAAAAAATAAGAAAACACTGTTCTATTTCTTAACTGTTTTGTTTACAGCAAGAATCTGTCTACAACCACCGAGTCCCTGATATTTGAAGGCCTAAACACCAGTAATGGAGATCTGTTAGGAGCACTCAAACTCCCTGTACTTGGCTCAGAACGAGCATCATCCCCCTCTGCATGAGCTCCCCTATTTGCCATCATCTGGCAGGGTTTCACACTGACCTGGTTCACAGGAAAATTGCAATGGTTCATCCCTGAACTGGTATTTTCAAGCACTGGAAGAGAATTTCAGTAAAAAGGTACATRGATGAAGATTCCTCAATTCTAAGTSAAGTTCAGGTGCTCTGGGAGGATAACTGTAGACCACAGTTGCCAAAAATTAACTTTCACCTAAAAAAAACCCACATACACCTAAGGAGCACTATTCGCACATGTTTGTAACCAAAGGCAGGTGTTCCAGCTCAACTTCACAAGGAATAGAATTCTCATGGCTATTTTACAGAAATCTTGTACATACAACTATAAAACTAATTTGTAACACTCCTTTCTGCTCATGCACCTCAGTGAACAAGTAGTGACACAGTGTGTACGAATAAAATTTTGCAAGTGATGAATACTGAAGAGCTCACACTGAAACCCATTACAGCCCTGAAGTCACACTGAAATTAGCCCATAGAAGTGCCAAAACACACACTGCTCCCAGCAGAGCCTCCAAGACAAAAATACAGCATAAAACACACCTTATTTTGATTGGCACAATAAACTTCCTATTTCAGGAATGAAACTGATTTTATCACAGGGTGACTCAGCTTCTGTGTAAGGAATAAATTAGCAACTGAAACAGGACTGACGCCCTTGAGGACATTGGTGCTCGATTTGGTTTGAGGGGTTTTTTTTGTGAAGGCTACCTGGAGTGGACCAGGCTTTTTTTTTTTTTTTTTTGAAGGCTACCTGGAGTGGACCAGGCTAAGCCTGAGGAATGATGATCTCATCTTTTGTTCAACCTCCSAGCCAAGGTGGTATGGAACAGTCTGCATGAATTCTCAGTAGAGCCACAGTTTCTGTGAAAGCCCAGTGTGTTGCAGCTTATTTTCCCTCGGCTGCTCCAGCATATGCCTTCTGTGTGATTTGGCCTCATGCTCAGAACAGCCTTAGTTGATGGAGATTTTTTCTGAAACTTCTATACAAAAATGTATAAACTTCAGGACCCAATAGTGCAAGGCAARAGAAGAGATTGTTAGCATGAACCAGTGCCTGAAGTTCCTGCATTCCTTGTGGTTTTAGCATCCAGGATTTATGCATGTAGAGAGCCTTGGTTGGGACTTCGTTTATTTAGAAGAGCTTTCACCATCTGTTCTTCCAAATCCTGAAAACATGAAGAAAATACACTTCACAAGCAGCTACAAACACAGATGAGCTCGGCAGTTTATACTGGAATATACTGCATACAGGGAAAATAATTCATAACATCTCTGAGGTTTCTCCTTCAGGCATAAATTAAGGATTGAAGACCTAATGCTTTCACTTTTTGCTATAGTGAAAGAATTCTCTGGCTTACATGAATTCACCATCATACATCTTCATACTGTGAAGTAGAGACCCAAACTCTTTGAAACCATGACTTAAAAGATTTTCTAATCAAGCTGGCCAACTTCACTAATACATCACCTGTCATCACACAGTTCTTAGAGATTTTTTTATTACCTAGAAATTAAAATCTCTGAATAATTAGCAAGCTAAGTTATAGCTACAACATTTTTTAAACACCTTCAAACCACAGTCCAATGAAGACAATCCATGAATCTCGACTTTCATTAAGTACAGCTTTCAGCCCTTACCCCTGACTTTTTCCACCAATTTGACAAATGATGCCTCAGCAAACTCCACCCCAACTTTCCAGACATTACAGGCATCAGTTGCCTACGTGCTGGGGATGAGGCATTGGAAGTTCCCTAAGCAGACCTCTGTGAAGAGCCATCAAAGGCTGCTCCACAAGCTCCCAAGGAAGCAGGAGCCTTCCCTCACCTGCACGGACAGCAGCCATTCSGGGCAGACGAGAAATGCACCTTTCCCACCTTCCTCCTGCAAGGACTCGCATTTCCACACCTGACTCCCAGGTAAACTGGYTTGACAAGAAGCCACCACCCCTGAAGGCTGGAGAAACAAATCCCTCATTCCCAGCATTTATCCTCAGTGTCTGCTGTCACAGTGTTGTGCTGATGCTTCCCTGAAGATGGCAAACYGTCCTCCTTCACAGGCCTGCTTCTCCTGCCTGCTGCCTTCAGAGGGGCCAGCTCTGCCCCAAGGGCCATGAAAAGTGCAGTGCGTGCAGGAAGGAAGGGTCAGCAAGCAGCATCCCTCTGAAGGCAGCCATAAACCCTCCTGCCCTCAGAACCAGCCATGTCCTTTTTTGTCCCCCTCTGTAGATAGAATATTCTTTCTTGTCTCAGCAGTGCAGAAAACTGGCAAAGCCAGTGCAAGAGCTGACAGGATAAAGTCAGAGAACCCTTGGCATTCACTRATGATTCATTTTCCACACTTATTTCTTCTTGGACAACCATACCTTTGCTGTTCCACTGTAGTGCTGTCCATASGTTATGGAATTCAGAGTGACTCAGGCATAGTTAAATTCTCTCTTTTTTTTGCAGGGCATTACTGTAGAACTGGCCAAAAATATCACTCAGATGTTTTGCAACAAGCATCTTTGCATCAAAAGCAAAGACTCCACAGTATTGTGCTGATTTCATTAAAGGGTCCATAGAACAGAARTCTAACATTAATCATTTTGATTGTTTGGGTTAAAATCTTGCCCATTTATTTTTAATTTTATGCATTAAAAATTAATATAGAGTGATGTTATTTGCCCATATACTATACCCAAATTCACAAGCAAATCTTAAAATACTTCAGTTATGAAACAATAATGTCCTCATAAGAAATCTCAGGTTTTTATTCTAGTACGGAAGGGGAAGAAATATTTCAGATAGAAAAAATTTCTGTCCCCCCTAGGATTAACCATCATAAAAACACCAACATGTCTCTTTGAACCTTAGCTAACAGTGGGTTTAGGCTGCTTCTAACCCAACTACTACAGCCCACAGCCCCTCTGGGGATGCAGGACATGCACAGGGCCTCCAAGATAAAGAAAGGAGAAATATCTCTCTGCTCCAGCCAGTGACAGGGTAGCAAAGAATGTCATTTGTCACATGAACTCCAGCCCTCTCAAACCAGCTCACTTCCTGTCTTTCCTGGCTCCCCGTCAGCTTCACCCAAATAAGCTCCATCCCACAGCAATCATCTTTTTCCATGACAAGCCCTCAAAACCCCCAGAGGTTTAAATGGGGACATGATGACAAAGCCAGGAAACTCACTCTAGTTAGAGGAAGGACAACTGCCTATTAATATGAWCACGAGCAAAAGCATCTGTCAAATTCTTTTTTTAACATAATCTTAATTTCAGGCTTAACTCCAGTTTATGAATACATAAAAGAGAAATTTCTTGCATAAATTATTCACTATGAATTAAACACCCAGCTGCACATAGTTGACTGATTTCTATTAAAAAATAAAATGATAAGTCATTTATATAAGCTGTCCATTTGGCAAACATTCATTTTATCCTCTTACAGGGAAAAAAGATATTTTCAAGTGTCACATATCTTTATGTCAAAAGGAAACCTATACAATAGCAATCATATGTTTGGGGGAACTTGGCACATTCTCTGGATTTGCAAAGTTGGGGTTTAAGAGTTATTTTGGTGTGGTGTTTTTTAAGTTCTGGGGGAAAAAAAGAATGTATCGAACAAAGTTGACCAAAAAAAAACTTTTTTGGAGAGAAAAAGTATATTAATCCTTTCCCCAGTAAAATCACTTCTGTGAGTAYAAAAATCAGGACTTCTAGGTTTAGAAGAAAACATTTTAATTTTCTTCAAAGTTTCTCTTGGACAAACTAAAAATATCTCTTTCAAACCAATCAACAGACAAGTGCGTTTTCTTTCCCCCCACAAAATCGAATTTGTTATTGCTCAAAAGAAAGCTGCATGCACAGAAGTAACTGAGAAGYRTCACTTTCCTTTTTWTTTTTTYTTACMYCATCTTTTGAAATTATTTAGCGCAATTAGGACACTTTAAATCCTGAGGTGTTACTCAGTTTGAGGGAGGCCAGAGGAGGTCACAGTGACAATCCCAACGCTCAGAGGGCAGGCACAGAGCTGCCACCAGTGCTGGGGGCTGGACAAGGAGCAGCAGCACTCACAGGCTGCAGCCCTGGGAAACCCTCCCAGGCCCCAGAGCTGGGAGCCCCAGGCAGCTCCCTCATGCCTCCCACCTGTATTTGCAGTGCTGATGGCACAGATGCTGCTGGCAACCCTCACAACAGCCCTGCAATGCCCAGCTTYAACCATCCTGATTCTCAGATGTCAGCAATGCCCAGCTTCAACCATCCTGATTCTCAGATGTCAGCAATGCCCAGCTTCAACCATCCTGATTCTCAGATGTCAGCAATGCCCAGCTTCAACCATCCTGATTCTCAGATGTCAGCAAAACAGGTGTGGGTCACCTTAAGAGAGAGGGACCCAGTGTGATCTTAACTTCAGATCTGTCTGCAGAAATCCTGATCTGTGCATTAGCCCAGCTTCAGGTTTGCCATTATGTGTAAAAAAACTCCATCCTGAGGATTCAGTTCCAGCAGGCAGTATCCTTGTGTTAAGAAAGGGGCCTGGCATGCACAGTGGCCATTGCCCTGTAAATGTTTCCCTTTCTGTGATGCTGCYTTTTCCTGTCTAGCATCAGTGGCTTGAATTCAAATACCTAAAGCAGATCTTAGAGCAATCTGAAGAATGGAGCAGCACATACATCTGAACAGTGCAGCCAATTTCTCTAATGCACTGCCAATTGGTTYTTCTGAGAGATTACATCCTTCTGACTAGGAACCTGGTTTGCATTTTTGTATTTTACAGGGTTTTTTTGATGGATGGGGACCAGCTTGACTTCAGAAATTTAAAAACTCAGAAGAGAAACATTAAAATAATTTCACTGATCTTTGAACTTCAAGGGGATAACACAAAAAATAACCTGTCTGCCTTTCACCCTAAAGCACCACCTGCCTTTGCACCTGGGGATCAGATGCATAAACGGAGCCTCCTCTTCACTGTATTTTGGAGCCTGTAGCTTAGAAAGTTTACCAGGACAGGCGTGCCAGCCACATGTCACTGTGCCTGTGACATGTCATGTGTCTGGCCTCCTTTGCCAGGGCTGCCAAGCAACCCAGCCACGGGGAAGCAGTGCCTGCCCTCAGCTGAACTCAGACATGCTGCAGCACAGGGAGGCAGAGCTGTGGGAGCCTTTGGAATCATCTTCTCTGCTGAAGCAGAAGATGAACTCAAGGTCAGTGCTCCAAGGAGTAGGACAGGGGACTTAGGCACTGCTGTTACACAGCTGGGATGTCAGTAAGAGCAGTTAAAGGAGAGCATTTCTGAGAGTGGGTTTATCCACTGATGTTYTCTTGCTGGCTGAACCATTATGACAGAGGACATGCCATATAAGGCATTCCTGCTCTGTTGCCTGGCCTTCAGAGAGGGGAGTGGTGGTTTTGTGGGGCTTGAATTCCCTCCTATCCTCATCCCACTCAAAATATTAATGAGGATATTGACAGCTTGAATTCACCTAGCCTTAATCAACAAAGCAATGAATTGTGTTTGCTGGAAGCAATTCTGTGCAAATCAGCAACCATTAGATAACTGAGGGGTCTCATTTACTCCAACAAAATTGTTGCTTTGCCCCTGTTTTATGACAAGTGCAGATGGGCTGGGGAATGTGTGTTCAGATGGATAGAATTATGGTGGGTTTACATTCAGAGCAGCAGAGAGCTGAGGCTGAACACAAAAACTGACCCATCTGCTGGGAGCAGATTGCATCAGAGGCTGCTTCTTGTTTCTCTTGCAAAAACTCTACAACACTAGACAACAGTCACACTTTGAGAGGAACAAGCTTTGTGCTACCAGTTCTGGGAGTGGACAGACCCTAGCCAGAAGCCAAGGCCTGAAGGATCTCCACCTCAAGTTTGGAAAGGCTGGGAATTACAGTTTGAGTCTCTTATTGCARCTCTGGTTTTGACTCTCTCCTTCATCTGTCCCCTTGTCTCTGCCACAAGCCTGTGCACCTGGTCACCAGTGCCAGTCTCCTGATCTCCTCTAGGTACTCCAGTTTTCCAGTGCCAAAGGGGAACATAAAATATATTTAATATACACTTAAATATATTTTATATTGAAAAAAAATTATTTCACAATTAGCTTTTCAKGCTGTTTCTTAGATCTGAAGCCACAGTGCCTACACATGCCCAAAGCTTGGAAAGCACTGCATCCCTCCTGCTGGGGAGCATGGCAGTGACCCAAATCTCTGCCACACCTGCCAGCACAAAGCACAAACAAAATGATCACCTCAGACTCACTGAGCATGCTGGTCTCACACCATCATACCATCCCCAGCTACTGCCAGCACCAGGGGATGACTGCTTCAGCTTTCCCACTTTTAAAAGAGCCAGTTGCTGGCATGGTCTGCCTCTTCCTCAGAATGTGCCAGTGGCACATAGGCTCCATTGAAAGACAATATTTCATGATATAAAGCCTAAATTTTTCTTTCCTTAATTTCAATCTGTTGCTCCCAGCATGTTGCTCATCATTATGGAAATGAAGCCTCCTTCCTCTTGGCATTTACACCCTTCAAAACTTGAAGATTTTGATGTTCTCACAGAAAATGAGTTTACTGTTTCTGCTCTTTTAAACAGCCCAAGCCAAGTTCACTTCAGCTGGGAAAGAGACTGGAGCATGAGCCAAGGAAAGCCTTTCTCTTCATTTCCACTTTTTAGAGTGAAAACTTTAAGCAGAGAAGTGGTACTTTCAGCCCTTACACCTTTACAGGCATGTGTGAAGCAATGGACAAAAAATTTCATTTAGAACAACCTAATTTTTCTTTCTGAAGCAGCTGACTCTCCACATGAATACATCTCTTACATTTTCTCAGAAAGATGAGCAGGCGCCTTCCCTGTCAGAAGTTACCAGGAGCTCATTATTAGTGTTGAGATAAATGACAGATACCAGTATGCCCTGGCCTCCTAGTGCTACAGGACTGAGTCAGGAAAAAACATKACCACTCACTGAATCAACAGAATCATTTTACAGTCATTTTTTGGAAGGCTGTTTGTCTGGGGATGTCCAGCAATGCTTTTCTTTAGCTGTGGACAAAGAAGCCAGAGTTGAAAGCACYATGAACCATAAATAAAACAGAATAGCACTACCACATGAGCTTTGCACTTGCATTACAACTGCTTCCTTTTCCTGCCCCAGCAGAAATGTGCATAACCKGACTGAACATATTCATTTGTTCAGCAAGGCTGCTGGCTGTTTCCACCTCTCCAGACAAAGGGCTGATTATTTCCTCTCATGCTAATGACTACTCCTATAGGCAGGTAGGCTACCATCTCTCTCTCTCATCACTGCCTTTTCCTTTCACAAAAAGAAAGATCCCTCCCTGTGGCACTGAGGGGAACACAGAGCTATTTGCACTGGCTGCAGTACTTGCCTGCCAAAAAAAGGCCAGGGCTTTTACTGCTCTCAATGCCCCCTCCTGAGACCCACTGTATTGGCAATTCTTTTAACCAGCCTCAAAAACCTCCCCTTTGTGAAGGCCTAAAAGACAAATCCATCCTTGGTGTAACACTACTGCCCTCAGTAGAGTGYAGTAGAATTGAATTTGGACCAAGCTTCACTTTGATTTGCTTTAAAAGCTTCTTTGCCCATGCATATAATTATTGCAKGCAGATTCCTTCCTTTCTGATACTAAGCCTCATATCTCTACCTGCTATTTCATCTTAACACAGCTATCTGAGTTATAGACATGCCTACAAGAAGCAGATCAATAGGTGCTCTCCCATCCCTGCCAGTAATAATTCTTTATCAGATATGTCTTTGCCACTTGCCTTTTTAACGTTTTCACGTAGGTGGTAAGGGGGCTGGCAAGTATTTCTGTTAGTTTGGTGTCTTTGTTTATGATAGATGGAAAGCTTGCCAACAACACACCAAATGCTCTCTAATTAAAGTCAGTTCAGTGGCTGTGATTAGAAGAATTGTGGCTGACTTCTAAACCCTTCACTTCTCAGTCATAAATCCCTCCTGCTCCCCAATCACCTGCAGTGATGACTAATGCCAGGTTCCCCTAGTTACATCGGAAAAGGGGGAGGTGCTTGGGGATTAGACAAAGTCTGCTGCCTCCAGCTTATTTTCAGGCTTTCAGGCCCATGAAAAAAAATTAAATATTATGAAAGAAGCCATATTAACTATATTGCTTGTGTCCTTTTCATTCCTGGCTGTGTTAAGTGCTGTACACAGCTCATTTTATTCTCAGCTGATATTAACTGCCATTTCCTGACATGCTCTTCTCCATTCATTTCCTGATTCATTTGTCATTATCATTCACACATGCAGACTTCCACTGCAGTAGCCAGCATCCCAATTAAAAAAAAAAAAATTTAAAAACCCACAACAACACCTTAGGGGTCCATTCTTCTGTCTTTCACCATAACCATGTCAGCACATCTGTGGATTCTTAGTCCTGACTTAGATCAGGAAAAAACAACCAAAAGGTTCCCTCCTGTCCAGTGCTGGGTGTCCTCAGCTCTAAGGCATGAAAGTCAATAGCTCTCAAACACAGATTTGTGTTAGAGATAAAATTAGGTAGGCATGACAGACAGCTTAAGCCTTCCCCACACCTTCAAGTGCAGTTTATAAGATGAAGTATCTGCAATAATAATAAGCTTATCTAATATTATAAACACAAAGCCCAGTTCCATTATGACGTAAAGAAATAATCATGCATCTTCATATTATTTCCAGATCTAGGGGAATTGCCACCTCATCCCCACATTTCCTCTGTATATGGCTCCATGCACAGGTAGCTCATTATACACAACTAYTCCTCCTGAAGCTGGGTGGCTTGAAAGAGAAAAGCTACAAAAATTAAGAAACTTCTCATGGAATTTAAACATCACTTTTTTAATAGCMGTTTTCTCAGGGAATTCCCATTCCTATTATCCACCTCTCTGCTCTACTACCAGCATCTASAAAGGCAAAGCAATTGCAGCCGTTCACCACAGCAGAGATAACAGCAAATTGTTTGCCTATGAAATATGTCAACAGTTCTCAGCCTCAGCCAGAGAAATTCTCAGAAGCTAAGCACTCATTAGGCACTGGATATAATTAACTCTTTGCACATTCTAAATAGAGCTTGTTAACAGAAAATGTTCCCTAAGAAAGCACAAGGAGCAATCTATCACCTAGAGAGGAGAGGTTCCACAGAAAGAACTGGGCTACTGACAGCCTTAAGTGTCTGATCATGACTAAGGACAAAAGGCTTATTAGATTTCTCTCTGTTTTAATTAGGTTTATCTGTTTTCATTGTGAAAATAGGGTTAGGGACAATTTGCTCCTTACAGTTTTCTTTAAAGTTAAAATGGTCTTAGATACCAGACCACAGAAGTTGGTTTATCTTTTTGCATCTGCTCTRTGACAAATTATTCTAATGACAAACTCCTCTAATAAAGAAAAAGAAAGAGGCTCCACAGTCTGTATTTCATTTTTGTCTCCAGTACCAAGAATAGTGTCTCCTATAGGAACCTACAGGCAAYATGATCTATTCTGGACATAAGTCACATAAACTGTGTCTAACATGTGCCACAATGAATTCCCTCCTGGGCTGCAGCGAGTCCCAGCTCACAGCAGCAGCTGTGCAGGGTGCTGTCACTGGCAGGGCTGTACACTGTCCAGGTGCCCAGGGAGGCTGCAGGGGCCCTTCCTGCCCAGCCCAGCAGCACGCCCACCCCAGCTGTGCTGCTGGGCAATTCTGTCATGGCAGGAGTGCCAAACACAGCTGCTGTTCCAGGCCAAAAGCCAAACCACTGCCCATCCACACTGCAGAAAAATCCCCACCAGTTTTGACAACCCTCAAACTACAGCAGGAGCTCTCTATCCCCTGTGGAGAAAGATGCTACATTATGAGGGAAATTTTGTCAAATCAGTATCTAACATCACAATGGAGCATCTTTGTCATAGATAGTTTGTTGAGTGTTAGTTTGTGGTGTGCTCCAGGTTTTTTAAATAAATTCACAATTGTATCTTCAGATAGTCATATCACACTTTTTTACAATTTAAAAGCTGTAATGTTAGACAAAAGCCTTACAAAGGATTAAAATAAAAAATAATAAATAATAACCATGCACCCACCCCAAATGTTGAATTACACTTTTTGATAACAGCATGTAATATGGATTTGCTACTCTTTTAGTRAAGGGAAGGGGAGGGAGGGTGTGGATAAGAGCAGAAAAATCCTGTTCTGTCTTCAACACCTGCTGGAAAAAACYATTGGATCCAGCTGAGCATTTGATCAAACTGAAATCTGTAGACAATCAGATTGACAATCTGATTATTAATCTTGCTTGAAAATGCAGCAAGTAATCATTTGSGGGAGGGAGAAGAGCAGGAGGAAGTAAAGCAAACACTGCAACCATTTCAGTTCCTCACCCATGGCTTTCATCCCTTTAACTGCAAATTGTACCAAATGCCAAATCAATTGTTCTATGACCTTGCACTAAGTGAAAGGGCAAAACAAGAATTTCTTAAAATGATAAAGGTAGGCTATCACAGCTTGCAAAAGTAGTAATCAATAAGCCACTTCCCATTTAACAACCCTCCCTCTAACCAGACTGGGATTGAATGCACTCTGCCTACMCTATACATTTGGAAAAAGAAACAAAACAAAAATAACAAAACAACCACACCACAAAAACAGGCACCACATTTGGGCCAGATAACACCCATAGAACACCAAATAATTCTTTTATGGTTCCAAATCATACAATTAACAATATGCACCTTATTAAGCCACAGAAGTTACAGACTAAGAATTTATGATCACCTCTATTCTCACAGCAGGAGCAGCATAATCCATTCTAATTCTGTGCCCCYTTCTCCTAAGTATCCCAAGTCTTATTTGGTTTTAATCTTCATCTGCACCGAAAGGYCAGGAAAGACCATTCTCAATTCTGCCTATATGCCTTTATGTCCTGTCTATAACTAAGAACTAAAACTCTGTGAGATTCATTTATTTTATTTTTGCCATTTCACAGTTATTCTTCACTTCCCACCTATGTCCTCCTTTTTTAAGATGCAGCATATTGCTGGGACTCTCCTAASAGCTTCCTTACAGTGGTATATAAATACACTTAAATTGCATCTGAATTATTTTAAAAGCTGCCTGGGCATTTCTGGTGTTTACAACACTTGGTATAACAAGACTCAGCCCCTGAGTGGGGTCTCTGGGCCTTCCCGCACACAAATGATGGGCACATATCCACAGCATTAACAATTGTCAATCCAATGTCCCTGTTTTACAAAGAGGAGAAACTTATGGCACAGAGGAACAGGAGCATTTGTAGCAGAAGCAGCTCCCAGAAGAGTACTTTTTGGTCCCAAGACATTTTCAGCCTCCAAATCCATCTTGCCCACTATGTTTCAATATTCGAGGTTCCCCATCTCCCACTCCATGCTCCATAGTGGAAGGTCCACTATGATGAAAATTGAAAGGGGAGGAATGGAGCATGGAGCACTATGAAAAGCAGCCTTCCTGACCTTTCTCCCCTTTTTTGCTGGTGGGCACTTTCCCATGCCACACATCCAGAGCACCTTAGACAAGCCCAGGTGCAGCAGTGACCCTGCTGCCCTGTCTGCACACAGCCCCAGGGCAGCTCCTCTGCCTGCTGCTCACACAGCTTCTGTCTGCACCCAGGTGGCTCCCAGTGCACCCACAGTCCCACTCAGACTCTGATCAAGCCTGAAACCTCTCCCCAGGCTGCTCCATTTTRCTTCCTTAGCTGCTGACCTGCAGCTGCCCCAGTGCTTCAGGGCAGGTCTCCACAGTGCCTTCACTGTGGCAGTGGTACATGCTGAAGTTGTTCAGCCAGGCTGTTATTTGAATCAGCTCAGAATTTCTAAAATAACATTTTCTGTTACAGCTGTAGGCTTGGCCTTATGCACCATTGCACCCAATGCTTTGCTCCTTTTCCCTGGGCAGCTGCCATTCCCTCTGGAGTCCTGGCAAGCTGCTTCCCTTAGAAAAACCATCAAATCCCTTGCTGCACTCACCAAGTGCCTCTCATCATCAGGAATGGGAAGCAGGACTTAATTCCTAACCAGTTCCCTGCTCCTCTGGAGCAAACCACAGCAGTTTGTGCTCCCTGGGTGTTTGCCAGCTAGGCAAAAAGCCTGAGGAGACAAGCAGAGCAGCACAAACAATTCCCTGTCTGGTGCATTATCCTTGCTTTAAATCCAGTACCCTGTTTATTATCCGGAGTATTAAACTTATGTCCTGCTCCTCCGCAGTCAAGAGAAATTTAGAGTGTGAAGGTGGATCTTTTTTGGGAGTGAGCCAAGCCAGGAGTGCCAGGCCACTTGTTCTCCTGCTCTAATTTGTTGACATGCATGTACACCTTGGAGAAGACCAGGCTTGGCAATAGCAATTTGCAGCTTACAACCTGCAGATGCAGAGGTGCTCTGCATAACAGCTCTGCTTGCAGCCTCAGCCAGGCTGCTTCTCCAGCCCTGGTGCCTCCAAACACCACGTGCAGCTCCAGGAAGCMCCCAGAGCTCACCAACAAGGTCTGTTTTGTCCAAGGCCTGAGCCTGTCTTGTACCATGAAATAACAGAGCACACAGTGTGTGCAATGTCCCCCACAAGCACTGGGCACATGGAGAGCACCATTTGCCTCCCAGCAAACAGCAAGTCACGACAGAATATCTTCTCTCCATCCATTTCCAAATTCAAAGAAATGCAGTTSTAATGGAACAAAAACATTCACAGCCCTATGGCAAACTCAACACACATGTTTAGGAAATGCTRTAGATGAGGATCCTTGAAGATGTTAAAATACCTAATTTTTTTACATTTTCAGATTAAGTTCTCTTGAAAAATACCAAGATATGTTCAAAATGAGTGTTCAACTAGATTGAAATTATGTTTCTAAGAATTTTTTCAGAGAACAGGGGTTATGGTAGTGAAATAATCCAAAACYCTACTTTATTTCTAGGGGGGAAAAAAAGAATCAATTGACACCAAAATAAGTGCTTACTTTTGTCCCCATTTTATTGAAAAGCACACATACAAAGTTTGAGTGTGAAAACTGAATTGAAAGGGAAACCCRAAACTGTTTAAACAACCTCCAGCTTACAATCAGCTCTTTGTAGCACCAGTCTATAAGCTACTCTGCTCTCTTTGAATCCTACAGACTCTTCAATAACTAGAGAGCTCCTAGGCAGGCAAATATATTTTTGCAAAACCTGAGCCCAAAGCAGCAGCAGATTAAACCTCTTCATGCTTGGATCRTCCCATAAATGTACAGATGCATCTGAAAAAAACTGGATACACTGCTGGAACACTGGCACAAAGTTGCATAGGACAGCTTGGGAGGCTACATAAAATCTCACCACTTCCTGTGGACAAGGATTACCTCTCCAGCCTCTGTTCCATGTAACCCTGCTTGGAAAAGGGGTGCTTGTTCCTCTGTCTTTGAATGTATACAGCAGTCAACTGTATTTCCTCCAGACTGTTTGATGAGGCCACTAGAGCATTTAAAAATGCAGTTCCATTCCCAAGAAATATCGTCTATTTGAGTTTGGATAATGCCTCAGCAAACACAAAGGGAAGCACACATGTTTCCAGAGGAAGAAGCCTTACATCTCCACAGCTGGATGCCTATGGCACATCACTCATAAYAGCCAGCCATGCTGCTCTTCCCATACACTACAGGGTAAGATATATGGGACTTTTTTGGCTTTTCTACTGTTTTGACAGTCATTCTGAAGTATTATCTACATTTAAAGGGCTGTTTTGCAAGTCCGCCAGTTTGAAATCAGATCCAAGATCAACAAATCCAAGCCCTTGAAGGCACATCTTTGCAGCTGACACACAAATACACCTCCTTTCCTCAGTCACCAATTAGAGCTATGGTGAACTCAAAGTCTGGCTCTGGCACATGCTCCCAGAAACTTCAAAAAGGCAGGTAAAGGCACAAAATTATTCTCTTTGAACCTTTGGCTAAATTGCTATTCCCCCCTCCCCAGCCCACAATTGCTGGGAGTGCACTTAGTTCTTTTTGCTACAGATTACCATATTTTTCGTGACACTTCACATATCTCTACTCTCACATACTTGAGCACTTCTTTGAAAATAAATAGAAATTGCAGTCATACCCTCCAAGAGTTAGAGAAGGCCACAATAAAGGAATACTTTTTAAAAATCTTAGCCTCAGTGACAGTTTGGGCATACACCATGCTCTCCAATTTTCCCATGTTCCCTGAGGTGACAGCAGGTCACCAAATGTTAACCACTATGAGCATCACACCCACTGCACTGGTATCACAGGACACACACGGGGGCAACTCACAGACAACTTCAACTATTTTTGCTGTGCATCAGCTTGTATCCATCTTTAGGGTGATGCAAGCTGATGTCAAAACTGTAAGACACCCTACTAAGCAGTTGGAAAACATTGTTGGTTTAAGGCAAGTAAGGCACAGCTTTTCCCTGGAAATCAGCTTACTGCCATTGGAAGACACTGCACAGCAAAGAKAATGCTGCACACAGTCTTTGTGTTCCTCTGTTTCAGGGTGAATAAATATGTACATACATAAATCAAGTTTATATATACAGTTTATCTGCAATGCAGTCAAGAACTGTATCTGCAGTACATAAGAAAACACTCAAACCAGCTTTGGGCTAGACAGTTCTCATCCATATCAGTAAGACTGCAGATGCCTGGGACCCACCAGGGCCTGCACAAGCCCATTCAGGCTCCCAAGTTCACTGTCAATAGYTCAGACCATGATCCAAAAGCATGGCTGCTTTCAGAGGGGAGCTTTACCACAGCTGCMGTCCTTGAGTCTCCACAAGGAACAGTTCTACCCTGGACTGAAGTAAAGGWGTGCTCCTACTGATCCCTTAAAATCTGCATCTTGCTTTTCCTCAGAGAAACTGCACACGTTATCACGTCCCAACATGATGTTAATGCCACAGTTGATCACTTGAACTTAAAAACAGGAAACATTTTAGTTGTGCCTGAAAAATACTGGAAGGAARACTTCTACATTCCTGTTCCTTATGAACATATGGGCTAGCAAGATGATGTACATTCCTACAGAACTGCTCAAAAAGCCCCCATATGTGTTGGTATTAGGGATAAARCTACTGAAGAACCTCCCCTGAAAGCACACTGCCTCATATGACTGGCTACTCACTGGGGAGAAATTCTTGAATAGTATGCATAATTGAAAGCCAGGTTTGCAATTGAAAAGAAAACAGGAGAATTGACTTRTGTCTATTTTTTCTGCGACAACCTTAAGCAATTTCCATCTCTGTGAATTTTTCACAAAATACATTTACAAGCAGACAGAAGAATTAACATACAGAATGATTGTGAGATASATTTTATTCAAGGGAATCAGTGTAATAGATGGAAAATAATTTCTACRCCATATTAAACAGAAGGGAGACCATTTGCAGGATGGACAAGATATTTGGTGTATGGTCAGCAGCCATTTCATCAGATCATAATTCCAGGATCCTACACCCTGCCTTACTGTCTGAGCCAGCTGCATCACTGCACAGGCCAGAGACAACATCTACTGACCAGAGGTGACACTGCTCCTGCTTCCCAGGTCCTGACACCAGGACTAAGATTTCAACTCTAATTGTTTAAACATGATCCCTGAAGTGTTCCAGTTTTTCAGAGGATGCACCAATTTACATTCACCCTTCTCAGGCATCATACAGCAAACTTCATATAGAAAAGGTTACTTCATATAGAAAAGGTTATGATTTTAAGGAATGCCATCAAAGCAATATACCCCTCATATTATTCTTTAGAAGCAAATMTCTCATTTCAGTATTAGTTTCTACCAGTGATAGGAGTGTCATGCTCTCAGTCACTCTCACTGTTCACCCCTTCTCTTAATTCCATGATTATTTGACCTCCTAACTGTTTCMAATAATTCTCCTATCAAGATCAAAAACTTGAGACAGCCAAGCACATTTTGACACTACCTTTGAGCTATGCTGAATAAAGACTTATTTGCAAAAGCAAATCCAAAACTGCTTTCAGGGAAGTATTTTACACAGTAGCTTCGTCATCATCTTTYGTTGTGTTCAAACAGCTATTTCAGTAAAATTTTGTTTCATAAGTGTCTTAAACTCTCAGTAAATCATGCTAAATTGAAATTATAGCTAAGTTAATAGAAGCCTTGAACTCATGGAAAGAGAAAATGAGAACTGTGCACATGACAACTTGAACTATGCCAAGACCCGGACAGCAACAGAAGTCTTGTCCATCAATGCTCTAATTAAAAATACAACCAAGAAAACACTTTAACTCAACATTTTTAGTATCACCCAATTTGATTATGTCTTCYGTGGGAGTCAGAATTCATTTTTCTATTTAAACAACGTATTTCACAAGTAATGAAACTCCAAAGATCCTCAGACACAGSCAAGGACCAGTTATGAGAAGTTCCGCAAAAACTGCAGGAGTTTCTCCTGAGGTTTACTGCTATAAACCATTTCATTATCCTCAGTAACACCAAAAGCTGGAACTTTCAATAAAGGAAGAAAATGAGACTTCTCACTTTTGCTGGCAAAYCCAACAGCAACCTTACAAAATTATTCTGGCCTGAGATGGTGGTCAGAATTCCCATGAATAAAAGGATGCAGCTTACAACAGAGCACAATGCCCAGTGATGAAAAGCAGTATGTGAAGAATAAGTTATCAGAAATTAGGGACAAACCTATCTTCAGGTGATTTCAAGACAAGAAGTAATTTTAATTTGAATTAGAAATATTTTAATATCACTGAATACAAAATCAGCCCTAGAAGATAAAAGAGCTTTGTTCAGGGCAACATTAATGCAGAATATCTCTCTTCCTTCAAGGAATGAGAAAACCTATATAGTTTTTTATAAATTATGTTGTCTGCTTCAGTTCTTGTGGATTTTCCAAGCATACATTAGTTTTGATGATTTTTGGGCTTGCTGTCATTTCCCCCTTAACCATTTTCTCCTCCCTGGTGCATAATTAAGCATTTCCCTCAGACTATGTTGTAAATTTTATTTTTACTTGAGCCATTCTTAGCTATAAAACAGGAATGAATCTGAGATTTTACCAACAGCTAATTTACATTTTACCATCTTCAGAAGAGACACAGCCTGGAGGAGGCCACTGCACTGCACATAATGCTTTTCTCAGAGCTCATCTAAAGGGCTCAGAAAGCTGCGGCCTCCTCAAAAGAATTCACAGGGATGCTGTGGTGTGGGTGGAGAAAGGAAGAAAAATCAGAAGAACTTCTGATGATAAACTAACAAGAGGTGGGTGATGACAGAGCATGGGCTTGTGAACTATTTGTTTTATAGGAGAACTGTAACAAGTAAATCCAGTTTTGTAAAAAACAGAGGGAACAAAAAGGCAAATTCTGAGAAACAAAGTCAGTTTTCCATKGTATATTTGATGTTTGGCAAGCAAACAATCCCAAGAAAGGCTCTAAAACACAGAGAATTCCTCCTGCTGCATCTTTACTATAAGAAAAACATCTCTGTGGCCTGTTCTTCTCATAGTCCCAGAAGTTATCCACTAGCAGGTCAAATTATTCTTTCGGRGAGAGGACAAGAAACAAAGGCACTTCCTCTGTTATGCATTACTAATTAGCTCCAACYTGGGGGGTGGAGGTTAGCATAGTTTGGCAATGCAGAAACCGTTCTGACAAAATATTCATTGAGGCAAGCTGTGCAAATGCTGCTGCCAGCCCACAGACAATGGCTCCATTGTTCTGCACAGCGTTGATTTGGGAGCAATCTCAGAGGATCCCGCAAGGAATAAAAGGTAACATTTCTGCAAATTCAGCTCACTTTCTCTGCTTTAAGRGTGGCTTTTCTTTTTAGGAAAAGATGTTGAGCTGTGCTTAGTGCCCAGGCTCTGTTATTGTAGGCAATTGCTGCTTTCCCAATTTACTGTATGCTAATTTCAATCTAACAACCTAATTCAACTAGATAAAGCAAAGAAACATGCCCTTGGTCGTGTTCAAAAAGACTTGAATGAAGAATGAAGGTGAGAAACATGTGATGCTGAGTTATGGTATTAAGTGCTTAGACATGCCTTGTGGAAAGCTCTTCCCCCTTAATCCGAGGGCTTTCAGCAGAGACCACCAGGCCAGGTCTGTTTGAGGCACACAAGAGTTTCTGCAGCTCTGCAGGGAGGGAGGTAGGGGGGACTGAGACAGGTCCTACACTGGAGAGCAACACCAAGAGCCTGTTAGCACACAGGACAGGATTATTTCACATCCATAGTCTTTGTTCTAACAAACCTGGAAGAACTATGTCTTTTGGTATCATAGAGAAATTKTATTTGGAACTTGGCCTTTCAGGCCCCAACTGGCAGAGAAAAACCCACATTATTTCTTCAGCTGCCTCTCATCAATAATTTATTGGCATAGTAAATCACACTATCCTTATCTGACCATCTTTAGTCTACTGAAAGGGAATCACTGTAGATTTACAGTCCCAAAAATAGTAAAGTTAGACATATAAATTCTTCCATAATAATGCAAGCTCATCTGCTCAACCCAGCAGCACAATATCTACTTTTATACAGGATCCTAAAGAGATCCAGAATGAGCCACAAAGCAAACAATCAAACCTCAGCAAGGCCATGAGCAGCATTCATTGGAGAGAAAGGAGGAAGAGAGGGGATAGGGATGCACTGCAAACTACAAGTGCCCATGCAGTGTGTACTTGTTCACAAGAYTTTATGGTCAATCAACAAATTCCATTCCAGCAATACTGCAGCCCCCAGCCTCTTCCCTTTGCTTCCAGTTTCATTTCCCTTACTCATCTTTCTCCACCTGTTCTTCCAGGCTGCCTCTCTCTTCTTTTACATATTTCCACCAAGTAAAACACACAGATGCTCAACAGTTCAAATACAGAGATTCCCCAAGACACTTCACACTGGGTGAGTAACTTCTTGATAATTTTATGGTTTTGAGTGACTGGGTCTAGATCCCAGACCAGATGTATTGCCTGTCAGGTTCAAGCTCCCAGGAGTTTCCAGTCACAGGGCTGCTGGAAYAGGCAATCCTACACAGGATAATCTGCAACATCTGACACAGCTGCCAAAGGGAATTGTCCCACACAGTTGCTGCAGGGGCTGTATCAGCCTCCTGAAGTTTCTGTGCTGTGATTCCTGATGAGCACAGAACTGCCTTCAGTCAGCTGAGCAATTTTACACAATGTAAAACAGGGTAGAAAACCACATAAACACAAAATCAGTTCCATGCACAGAAACATCCCCAAGGTTTAGGTTTGGGCCAAAGAGTATTCTTCTGAAAATGTCCTATCACATCTAGCATGAATCAGTTGTTTGCATTAATAATTATCACTCTAACTGGTGTCAGGCTGCTGAGCCTTATTGGTGTCATTTTTAATCTAGAAACAGTATTACAAAGTTTGAAAATAATGTATAGATGACATGGTTTAAATACTTGGACATATTTCTTCTCATGCTTTTACATATACTCACAAAGGAAAGAGAACCAGGTACTGTCCTGACTTCAGTATTTGTCTTGCATAAATACACATACAAAAGTGAGATTTTTTTTTTTTTATTTACTCCTAACTCTAGTGCTACCACCCTCYATGTTAGACTGTATTTACTTACATTAAACATTTCTCCCTTCAGCRGCGGGGAAATAACTACAAAGGCAAAACCCCCAGTAATGAGTAGGTCCTCCAAGCACATGCTGAAACAAGTGACTTCCATCTCCAAATTCTCCTCTTGTGAGTGGGATTAACAGCTCAGACCCCAAATCTTATATGCACCATACATCCTATTTTACAGCTAAATGCTTCCCCCTTTGGAATCAGCCCCATGTTCCAACAACTCCACAGTGTAGTTAAGGGGGGAGGGGGAAGAAAAAAGTAACATTGACTATGACTGTATGACTGACAATTTAATGTGGGATTACSACTTGCAGTGCTTATTCTGCTGTTATTCACTGGCTCAGATTTGGCTGAAAAGTCATCTCCCAAAAGGTCCAAACATAAGAGGTCTCTTGAAGAGTCCTTTGGGCCATGACAAATGAAACACTGACTATTTCAGTCAAACCTACTTTTGGCTAACAAATTATTTTTGTTGAATTATCCAAAAGTCTTATTCTAGAAGCAGTCTATGGTCCTAAAAAAACAAGCTGGAAATCCTTTTATCTGAAGGGGTTTTTCCAGCAATTATACCTGCTTCTAAAATACATTCAGCCCTTCAAAACAGTCACATGAATTGTCTTCCAGAAAACMCCTGCAATTGCCTGCACATTTCCTTGAAATTATTCAGCTGATTAATACACAGATTACAGCAAACACAACAGCTCTTCAGSTAATGTCCTTAGCTTGAAGTCTACACTAATTTTGTGAAGCCTAATGTGGAGACCTTGTGCCCAAATGTTTTCCAACTTTCTTCCAGCTGGATCAGATGTTCCAATAAAAGACATAATTTCAACCTGTAAATTTTGTCTTTTATGCCTAAATAAATGCAGGATGCCAGACCTACCAGGGTAAGGATTACCCAATTTATATTTTTAAATATGAAAATCAATACACGAAGGATGCCAGATCTGCAAGTCAGAAGCATAATGATTTTAAACAGTAAGTGGGGGGAAAAAAAGCTTCCAAGATTGTGTTACCAGCCTTTTGACACATTTCTAGCAAAGTGGCAACTTGAAAACATTTGCCCTTAAACTATGAGGTACAGTTTTTTAAAAACCTGTGCTCCCATTCATAGCTCAGATATTTAGTGTGTTTTTTTCCTACCCTCAATCTCCTCTTTTGTTGCTCCCCAAATCTGTTCCTCCAAAAGCAGAAATGCAAATGGATGCAAGACGTACCAGGCACACTGTTTCAAGTGTCAGAAGAAAACTTTGGTGTGAATAATGTTGAGGGCACCTGGGTTATAACATACTCTGCCTGCTAACATGTGTTAAAGACAGGGAAAAACTAATAGCTGCAAATCTCAAAGTAGATCTGAGCAGCCCATGGTACAAAAAAGCCAMATCATTGGGATCTGCTTGTCATCATGACTCTCATTATCCTTACCAGTAATTCACCAGTACAGGGACCTTAAAGATAAAAATTSCCCATGAAACAATATTAAACACACTGCTTATTTTGTGGCATCTGCAAGGTCACAAGTTGGTTATACAGTTCCCCTGTGAACTGAGACAGCCTCAAGGCTGAGGCAACTGTTTTACCTACAGGTTGCCAGTGTCCTGAAATTGCCCCTCCAGCCTTCTGTCCTGCAACCTCTGCTGTACCAGATTAAAGAGGACTAAACTTTCACTGGGCACTGCCCTTACCTAAACACATGTCTAAAGACACAGGCAGCTCACCTGAGGCTGTTRGTACAGACTATGGTGCAATAAATCCATCACCTCCTGGGTCTGGGAGCACTGGGGCAGGGACCTGGTGCTGCAGGCTGGAACCCACAAGAAACAGCCTCTTTTGATAGGCCTCCTGTAAGCTCTCAGCACAATCTTTAACAGCACAGCTCATGGGATGAGCTAGAACAAAACTTTTGCATTTATGTTATCACTCTATTTTGCTTTCCCAACACCTTGCYATTTCACAGGAGCTTGTGGGCTTCAACCCCCTTGGGGAGAGGGTGTGAACTCCAGCACATAATGTGAAATATTACTATTGTAAAAAAACTGTGAAGCCTTATTCAAGATGGTAAAAATCCACACAAAGAATGACCTTGGSAGAATCACCTTGGCATGCCCTTTCCTGCCCCAGTGTTCTTGGAGCTGTGGGATATTTGACTCTCTCAATCCTAACCCTAAGCCTGACCCTCACCACAACACTAGCCCAAACCCAAAGCTGGTGCAGCTGGTGCAGCAATGCTGGGGCCCTGCTGGGATCATGCTGGCATGCCTATTCCTGCCCCAGCAGGAGTCAATTTGTGCTGCAGGCACTGGGTGCCTTGGAATTGCCACTCCTTGGTGTATAAGAAGCATGCATTAGGAAAAAAAAAAAAAACAAACCTGCAAAGCTTTGAAGAGAAGCAGCAGGCAAAGCTGTTACAAGACATGCTCAATTCACAGCAGTGATTGCACTACAMCACCACAAACTAAGGGAAGCCAGCAGAAGAAACCCCTACACACAGACATTTCTAGAAATGTTTTGAAAAATTTGGTTCTATATATTGCTCTGGACAATGTAGAGATGCTTAATTTTAATTACCATCAGGGCTCTGAGAGCACAGATGGATGCCTGTTAATTAAAGCTAGCAGAGTTCTGTGTAAATTCAAAGAATAAAACAAATAAATATTAGCCTCACAAAAACATTCAAAGTAAAAGATGGTAATGAGTTTTGGAAGCAAGGAAGGAAATTGTTKTCAGTGGAAAACAGCCAGCAAAGATAATAGATCTCTACTAGCAGCTGACCATCACTAACAACTCTGTCTTATCAGGAAGCAACTTGTCAGGCAAATCYGCAGATTAGAGGGACTGCCAAAAGCCAGGCAGATATAATACAGGTATAGATCAATTTAGTCARGTGTTGTCCAAAATTGAGTGGCAAGAGTAGTAATGCAAGTTACCTCTTCTGAGGCAGGAGCAAGAAATAAAAATAAATTTTAAAAAATCTAGTCAACGTGCATGAAACCAGAAWAAGCAACTAAAGATTACCAAGAAAGATCACTGCTATGTTTTCAGTAAAAAGGCTAAAATGGGAAAGCAGGGACAATGGAACATTAGACAGATCAGTCCCCACTACCAATAGCCTCTGCTAAATTTCAACAACTGAGATCTATATCCTTTTATAGTTRATTTTGGACTCCAGAAGTGAAAGGTTCATAGTCCCAAATACTTAAGTGTTTCAAAACTATGAAACAAGGAATATTCAAGTGGGACAACTTTRACAGACACTGCTGCATGATTTCTTTTTGACACTGGAAACAAGGACATCAATTCCAAAGATGGATTCTTGCTAGAGTCAGTATCTGCAGTCATCAGCACATCTCCTAAAAGAGGTCAGTGAATAGCCTCAGCCTGTAGTTAATTTCAATAAACACAAGCCTAAAATGAACCAAAATCTTCACAATATCACACCTCCAACTTGGCAACAGACTCAAGATGTCACTCCACAAACTGCTCTGGCATRCAGTGTGTCCATGGAGTCCCACAGCCCCTCAGTTTTGTGTCTTTTGGTAGATTTAGCAAGAAAGGATCATGCTGTTCACAGTACARCCCCAAGCAAAACCCTCCCTTCAACACTGTCTTTTCCTGAGCACAGGTGTGACAACTGCAACTGAGCTGTGTTAGAGGATCTGCTTCTGAAGAGAAATAAGCCAGGGAAGATGTACAGAAATAGATGCATGAATGAAACAAGCTTCCATAAAAAGCCAACAGCAGCAGACCAGTCTTGACAGGGAGCATTAATCACTTCCTTAAAATACAAAACCTGGGTAAGTGGCAATAGTTGGTATGGTAAAGACAAATTATTTTCCAGGTGAGCAATCCTAGTTACAGGCAGCACAAGAAAAACAGCAGAGTTACAAATAATATGGGTGATAATCTACATTACTCATAAAAATGAATTGTATATTTATATTATTACRTACAGTATATCTTTATATTTTTTATAATATAAATAAAGGTATAAATAATATTCATTAATTAGTCTACAGATTCTACCAAACTATTTAACAATAAGGAAATGCCTCATCCTCTTCTAAAGCATTTGTTTGGTTTTCTTCTCTACAAGAAACCAGCTATGGTAGGACTGAGATGCAATATCATGCCAGTGTCCTCAGAAGCATTAAAAAACCCCAAAATATCAACTGCAGCATCTTGAAATCTTACCACAGATCAACTATGCAAAACTAAGCTCAAGTATGGCTATTTTAAGTACAGAAACTCTCGAGGTACAAAAACAAGGCTGAGTAATCACATAGAGAAAGTACCCTTAAAAAAAGAAAAAGAAAAAACACTGATAATGATGCAGTAATTTATTCCAGTAGCTCAAACATTACAGACATTATAGAGAGACTTTCAAAACCAGCATTGTTCCTACTGGTATTACCCACAAACATCCTCTTCAGTTTGTGTTAAAACTGGTCTACTGGAGAAAGAGGAAGATATCAGTAAAAGAAAGCATGAGACACTGCAAATGGTAAAATAAATTTTGAAGAGAAACAGACCCCTCCAGTTCTGGAAAGAGTATAAACCCCTGAGTGCAGCCTTCTCTTCAGCTAAGGACTCTGCTGAGCAGGAGGGCAGGCTTGCAGAGGCAGAGCAGGTGCCAGTGCTGCTCTGCTGTCCCTGGGACCCACCTGGTTGGGCACATGCTAAAGGCTTCTGGACAGCAGCCAGAACTGCTCTTCCACGTCTCTGAACAGAGCTGAACTTGTGCATTTGATCTTAACATYAGATTTTTGAAATCTGAATGTAGAAAAGCAGCCAAAAGCTCACAAAAAGTCAAATGCCAGGAAGAYTGAAAACCTACTAATTTCTCCACTATTAAAGCACAATTTAAGAAATTTCCATACACAGCATTTGTAGATTGCTTTTTCTCAGCAGTTTTCAATAATGTATATACTGCTGTTACACAGTAAAGATTACCACCTCCACAYATTATTTGCCAAATATTAATTATTCTGTCTTTTAAATATGCTTCTTATAGAAATTATTTATAATTGCTTCATCCTGTGACACTACAGAGCTGTACAAGTCATCAGTTTCAGATGCATCTTTGCCAAGCTATTTCGATTGTGCTCACAAATCTCAGGACTAAACACTCCAAATAAAGGATTGGCACCTTATTGGTTCTCAACTTTGACTCAATCTGAAGCCTTGTTGAGGTTGACTTCCAAATTTCAACCATTAACAAAGACAAAACATTTTATTATCCTGCCTTGTCATTCTCCCRTGACCCCTTAGCCACTAACAAGTGGCCGAACCCTGACAAACTGAGAGAGATGTTACAGATGCTGGGATAAGAATGCCTCCAGGAAGTGCAGCCTGGAAGATGTGGCTGCTTCACTCCTGGGGGGATGATTACATTTTTGGGAATGCCTAACACAGWCCTTGAAGCAGGAGCTAATGACCACTTCAATCTGAATGCTCTAATTAGGGGGTCATAAAGCCAAGGTCTTTCTTGCCCACCCTTTCCTGAGCCTCATCCCAGCAGTAAAAGCTAGATTGGAGATAGGCCATGACTTAACCCCTCCACTAGCACTGACAGCAAGGAATATCTACAGCCAAGACAGGAATCAACCTCCATGGGCACTCCAACACCTTGGCCATCTTACCAAGCATGGCCTGGGAGCGCTGCCCAGCATCCCTGCCAGCAGAAATGGCATCTGACAATGTGGCTCCCAGGAAAGGCAGGCATGCCAGGCACAGCCCTGCCCCACCATTTCCAGAGGTTAGCAGTGGCAGCTCCCTGTTCAGTCTRCTGGAGCACCATGTGTCTTGCCCTTCATGCCCATGGTGGAGCAGTTAGAGACTGTCACACACAACCTGCACTTCAGGGCCAGCCACCCTCATCTTCAGCTCCTCACCACCCACAGCACACTCCTGATGCCAGGGACCCACACACAGCACTGTAGCAGCCCATGTGTGAAGGAGCAGCACCTGMATGTGCCATTTTACAGTTCCCAGTTTCAATGTCAAGCTCACTTGACAGGTTGCCAGCCTTGCCTCTGCGTCCCAGCCCCTTCCCCCTGCACCCACACCTCCTGCCTGCCGGCTGTGTGACCACTGCTCACAAGATTGGTGACATAATCTAGGTTCAAAGCAGATTATTTTTAACTCAGCCCCCCACTCACTGATCTAAYTTACAGCAGAATATTACAGCAGTTGTACCAACACAGTTCGTGGGGCAGGGAGCCACAGGCAGGCACAAGCAGAGAAGAGCAGCTGGAGTTGCAGSAARTAAGGTTACTGCAGAGGCCAAGAACTGTGGCTTCAGAGGTGGCCAAGTGCCACATCCTGTCCTTTTTCTCCCCAAGATACAGGACATTTTCTTCTAATTAACCAGCAACCAGAAATTAAATTTACATACATCGGCCTATTTCTACTGAGTTCCTTTGCAAGTCAGCAATCCTCCTGAGTTAAAGTAATCCATTAATTCTAAGCCATGAATCCTCAAGGTTCAGAAACGGCTTCTAAGAACTCTAAAGGAAGAAACTAAGGTCATGCATTTTTAGGTTTAATCAAGAATAAATTTACTGGTCTCAGGTCCATATCTGCACTGAAATGTGGTTTGGGATCCACAAACAGACAGGGTTTAAAGCCATTGTTTTGAAGAAAAAATACCCAAGATCTGTGCTAGCAATAAACTGGATTGCAGATTTCCCTTATCTGCTGACATMTCTAGCTTTCTAATGTCAGTCTCTCTGCTGCTTACATGTTTAAATAGTTTTCCTCTTTTCTGTTCACACTACAGTTTCATTTTCTTCACACAACCCTTAACCTAACTTTCTTGCTGATTTGGGCTGCAGAGCACAGTGTCCATGCAGGTCACAAACTGGATGGACATAAATACTGGGGATCACATCAGGGCTCCTGGAGTCACTTGTAATTTAGCCATTTGATACATTTGACCAGCCAAGTTAAAAGCAATGATTCAGAGAATTTGAGCTCCCCTGCACAACACTGTCACAGAAGAGCAGTTTGGATTTTGGCCATTCATTGCTCTAAACCAAGCAGGAGACATGAATCGCCCTGCTAGTTAGAGACATTCATCAGGTTAACCAGCAGTCCCACACTTTACAGCATCTTCCTTGGGCACAGCAGCACCACACCAAGGAAGACAGTGGCTTGAGCTACGTGGCTTAGAYCCCAAATGAGCCACAACAAAAGCTGCTGGCAAGTATCTAACTTGCTCATATCGCAGCTTCATTCTCCTCCATGTGTGCAGTCCAGGTTCATGGCTACACCAAGCACCTGTCCATGCACACATTTGAGAAGGAAAAAAGACTACAGCCACTTCATATTGTCAGAGCAGTGTCTGAGGCCACATTAAGTGAGGCCAAGTTCAGATCAACTTCTTAAATAGCTCATCCCTACCCTATGAGGCAATCCCCCTGCACAGCATACGAGCCAGCAGCGCAGGGAGCTCTGCTGCTCTCAGGCAACCCCTTGCCAAGGACAGGAAAAGCCAGAAGGCAGCACATCTGGCAGAGCTTTCCCAGGAAAAGAAATGCTGCTTCACTGAAAGAAAGGCTCAAAAATGGTAGATAATAACAGGCCAGAAAAGGGATTGTACCCAACCCTAATGTGGATAAACTGAAACCAGGTGCTGCAAGCTAGTACTTAATGCTCAGAATTTCAGCCAAAATTTCTAATCCAGTGCTAATGATTTGAAAAAGCGCAGATGCCCATTGCTGTGTACCAGCCTGAGGACACAGTTTGCACAAGCAAAAGTTTAGTCTCAAAAAATAAATATGAGCAAAGAGAAATATTCCTGTTTACCAATTAAAAKATCATTTACATAACTACCATCTGCAGTCACTCCCCTCCCAATTAAAGTGAATCAAGAAACCCTTTCCCTCTGTCCCTCTGTGCACAGTGGATGTGCCTTTAATAGCTGTTGCCTTKATCTTCCTTTGAGTCTGATACAAGTGATCTTTCCTTAGTGCTCTAAATCAGCCCTGACTAYACCCTAGGATAGGACTGCTTTTCCCAATTATATCCATTACTGTTAGTCATCTGCTTCTTTCACTTTTTCTGGATCTTGTCATGTGCTCTTAACATAAATGGAGTTTTGCCATTGATTTCAGCAACAATAAAGTGGGAAAAAGCATTAGTCACAACACAGCATGACAGCACCAAATCATAAGGCTCAACACAAGTGCTCCTTGCATCTAATTTATTTCTCATTACAGTGATGGCACCAGAAACTSAGGCCTTTCCTCCTCCCCTCCTTCCAAGCAGCTCTGTGCAATGAGAAACTAAGCTCTGCATAAGGTCCATCAGAAAAGTGCCAACAGGTTGTTCTGGGGGATATTGCAGATGAGGCATTCCCTATAAGAAAGCAGTGAGAACCTCCTCTCCCATGCACCCATGTCAGGCACTGTGAAAGCTTTCTGCTCTAATACACTCATCTGCATTTCCCTCCTAAAAAAGGAAATCCTTCTAACTTCCAGATTTTCAGATGCCTAAAGTCAGAAAGTTCATATTTGCTGACTTCAGACCTCTTTTTTGAAATTGCAGCCAAAGGAGAGACTTGGCAAGGTGCACACMAACAGTACTTAGTAAGTTACTGCTATATAATGCAAAAGCTYACACATTGCACAGTACTTTTGTGGRATTAACTGTTGCAAAAGGCATTGCCAAAAGTAGTCAAGCYAGCTATGAAGTCTGTACTCTAACTTCTAGAGCAGGATTTAGCAGCACAAGTCCAATGCAAATACCTACGTATATATTGTTCTGTCCCAATCAAAATGTAGATGACTACATGACTGCAGTCACTAAAAATACTTAAAACCTCTTGAGATGTGAATTCAACCCAGAAATTCTTTTCCTTSTGCAGATTTAAGAGTATTTCAGCATAAAAGATTTCACTACATATTTGCTCTGAACAGTATTTTTTGGGCCCCATTTGAAAGAAGTCAGATTGAGGCAGCAGTTGACAGACTACCTAGTCCATTCCAAGTCAAATATCAATGAAACCTTTCCCTGAAGATTAACTTTCACACTTGGTACATCAGAGGTTTATCAAGATATATTGGTGTTGAAAATACAGTTTCCTAGTTAGGCAATTATTGATAAGTTCTACAAAAATAACTCTGCTGTTTCTACCTTGGTAAGTTCAGATATTCTTGGAACCAAAGATATTTCAATGATAGTTATTCACCATGCTTTTCATCTACAAATATATATCATGAATAAGAGTAACAATATTCACAAAATAGATACAGACTCTTATTCAACAATCCCAAGAAGAGTACAAAGAAGCCTTATTTCATTGGGTTTTAAAAGAGAAGTTCAGGTGACTTCACACAAAAACACTGTGGTACAAAAAAAGCAGCAGACTCAATGTCAAGGCAGAYACATAGAAAAAAGATTAAATCTAGGGAAAAAAGGTTAAAATTTGATTACTTGAAATACTCCTATACTAAATATCAGATTTAGAAAATAAAAACATACAAAATTTAATGTGTCMCTCTTAAGCATTTACTATTCTAAGTTGTAACTTCAAGAACCTTGTATCAAGAAACTTTGGGATAGTATCTCTGAAATAGATTCCAGAGAGCAGAGCTCTTTCTATGGAAATTGGCTGATCCCAAGAGCTTTYTAAATTAGCTATTTAATTCATGTATTTTTAAAATGCATTCCAGTAACACATTTGATCCTCACTTTTGTACTAAAACAAGGTAAAACATCTCAGGCTCMCAGCCAGCACATTGGGAGTTTTCTAGAAAATCAGGGCAATGCTTTTCAAAGAAAGATTTTCAGCCAGCTAGTCTTGGATTTGGCATGGTTATGAATCTGATGAGCTTCATTCAGAAATATTCATCCTTCACTGAACTGAAAAGGCCATTCATTTTTCAGCCCCATCAAATAACCAGCTGATTTTTTTATATTACCTACTGAACATTTCTGCTTCCCATCAGAAGAGCTAAACTTGCCATTGAAATAGAGGTAGTCAGTAAAAATCAGACACATTGTCTAATGAGTCCRTGCATGGCCCATTTCAGCTGATGCCCTGCCTACCATTTCACACACTGAAATGCAAGGCATTTTGTGCTGAATCTACTTAAGACATAATACACAATCAAATCTCAATACTGATTCAGGGCAATAATGACAGCATCCTTTTTAGTAATTTCGTTCAATCAATCTGCATATTAAAGAATCTTTTCAAGATTTTAACAGTGAAAAAGCCCAGGGTGAAGAGTCATGGCCCCACAGAGAAACACTTCAGAAGGCATATTCCAATASTAAAACCCAAGCCTCTCTGCTCACATGCCAAAAATCAGGTATGTGCAGAGAAAAAAGGGGTATGGAGGGAATGAGGACTGGGCTGCCTCTGCCCTGTCTGAGGCTGATATCCTGGTTTTCCTTCAGGGACTCCAGAAGGAGTATTGCCTCTGTTGGATGAACAGATTTTTCTATCACCAGAGCCAGCCTGAGCTGGTACTGAGGTGACTGCCAGGGCCATCACTTAACTGGAAAAGGCTGTGATCCATTACTGAAACAAATATTGCAAGTGAACTTGATAGATCAGCTGTTTAGCTTGTTGCTTCCACTTCCCAAGCAGCTGCAGCTCTTCCCAAACTCAGTGTATTGATTTCCTGACAACAAACGTCTCTACAGTGAAATCATGATGAAACAGCAGATAAGATAGCAAGAGTGCCAGATCAGCAACACCAATTCCCACAACACCTTAGAAATAATAGGAGTGTTCAGGAAGCCAACTGCTCTTATAAAAATAAATAAATAAAATRGTTTTTGGAAACACAGGGCTTTCCTTTTACGTGAAGGACCGTAGTGTCGTTGTATGAGGTCATACTAAATTTCTGCTAGGACCAGAAGTGTTCCTAAAAGCTCCATAATAGGAAATGTGTAAACACTATCCTTGCTGCCAGGGCACAGGCTGCTGTAAAACTGTATGTGAGAATAACTGTGAAACAATTGCCTGCCAGAGATGTTGCTAGGATGTGGCACAGCTCCAGCCTGGTTCCAGCAGGTGCTGGGGCACCCACGGCTCTGTGCTGGCTGCAGAGCAAAGCCTGCAGCTCACAGGGGCATCCAGGGCAGCATGAAGTGTCAGGCACTGAGGAAGCCAAACCCCAGGAACAAGGCAAGGCTAAAGCAAAATTCAACACACCTGGAAGCAATTATTAGGTATCTCAATTCCATTTTAGGGTGGAGGAGGATACACTTCAAACACTGCTCAGCCTAACAGAAGGGAAGAAGCGTCGTTACAAGGCAACATGCTTTATCAAAACAAGATGTTACATCTATACAAAAAGTAYATTTGCACCTCTTTACCTAGCCTCCTCTGTAAATCCATCCTCTGTCATGCCATACCTCAGCTCCCAGTCCCACTTTTCAGAAATTCATTTTGAGTCTGCTGCCTAATAAGCTCTTGCCACAGAAATCAAACTATGAAATGGTATAGAAATCAAACTTCTCTCCATTCTCATTCTTCAGATACCATGTCTTCAGTGGCCTGCTCATGCACCACTTGTTCCCTAAATGCTGCACATTAGCATAGAAATGCTTCCTCTAAATTGCCTTACCTCCTTTTTTTTACTTAAGAGAGGTTTATGTGAAAACTAAACATCTATGAGTTAAGACCATATTCTAATCCAAATGCAATATTACTTTTTACTGAGGATAGGTTTTTAAATTAAGAATATGTTACATCAATGAACTAAATTCACCCCTGTGTCTAACCATGGCCTGATCCTCCAGCCACTGAGCAACATCTTGTACCACTGGCCCTGCCCCTGAATGTGTTCATCACACAGACCAAGCCTGGATAATTGGAATGCAAATATATGCACAATTAGCAGCATCGCTGGACAATTTTAAAAACCTTCTGAAAACACTGTTCTTAAGTGATTCACTGTATTTTTATGGCTTTTTTCTCACAGCCATTGGCTCAAAAATCTTGGTTATTCTCAGGGGATCAGGAGAGAAACCAAGAGCTCTTGGACACAGGCTCCCTATCAGGCACAGAGCCCTGTAGGCTGCTCATGGCTCTTTCAAGTCCTAATTACCCCAATCTGGCTTTGTCAGAAGCCCCTAGAACTGTCCAGGAGCAACATGGCCTATTCTATCCATCCTCACCACAACCTCCCTCTGCAGAGAATATTCACTTAGAAAGAAATGTCATACAGGAGTTCTGAGCTGCCTCTCCCAGGCCACACCGCCACTAGAAGAGCTCAGATTTTAAGGCTCAGAACATGAACAATGAAGGGGAATAGATCTGCATCTGTGATGTATCCAGTGGCCTGAAAAATAGAGTTCTGTACATACATAATGATGCCAGTGTGCTGTGTTTTTGTCACTACTACAATCCAGTAAATGACAGAGATACATTGCTTTCACTGAAGTACCAGAAAGCCAAGTTAGAAACAGTAATAGCTTTGTATAATAAGGTATTTACTATTTGTATAATAAGGTATTTACTATATATACATATGGCAAACCAACTTCTTAGACAATAACATGGTCTACTGTGCCAACCATGTTATCATCTCCTCACTGCCACACTTGTTCATCAATCCCCAGAGTACCCAGCACAGCCTTGTACCAAAGGATGCTAGTACATCCTCTAACAGCCAGTGTGGCTACAGGAAGTTTATTCACCATCTGGATATCTTGGGATACTCCCCCTTCTCCCTCCAAGGCCACCCATTTAACGTGGAAGCAGAACGCCCATCACCAGCAGGCTGCAATGTGACCCCTTAACACAAGTCAGAGAAGAAGTAAGAACAGTGGGATCTTGATTTAGCTTCAGTAACCTAATGCAGAAGAACTGCTGGGAACACTTGAAATAATTGTCTTAATTACAGAAGTACTAACTAAATAGTTATGAGGGAATTTTTTAAAACACAAACCATTTTAAGTGCATCATCTGTCTGTGCATTCAGCTACCCTCTCTYTAAAATTATGTTTAGATTTTTCATTTCTTCTATTTGGCCTTTGTGTGTGTKTTTAGCATCAATAGGGATAAACTCAGCAGCTACCAAAAAGGCTGCTAAATGATACCTGAGGCAAGAAAATCCAAGGCTTACATGTGAGAATAATTTATGTCCATTGTTTTACCCAGGGGTTATTGTTTTCACCAAGGGTTACAGTGTATAGGGACACACATTCATGGTGCTCAGAGCAGTCAACAGGACTCCAGCTGTAATGTCACATACACATTTTCTCAGCATYTCCTACACAGAGACTGATAAGTGAAAATGAGGAGCCTTTATGAGTTGCTGTGCCAAGACCTGAAGCCTGCAGTGAGGAAAAGTTCATTGATTTCTTGATATGATTTCAGCAATCTAAGTAYAGTTTACAGCTTGCAGCACCATCAAAGCCAGCAATTGTGAAATGCTAAACTTCCAAATAATTMTTTGGTCAAATAGGCATGGCAAAGATAAATGGTTGGGTACTAGTCAGAACAAAAMACTTACCCAAATTATTCATTATGAAAGGACTAATTAAGCAACAGGGAGCCTGATCACTGTTCTGAATGACACAGGAGCGAGACAAAAGCTCACCTGTGCAGGAGGGATGAGAGGTCAGGAGAGCCATGTCTATTTCAGAAAGAAAACAAAGAGAAACAGACACATTCTGTAATTCATCTGTGWCTGCAGGCATGGGGCAGGACCAGCAGATACACTAAAGGACTCTACACTGAAACCCAACAAGACATGCAAATGACAAGGAAGCRTACAAAACTTTTCTGTCATTACACCTGTGCAAGAAACCATCAACTCTGAAGCCTCTCCTCACGYGTAGGAGATTTGCCTGAGCATTGCACGTCCCTGAAGAGGTGGGCACAGGCAGGAGTGCCCAGGTACCCAGAGCACAGCAGACAGTGCCTTTGGGGATACAGCAGTACCACGGCACAGACAGGAGCCAAATGCCCTGACAGCAGCAGGGCACCCCCAGAGCCTGAGCCCCACAGCCTCCGGCCCAGACAAATAACACATTCACTTACAGCACCTCCCCAGACGAGTTTTGAGCACGGCTCAGCCTCGCTCATTCCCACAGCCGCCCTGCGGAGCCCGGCTGCCACCGGCCAYGGAGCTGGGCCTCATCTCCAGCACGGCCCAGCAGCCGCTGCTCCCGGGACAGCTGCAGCCGACAGCCGAGCCAGGCTGGAGGGGTGTCCCAGCACCACCCSACCCTCACAGCACAGCCGCCCCGCCATGGCTCACCTCCATCGGCTCCATCGCCTCYAGGCCGCGGGTCCCGCACGGTGCCCGGCCGCCTGCGCCTCTCCTCAGCGGCATTCCCTGCTCCAGGGCTCTCCGGAGCCTCCTCAGTCCTGGCTGGTGGTCTTCGATGTGTTTTATCAACTCTTTACACTGAAACTCACAGTTCCTGAAGCACTTCACTCATTGAAACTTTACACAGTCACTGAGCACAGCAGCCCCACCACCTCTCCCTGCTGGAAAATATCCCGATTTTCTTGCAGCTTCGGCAACATCCTCACAGCCCAGGCACMGCAGGGCTTCAGCTCCGGACAGGGCTTTAGCTCGGGCACCTTCCAGCAGGCTCCATGGGGCCCACAGGCACTCAGAGCCTGCAGCAGCCCTTCCCATCAAAGATGCTTCTGGCAAAGCCCCGCCATCCCCAGGAGCAGCTCCCCTCCTGCATTTATCCTCCCTGGCGAGCTCCGGCCCCAGCCAGCTGCCCCTGCGAGGCTGAGGGCACATGGCAGCCCCAAGGCACAGGGCAGACCTCGGCTTCCATCARGTTTTGCCAAGAGTCACCTGTCTGTGAGGGGAAAAGGCTGAGGGCACAACCCCCTGACAACTTTCAGGTGTGCCTTTTCTAAACCAGGCTCATTAACATTCCTCATTAACACCTGCGGGGCACCACCGGCAGAAAGGCAGAGCTGCCCCTCAGGTGTGGCATGGGATACAACATTCCCTATTTAAAGTGAAATAAAAGCAGGGAGGCTCGCATGTGTAAGTTGTGTCCTGGGATGAGGGTTCCTGGGTTAAAACAGCACAGCAGGTATTCTCTGAGCAGTAGCCACAACACTTTTATACTGTGTATTTTAACCTCTGCTCAGCATGAAAGAACATGTAATTAGGGACCAGATATTAAACTCTTACAAGACCAAAGTGTTATGGTCAGCACGGGCTGCTGTGTGCTCATTCCTGGAGAGGAGCAGAGAAGTACAAAGAACTGTTTTCCACCACTYATTCATTACCACTGTACCTCTCTGAACCAGGTGTGCTTTACCACTGACAGCTCTGGCAGTTTGTGGTGGAGCTGCAGCCAGTGAAGCAGGTGAAAAGAACAAGCCCAAGGAGGTGAGCAGAGCTCAGCCCCAAACTCTGCTCTGGCACTCAGACCTTTCTCTCTGCCTCACAAGCTGCAGGACCCCCAGTGCCTCTAACCCCCCTGTATGGCACTGGCAGRGTCTGATGTCACCATCATATCAGAGAACCATTTCAGTTCTAAAGACCTTTATCATATCCAGTCCAACCATTAACCCAGCTCTAAGCCATGTCCCTAAGCACCACAYCCACACATCTTTTCAATACCTCCAGAGCTGGGGACTGGGCCACTTCCCTGAGCAGCCTATGCCATTGTTTGGCAAGCCTTTCAAGGTGATGAAATGTTTCCAAATATCCAATCTAAGCCTTCATTGGTGCCACTCGAGTCCATTTCCTCATTTCCTATCACTTGTTACTTGGGAAAAGAGAGGTCAAGTAGATATAAGGGTGTTCTGAAGAACAAAACAGGTCACCACTCCATCAACTAAGTTAGTACACCTAAAAACACCAGCTGACTGAGTGTGCAGAGTGTCTGATTTTAGTAAACTGACTGAATAATTGAGATATGAAGGGCTGATCCCAGACCAGTACTGCAAACATACAAAGGAACCACCAGTGGCAAATAAGCAAGCAATGAAAGCTGCCAAAAGTGATTCTCAAAGTTACATAAACAGTAAATATGTCACTTTTCCATTTTATGTCTCCCATGATAAACTGTTATGAGACATGCACATGGCTTGAAACAGATAATTGTTGATAACCCTGACTGGTGGGAGAAGGAGCCATCTGGCAGATGGAAAACAAGAAGGTGCCAAGAATTTAGCAGACTAGGGGGCCTGYGAATTTATGCATAGAGGTCTGCAGAGAGGAATATTTAGACAAAAGTTCAGCAACTCTGTTTCTATCTATACACAAAACAAATTGGAACATCAAAACTATCCGAATGATTATGAAAATTATTCCTATTTGAAATTCATCTTGAAACTGTGAGGAAAATCAGGGAATATRAAAGTGTGAACTTAGAAGTGAGGAATTCTTTCTGCATATCATGATTAATCACAAATGGTTACAGCACATAGCATCACATTTCTTCTTCTGTCCTTCAGGTTTCTATCCTCACTGCCTTTAACATGCAAATGCCTTTATTCATCCTCTCCTGACCTTKCTGCATGGTATCATTTGTTTCTTTCAATTTTCCTTAACAGTATTTCTTTCTTCCTATAGCAGAGAAAGAGCAACGTCTGATAAGCCCCGCTTTGTATTCCTTTCCTTTCTTCTAAGTGAATTTCTTTTGCCTTTGCTCTCCTCTTTATCCCTCCTGGGTAGAACAAGGGATATTGCTGGATGCAGTGTTCTAATTGTGAATCCACATTTTTCCACTGAGATCACTGCTCATTAGCCACTCTGCTGCTGACCCTTTGCAACAGCTGAGCTGCAGCCAACATCTCTTGCAGTTAAAGGGAAGTGAGGACATGACCCACATCAGTAGTCACAGGCAAAACACAATATTAATAAATTTATGTAACATATTTAGTGATTCTGGGGCTGGTTTTGCTGAAGCATCATGGATCACCACAAGGACCACACAGCACTGAGGTTGCCCAGGGAGATTGTGCAGTCTCTGTCCTTGCAGGTTTACAAGACCCACCAAAATAAAACCTGGAGCAGCCTAGTTTGATCTCATAAGCTTCAAGCAATAGTTTGGACCAGAAACCCCCATAGGCCCCCTCAGTACAAATGGATGAGGCCATGACTTCCAGAGGCACCCTGAAATAGAACTCCTGCTGACTCCTTCATAATATTCCAATGCCAACGAAAATGGMACATGCAGATATTCTTCAAAATCACACTTAAAGCTCACTAGACTCTTCAGATTTCTTAATATTGTATCAGTAGAGCCCCTTCCAGTTAGCAACTTCCACTTCAACTGGTGCTGGGACAAAGGTGGCTCAGCAGATCCTTTCTCACTCAGGCTGCTTTGCTAATAATTCATTTGGGRAGTTCCTGCAACGACATTTTCATCTTGTTTTTCAGCAGGAAAGTCCTATTCCATTCAAATCCCAGAGAAGAGCTGTTATTTAGACATGTTAACAAAACTCATTAGTTGCCAGGGAACCCAAATAAACCAGATAAACCTTATTTTTTACTTTAAATGTGCACAATATAATGAGTATTGCTGAAATGTTATCCTATRTATTCTTTAATTATGAAACATGCACATTTTTGTAAGATCTTGCTCAGGATCTCTGATACAAAATGCAAATCCTATGTACTGACTTCCAGGATAATTTAGCAGGAAGCACAGGCAGTTGAAGTCAGATACAYCAAGGGCAAGCATTCTCACATTGTCTTAGAGCCTCCAAATTAAATCTGCTTACCTTATTCATATGCATAATTCCAGCAGAGTAATATTTATACAACACCCTTAATTGAAATGACAGTAGAATAAGAACATTTGTGATCCATTCAATGAAGTAACAGAGGCAGCATTTGCCCCATGTTCAGTCTGTTCATGAAAAGCAGCCCCACACAGCTGGGCACAGCTGGCATTCACCTCTCCAAAGGGACCCATGCCTGCATTTATGGGATGCACAGGAGCAAAGCTGGAACACCAACTCAGACCACCTGTGAGGTGTGCAAGGGCTCACAYTAACACCTTTCATCTTCAACACACCACTAGCAAATAGAAATGAAGGGGGAAATAATCTCACTACTCTTCTCATGGCCCACAGAATGAGAAACCCTTGTTTCAGGATTGCTTATAACCATCACTATTTCACCTCTGAGGACCCAAGTTCTAATCATAATGAAAATACAAGATTTGTGGGTTTAAATTATGTTCCTCTTCCCTGTCACAGCATGATGTTTAATGTCTGACAAATTACAAAGTGATAGGAAAAATAAGGGAYTTCCTGCTTTTGTTAAGAAAGAATGAAAGATACTTGATTGAACATTTTTTCATTATCAGCTCCGAGCTTAGCAGCAGCAACTTGCACAGCTTTACACATCTTGTGGTTTAGCTGATTCAGTGTAAGGCAGAGGGTTTYCCTGTTTTCATGCACTGAATGATCATTGCAATTTACCACACCTGTTTGATGTTCTGGCTTTGTTCACAGCAGAAAGCAACACGTAGCTGCCCATTGGCCTTTCTCTTCCATCAAACCAACGTGCCAAGTCTTCMGAAGCATCTCCCTCCCGTGCAACTGAGTGCAGCCTGCACCTTGTTTATGCTATTGATCCTTTACTAATACAAGCATTGAAGAAGCATGCTGTAATTATTAAATCAGACAGAAAGCAAACCCAGGACTATTTTCAAGCTTAAAAGTCAAGTTTATTCTGACTACAGCTAGCTATCCCTCCTCACAAAAGGAAAACTTCTTTTGTAACCATGTCCTTCATCTTTCTGATACCTTATTTTTCCCTGTAATTTTCCACATTTAAAACTTTTTTTCAACTCTGTTTGGCTTGTTAAAGTTCCTCTACTTCTATTTCCTGAATCCAAAAAAGGGCTAAAAATCGTCTTTTAATTGCCAGTTGTTCACATACATATTTAATAGAGCAGCACTAAACATAGGGCTTAGCCCACCAGCATTTTATACAAGCAGGGTCCCATTCAGTTCTCCTGAAGCTTTACCTGAACAAACACGCAGTCCTTTATTTTGACAGAATTACCACTGCACTATTTGTTCTGTTCACCAAAGCACACCAGGGCGCAGTTGTACAGCATGTTGGGTGATTCCTTGCTGCAATGTAGTAGGTGGAGCTCAAACTATGGACCAGATTCAGAGGCTGTAACTCTACTGGCAGCGTTTGTATTGGGAAAGTGAAGCAGATGCTTGCAATGCACCACTATTAGAAGAGCAGCAAGTGCTCTCTCAGAATGACAGGATGAGCTTTTTAACATAATTAGGAGCCAAAGGACATTTTTGGAAGCTAAGTCAACTGGGCTCATCTGTTTCACACTCCCAGAGGCAATCAATTCCTGTTCACTTTACTCATCCTGAAAACTTTCCCAAAAAAGACCAAGGCATTCTGCACGCAGAAATGACCATGCATCAGCTCCCAAAATCCAAGGAGCTTTTGCTGTGACACGGGAAGCCCCATCCGGAGACCCAGGCTCAGCTCCCCGCTGGAGCCGAGGCGGGGGCGGTGTCCCGGGCGGGGCCGGCGTTCCAGGGGAGCTCCGGGGGCTCCCGGCTCCAGCCCGGCCCTGCCCGCAGCACGGGCCGAGCGCCGGCAGGGCAGGGGGAGCAGGCGGCCTCAGAACGCAGCCATGGAGGAAAAGCAAGCACCGCGCTCTACAAGCAGGTCACATTTTGAAGCACTGCCCCCGGACACAATAACCAAAGAAAATAAAAAACCCCGCTGGGTACAGCCCAAAGCCAAACACCCAAAATCCTCTCAGCACTGCACTGAACGTGCACATGTTAACACAGAACACATCATTCCACAACAACACAAGTACCTTAATCTGTATTTGAAACACCAAATGAACTATCCCTCCCGGTTCTAGCACCCTGTCCTAACAGGCCAATTAAAAGATCTCCCATTGCTAGATTTTATGTTATTTCACTGATGGTGAAAATGAGCTGAGGGAACCAACATGTAATGCAGTCATTTAGCAAGTGTATAGGCAACCTTATGCAATAATCTTTTAACTAGTTTATTAAATGTTTTTCCTTTTCAGAATAAATTCAACATCTAATGCCAAAATTTCATCAAGAACTCAAAAATCTTAGTAGCCAGTTATCAGCTGTTTAACTTGAGTTACAAGAAATAGACATATTACACATCACTAAAATTTTCACACATACACCCACACATACACACACACGTATCAGCATCCTGTTTATATTAATTTATTTTCACAAATCAATCTCCTTTTTCCTACTCATACTCTTCACATTTTCTGAAGGCACAACACCCAAATAGGCAATGTAAAATGTACTTCCTGTAGAAAAGTCTGTAGTCTCCTAAGAGAACAGTTTGGCAAAACTACGTTTGTTTAAAAACTCAAGTTCCAAAATGAGCCTTCAAAGAGCAGCAGAGAACACCAAGATTAAAAACTACTTAGGGTGTCTGCACTTTTCATATGCAACACACCACTTAACCTTTMATAAATCAGGACTTTTCCCAAGAAATTACAAAAGCGGAAGTAGTAAAATCTCTTTTTTTTTCTTTTTTTTTTAATCATCAAGTTTTAACGATGGGACAGACTCTAGGCAGAGCTCCCAGAAAGAGCCAGACCACCATCTGGCTCCATCCCAGAGCAATGACAATTCACAGGCAATGAGTTTCCAACCAGCGCTCTGAAATCAAACGCTGGGCTGGCTCCATCAAAGCTCTGTTACAGCCATGAACWCACAGCTGTACATTTCCTCCCTCCTCGTACATAAATATACCCTCAGACACAGACAAAGGGAAAAAATAAATCATTTTATGCATTTTTCTATGCTTCCCTGCTCTGCCTGTTACCAATCAGCGTCAAGAAATATCTTACATCTTATGTTTTGTTAGCACTATAGAATATATAGAATATATATAATTTTATTTTTGTTGTCACACATGCTAATGTTTCCAGTATGATAAATGTCTTTTTAAATCCTGCATTTCTTGTCACGCTGTAGATCCWCTTCTATTTGACAGTGACTCCTGGACATACATGTCAAGACAAAAATAAATACTGCTGCRATGGCAAACGTTTTAAAACTCTTAGGACACCAATACAGTGGCACTTGAAAGACTTTTTAAATACAACAGAAAAGACAATAGTTAAATAGAAACCTGCTTTGACACAGCCATGAAACCTGCACTACACTTGCAAGATCTGTATTCGTTTCTGCAAGAGCAGCTCCTGATCTTTGAACACATCAAATGTTGCACCCCAGCCCTCCGCCCATACCCTTTAAGAAGTCCACGTTGTTATTTTAAGCAAGCATCCCCTCCAGCTGTACATAAGCAACACTGTATTTCCCAAACAATTGAGGTAATTATAAAAATGAATATCATTTATTATTTTCTTTTATTACTATCATGTCTGAACATTTGCTTTCATACAAAAGTCTGGTTTTCAGCATTATGTTTTCCAAGGGCATCCCCTCCGCACCAATGGAGATAGAGATGTGTTAGGAATTGTGCAAGTTTTTGTTACCATCTTCAAACCCACAAGAACTTCATGAACACGATRTTGGCGTTTTAGAGAAGGAGGAAGGGGCTTTACACATATTTTCAGTTCCACTTGATTTTGTTTTTTTAAATCGCATCTAACCCAATGCAAAGGGGGCGAGTAAAAAAAAAACAAAAAAACAAAAAAAACAAACCCCAAACAAACAAAAAAAAACCCCCACGAAATCATCACATTACTGTATGTTACCCTTCAGCAGTCTTTGGAGGAAATCGGAGCCCAGGTTGCTTTTCCCGGCTCCCTCCCTCACTCAAGGCAGCCGGAGCGGCTCCTCTGCCCGGGCTCCGCCACCCCCGGGCGCCGCTGCCCCGTCACAGCCGCGGCTTCCTGAGCAACGTTCGGCTGAGGTCCTTCACCTCCTCGGGGCTGCCCACCCGCTCGTAGCCCAGCAGGGCCATGGGCTGCTGGCAGTACTCCTCCACCTGCTTGATCTGCTGGTAGCTGAGCGCGGTCCTCCAGGCACTCAGCGCCTGGGTGGCGTTCCTGGCCGACACCACGAACGGCTTGGAGGAGTAGCCGGGGCCGCTGGTCATGTTGAGGGCGAACTTCTCCATCTCCGGGCTGACCGCCAGGTTCACAAAGCCGTACACCTGCCGCAGGGTCTTGATGGGCTCCACCACCAGGTCCTCGTAGCGCACGGCCATGTAATTGCCCTGGAGCCAGTCGGGGGGGTGCAGAGCAGTCTGCAGGGTCTTGGCCATGCTGCTGCAGATGACCTCCATGGCACCCAGGGCATGGTAGTCCGAGCCGCCCCCGCCCTCCTTCTTCCCGCCCAGCTTGTGGCCAGCATCGAGGAAGGGCATGCGGTGGATGTGGGGGTCCCGGCTCCGCACCACCTGCAGGCTCTCCCGGATGAGGCCGTGCCGAGACTTGATGCGGGAGCTGGCGACAGCCCGGGGGTCCCGCACCAGATGGATGACTTTGAGGTCCAGGGTCGGGTCCCGCATGAGCGGGGCCAGGACGGCCAGGTCAAAGACACGGACGCCCTTGATGACCAGCGTGTGGTACTTGTGGCATTCCTCCTGGAAGCGGCTGAGGCGCTGCGGGGGACACTTTTTGCACACCCGGTCGTCTACCATCCCCACCACCTCCTTGCGATAGGCCGGGCAGAGGGGCGAGGAGCAGATGACCTTGTTGGTGGCCGCCCCGAAGATGCCGAGCGTGGTGAGGTTCTTGCCGGCGCCCGCCGTGCTGTAGAGCTGGAARACGGAGAGGTCGCATCGGTACAGGGAGCTCAGCATGTCGCGGGCCGCCCCTTGCAGCGAGACGGCGTCACCGGGGTACAGCTTCTGCCAGACGTGCCACACCGGCTCGTAGAGGAAAAACACCTCGGGGTTCTGGTTGAAGAGCTCCCCGAAGAAGGACGAGCCCGAGCGCCAGGTGGTGAAGACATAGACCAGCTGCCGCCGGGCGCCTGCCGGGCCGCGGCTCCCGGCCGGCGGCGGCGGCGGCGGGGGGTGGTGGCGGGGGGCTGCCGGGGGCTCCCCGCAGCGCCGCGGCTCCCGCCGCCACTTGTACTCCAGCAGGTTGAGCGCGGCGAGCAGCAGCAGCAGCGCGTAGCCCAGGCACAGCGCCAGCGCCTTCCGCCGGCACACTTTCATGCTGG
>JACDOX010000062.1:3925958-3939356 GCA_014549065.1 Cardinalis cardinalis
GCCCCCACCGCCGGAGGGCGGCGAGCGCTTCTGGGAGCCGCTCTCTGTTCCGCCGGGTCGCTCCCTTCAGCCTAGCCCGGTGAAAGGCTCCTCACCGGGTACCCCTCGCACAGCGGAGCAGCGCCGGTAACGGGCAAAACTGAAGAGAGGGAAAAGATCCCTGAAAGGCCTGAGAAGATTCCGGGGCCAGCCCCGCCGCCCTTGTCTTGGTTTGTGCGGAAACTCGGAGTTCTCAAAGGTTCTCCAACACGTTTTAAAAACCCCTCACACTGGATCTTCCTGGCAGAGCTCAGCACAAATCCATCCGCCCGCAGTTCTTCACCGTGTTTTTATAGCCGGTGTCCGGTCACCGAGCGGCCCCTTCGGTGCTGCCCCRAGCCCCGCGCAGCCCCGCGAGTGCCGGACAGAGCCCAGCGCAGCCCCGCTCCCGCCCCGGCTGGAGCCAGCACCGAGCCGGCGGCTGGCCAGCGATGGGCCCCGAGACTCCCTGCCCCGGGCGGGAATGGAAACGGGCAGCGCTTTCTTTTCTCCTGTGTCCTGAGACACGGCGCTGCGGGGAGAGCAGCGTAAGCCGTGGTGCAGCTCCAGAMAGCAGCGGTGCTTTAAAGCCGACCACATCCCAAAATGCGCCTGAGAAGGGCGCGGAGCGGCGGTGCCGCGGGACAGCGCGCTCGTGGGGCACAGGCTGCCCGGTGGGCTTGCGGCARAGCTCAGTGACTCTTACGGAATTTTCTCAGCGGTTTCCTCCGCCGCCGACCGAGCTCGGAGCACTCCGGGGCTGCTCACGAGTTACAGARGCATTCGGCCGCTCTCTCCTGTCCATTGCTCTCTCTCCCCGGCAGCTCTCGCACTGGTGCCGCGTTTCCCACCACGCACAGATCCGCACGGCCCATCTCCCCAGGCAGCCGGGAGCCTGGAGCGCTGGRGGCTGCCCCTGCCTCACACCAATCCCTCCACAGCAGATGACATTGGGGAGATTTTGCTGGAACCTTTATTAACAGCACGGYTCTGACACAACAGCAAAAGCTTTTAGACTCAGAAAGCAGATAAAGCGCAAATTCACCCGGTGTGTGCCTTGCCTGGTAGCACACTGTTTAATAAATGCAAGAAAACAGTACAAGAGGGTGAAGCAGCTAAATGTGTAAGCAATCTTCACATCCCTTATCAAAACATTTCAATACTCCTCCCACGTTTTCTGCAGGGATATTTAACAGTCAAGCTCCCTTTCTGGAAAAACTTCTAAGCCCCTTCCAGGCTCACAGTGAAGGGTAAGATCTGTAGCAGGAGGGCTCCTCTCCCCGAGCCTTGTCAGGGCAGGGTGGCAGCGGGGTGGGAGCAGGGGCTCCCCTCGTGTGCCGCAGCAGCGCCACCTGAGCCCGTGCCGGCTGCGGCGCCAGAGCGCACCAGGGCCGACTCGGAGCCGTCCCGCGAGCTGCCACTGACCTGGCGGCAGCGTCCAATGTCACTGCGACCTTGCACACAGGAGTAATTCGTTAATAGCAGACTTTAAATAACCATTAAATAGTCAAGAAAAAGTCTCTATTTCATCAAAGTGAGGGGGAAGGGGAAGCCATTTTTTCACCCTACAGTGCTCCAGAGGAAGTCACATTGTGTACATCTTTAAAGCCACACTGTGTACAAATTATTTGTATCTAGTTGGCAAAAGAAATGTGCAGTTTAAATGAGCTTAAAACGATTGACTTGTAACTCTTGAAACACAGTATATAATGAAAAATAAACCTCTGGAGCATTTTGTAGCATAAAATTCTTGCAGTTATTTTGTTCTTTAGTKCTAATCCATGAGTTTTTCACATAAAACAAGACTTTTGCTTTTTTATATATTTTATAAAGGTTCACATCAATTATTTATTTGGCTTTCCGTGCTCACTACAGACAAAACGACCATCACCTAGCTAAAGCAGAAATGTTTCTTTTTCATTCTGGAATGGTCTGCAGTAGCATCAATTAGCCTATATTAGGTGATGAATGACAACAGCAGTRCTGAGACGCTGGAGTTCATAAAGCAATATCTGCCACCACTATTGTTCTGCAGCACTAATGCAATAAAGGACGGAGACTACAGGGAGCAAAACCAATTCATAGCAGTGAAAAATCATTACAATACCATGAAGTTCTAATTAATCCCTTCTTTCCATTTCACTCGGTTGAAGAGAGATATGAAATTTTCTGAAAAAACCTACAATGCCAGCTCCAGTTCTTACAGCATTTAAAATTTAGCAAGTAACAAATAAAGATAAGCAAACATGAACTGCAGGTGTAACATCTGAAATAGTGAAACTAATCAGTAAAYTCAAACATGAAAAGCTGTAATTGGATTCTGCACCTTCCCTGCTGCTACACAGTGGTTACATCTCTCTGAATCAGCGAGTGAGGAGAACTGAAAGCAACACTGCCTTCATCAAACTGCTCCAACTCAACGAGGAAAACACGAGGCCAGCAGCTCTTTAATTCAACCTACATGCTGCTAAACAGAATCTTAYTTTTCAAAACTGGAGCAATGCAGGTATTTATGCTGTGCAGGTGGATCCAAGTACCCACGCACAACACAACTGTGATCAGTCATGTTCAGTGCAGCTGCTTTAGCTGATCTTCCCACAAGTTTCAGACTTGGTAGTCAAGTAGCACTTGAATAGCTCAATATCAATGAATATTGAATGAGTTTATATGGAAAAGATTTATACAGCCAACTTTCAATTCACAAGTTTGGAGCTTTGGTTATTTTTTTWAAATAATTTATACATCTGTTATATATAACTGTATACAACATATATGGCAAAGAAACACAAAAGTATTTAAAAAATGGTAAGAGGCACAGAAAGTGTGTGAAAGAKGAACATTCTGTAGCAAATACAGAACAAATACAGTTCTTCACAAATATATTCAGGTATTTCAGTGTACATTTTCCACCCTCTATTTTACTTCATGTCAATCTATTTTAGGCTCACTAATTTCAATATACTAGATCACYCATGTCAAATAATAAAAAGTTTCCTTTCTTCAAAAAGCAACATTTATCATTCAAAAAGTAAAATTCAAAGCCCAACACKTCTTTCTAGGCCAGCTTTACTTGCTGACAATTACATGTAGTTTGCTGTGAGGAGCAGAAGAGAATGCTGCTTTTCCAGTGCAGATTGTTACACACTACAAAACTCAGGTAGAAGTAGAGTGGCTGCATTTACCTCAAACTCTGCAGCCAGCAATGTGTAAAGTGAGGGATAAGTACCTGCAATTAAAATGCCCCAATTKAAAATATGAGGGGAAAATATTTTTTTCATTCAATACTTAGATATTTTATGTTACAGTTTAGTATTTTATAAACTATGTTTATGAATCTTACATGTAATATTTAGGCAACCCAAATCCTGACTAGCTGAATTTATTCCTCCCTCAAAGTGACACTGCCCCAGTCAGAATTCTCCAAGAGCCTCTCCATGACATCCTTTCATTTAAGCAATGGGGCTGAAAAAGGTTTCATCCTTATTGGAACACTTCCCCACTTTCTATTTTTTCATGCTTTAAGATTTGCCTTTCTCATGTTCACAAGCATGCARTGGGCACAAGGAGAAGTTTTTCCTGAAGTCAAACTTGAGCAAGATTTTATCTTTTAAAATAAATTGAAAGATGGAGATTTATGCTGTTATAAACCTAGTGTGAGATAAGTTCTGGGTGCTGATTAAATAGTCCTGTATCTAGCCTAATCAGGATAAATAGAGATCCTGAATTCCTCAAACATTGCCCAAAAGGGAGATTCTTAAAACTAAACCACAAATTATAGACCACAATATGTGAACAAAATTTATATAAAATTGAGTAGCTCTCAAAACCTATGAATTTGTTTAAGACTGCATTTTAGTCTCACCACTGGAGATGGGTGAGAAGAATCTCTACRGTAGCATTTAGAATTGCAGGTGTTTATATTTTGCACCCTTCCTTTTAGTAYTGTACATGATGCCTTAACAGCATATTCAACACGTCATGCAGCAGTGGCAGCTGATTTCCCTCAAAACACACTTTTTTCCAGGAATGTTGAATCCTTCAGCAGCCATTCCATTAAGTGATGGCTGCCACAATCTGCCTCCTCAAGTATCCATTTTCTCTTAGATGTTCCTTCTGAACTGTGTGTGCAGAAGCAGCTGGCAGAGACCAAAATTAAAGCAGCCACCCATAAACCAGAAATAAAAAACCAAGTGGACAACTTGTCTGAAACAAGCTGTTCCCTGCCACCTCAGTTTCTCTTTCATGTTCATTTCCAGTTGCACAGGTGACATTTTCAATAAACTACTTTTCAATAAATATTTATAAATTTCTATTTGTGCAACTGAAGGAATTCCAGAACTTTGCAAATGTCCTGGGGACACTGCAGTGTAGATCAGTCTCTACTTGACCTTTATTAAAAATTAGAAATCTTTTTTCAACTGTTGTGTAACTGGTTGAAGTTCTAAAGGAAATTAAGAGATTCTACTATAATAGCCATGCACCTTTAAAACAAAGGGCAATGCACTGTTTCACATCAATTCTTCCCAAACCTTTAGCAGGTCACACCTATGAGCTACCTCAGCCCCACCCATTTGGGCATCTCTCAACTTCAAATCCATGAGCCAAACCCCCTTCACCCCCAGGGCTTGGGGTGCTCAGGAGCCCTTCAGCTGCTCAGGGCAGCTCTGTCCCTGGATAGCATCCCTGTCCATAGCACCCTGTCCCAGGGGCTGGATAACATCCCTGTCCATAGCATCCCTGTCCCAGGGGCTGGATAGCATCCCAGTCCATAGCACCCTGTCCCAGAGGCTGGATAACATCCCAGTCCATAGCATCCCTGTCCCAGGGGCTGGATAACATCCCAGTCCATAGCACCCTGTCCCAGGGGCTGGATAACATCCCAGTCCATAGCATCCCTGTCCCAGGGGCTGGATAGCATCCCAGTCCATAGCATCCCTGTCCCAGGGGCTGGATAACATCCCAGTCCATAGTATCCCTGTCCCAGGGGCTCTGCCTGGCACCCCCCACCCCCTGCTGCACAGTCCCAGGGGCCTCACTTGCTCCTCCTGGCCCYGAGGGCAGCAGGCAGAAGCCACACAGCAATGTTCCCCTGGATCTAAGCTCTCAGGTGATGRAGCAAAATAGCCAGTCCTCATTTGACTACAGATTGGACAAGTTTAAATCCCAGGGAAGAGAGTTGCCAATCCCCATCTAAAAATTCAAACACAGAGCTTTGGGCAAGAGTGAGAATTCAGTTTCTCTCATAAGTAACATATAATGTGCTATAAATGACTGTCTGGGAAGGTTCTTGAAATTAATCCATTGCATCTTTTCAAACCTCAAAGTAACATAAATAATTCGCTAATTACTCTTGAAAATCCCAAGGATTTTAGAAAAAGAGACTCGCTATCTGTAGCATTTTCATATTTCYACTCCATACCACAGTGAAGACTTCCTGCAGGCTGGCATGAAAGATGAGTTTTCCCCTGGTGAAACTGCCTAGAAATCAGGCTTTATTACAAACTTATCTTCTTCCTTTCTCTCTCTCTATTTATTTATTTATTTAGTACAATTACCCTGTGCAAAAACAGAGAATGAGATGGTCAGAATCCAATCCCAGTCTCATGTCTAAAGTTTATAGCCAGTTCTTTTCCAGAACTTGCCCAAGGCAAAAGTCTCCATTCAGTTAATCAGCAGASTGTTCTTTTCTCATAGCACAGGGAAGATAACCTGAAAAGCCAGGAAAAAAAAATCACCAGAAATCCAAAAGATGCAGATTTCATGGTGAAAATGCCCAGTATCAGCTGCAGTGCAAACCTCTATGCCATAACAAGTTCAGAAGAGTCACCTCTACCCTCCTAAGTTTCTATCTGCAACAATGTGGTCAGTGTTTGCTCTAGCAGAATCTAGCAGGTGAAAACATTTGGCTAAATCATTTCTGAAACACCAGAGCTGTACCTCTTTAGCATGGCTCAAAAAATATGAAAACTGGTTTCTACTCCCAGTGATGGCTTTGGTGATGATTCTGATTGCTGGTAATGATCCTGGAAGTTCAACCCTGGGCAGAGGCTGCTCCATCTTCCACAAATCCAAATYGTATGCATCAATTCCACCCTCCTCTTCCCACGCCAGCTAAATTTTAAAACAAGAACAATTTGTCATACAGAATTAAGAAATTCTGCCAGGTTAAGTCTTTCTGTGAAAGATTTCTGAGAGCTTTACAAAGACCTTATGCTTACTGTTTCTCCTTGCTCACCTCTCTACAGGCATAGTTACCATACACAAGCTCTAATCTCAGACCTASGTCCAGCCTCAGGAGGCCAAGAAGGATTCAGGAAACACATTCCATACTTGCTTGCAGGCAGCCTCTTAACAAGGTCTTGAAGGGTCAAACTGATGGTTTGTATTTAAGGCCAACAGCTACAGCAAGTTCCCCAGTCCACACRAGAGTAAAAATAGAGCAGGTCCAGGGATATCAAAACATCCCATGTTTAAGARCTCTGAGCTCTAAGCAGAGATCTCAGTAACTGGGATTTGTAATCTATCCCAAAGGAATACTCTGGTCTCCAACATCAAGAGTTCATATCCCAGCCTTTCTCATCTTGTGGGGGCATCTGAGGTCTCTTTCTTCTTTTTCAWCTTTCACAGATCTTGCAGAACCTAAATTATCTTGGAGGTATTTGCTCCTCTCAGGTTTGAGTGCTGTGTTCAAGTGTCCCTGGAGCAAAGGGGAGAAGGACAGAGGCACAGAGGTAACAGCTCACAACTGCTAAGGGATGGCCCCAGCTCTGCACATCCCGCCCTGCACCTCATCCTGCGAGCTGCCCCCCCTGTGCCCACTCACCCCTTCCACAGGGCAAGCTGTCAAACAAGGCAGCAGAAAGGACAGGAGGGAACAAGAGACACAGGGAGGGCTGGAACAGGACCTGCCCCCAGAGCAGCACCAAGGGGTGACACTGGCCMTGCCACAGCACTCAAGGTCCCACTACAGCACCTCTCAGCTCCACACCCTCCCTGGCTCCTGCAACCTCTGCCAGCGCTAACGAGCTGCTCATCATCTCCCTGTCCCAGCAGCAGCCCCCAGTGGGAGTTTGCTTTCTTCAAGGGAGATTCACACAGACAAGCAGAGTGAGCAGCCCATGCCTCATTAATGAGTGAGAGGAGCACAGAGGTCGCTGCTGACAGAGGAACAGCAGCAGCCATGAGGGTTGGACAACACAGGCAGAACAGCACCGAGCAGCACAAGAGCTGCTGAGGCCRAGGAGCCGTTCATGCGTAACAGGCACCAACACTGCTCTCCCAGGTTAAAAATAAATCCATTTCTGGCAATCAGCAAACTGACAATTTTAGTGTTGCCATGTCAGTTGGAAAATTTTCTGTATAAAATACAAACCCAAAAGCAAGTAAGACAAAAAAGTCCCTGTGAAACTACTGTTTCCTCTTTAAATAACCACAAACAGAAAAGTTTCTAGCTTATGACAGAGTTACACTGTAGAACATCCCAGTACAAGACCAGACATCAGAAGTGGCAAATGGCACAGGCTCACCCACAAAAGCCAACACTACAGACAGAAGCAGGTGGAGGAAAAAACAGTACACAATTGTTTAAGACTTCTGTATCCTACAGGGGAAAGAGATTTGGACAAAATTAAATTAGCATTTTAGTTGTTATCTGTAACTTTTTGCATTTCTTGCATTTTTATTTGCATTACTGCCTCAAGTGATTACAGAGCAGATTTGCCATTTGTGGCTGACCTTGCTTTTCTCATCCCAAGATTCTGGGTTTTAAGGTGGTACACGAGCTCTTTGCTCTCGTGTCATGGGGACAGATGAACCCACATCAGTGATAGCTGCAATTCTAAACASATGCTTTGGGAAACACTGATTTGTTACTCTTGTTCCTAAGTGGTTGTTGATTCTTACACTTCAATACCTGCAAAGGGGAGGTGGGGGGGCCCACATGCACATGTACAGTGTCTGAATAATAACCTGACACTGATGCTCAGAAACCAACTCTTCCTCAAACAGCATTAGAAAAAATACACACAGCTGTTGTGCAGGGAAGTCAAAGGAAGCCAGAATTTAAAAAAGGCAGTTCAGAGACAACCACTTCTGTAACACTGGGAAGATTTTAATTGTTGCAAGGAGGCTCTATGTACTATGGAGCTTTCTGCAGCAGCACAGGGCCCACAGGTCAGCCTTTTGGAGACACTCCCAGGGCAGGACTGGCTCAGAGCAGATGCACCTGCAGCTGTGTCCTTTGAAGGCCTTCCTGTAAGCATGGGGATGTGCAGGAGGGCAGGGCAGGCTTCACCAAAGCTCATCAGCACAGATCTGGGAACATACCAGGGACACTCCCTTCCCAAGGACACCCCACTCTGTTCCAGGCTGCATGGGGGCTCTCAGCCAGGCTAGAACCAGGCTGYACAAGCTACACTCGCTTTCTCTGCTTTGGACAAGCCTGAACTCTGAAGCACAAACATTTGCCTCTGGTTTCCCTAAGGCAGGGCAGGAGAGGAGCCTGTTAGCCACTCGTGTCCCCATGCCCTCCCAAAGTGAAGAGCTGGACACTCACACTGAGGGCTCTCAGAGGATAACGGGCTCCCCCTCTTCCTCTACAACCCCACAAACCATTGAGAGACACAGGACCACAACCMCTCAGGACAGGACTTCATTTCACAAGGCTTCATCCGAATGCTACCTCCTGAATCCCAGATCAGTTATTACATTAACCACTCAGCACCTCGCCCCAAAATGCTGCAGAACACAAGTCCCTTAGTAATGGCACACGGTGACTGTACCCTGTCACTGCAACGTGACCTAAAGAAAAATAGATTTCATAAGCAGCCTGATTTTAAGTCTTCAATAATACTTTGCACCTTTTACAAAATATTTGTTAGCAGATGCCGCCCCCTTCCCRCTTCTCTTTGTGGAAAAGCCAAGCTATAAACAAAAGTACAAAAGCAGGAGGAAATTAAGACTGAGCAAGATCAAAAGATATTCTTTTCYACAGGGCAAAAAAGTCCAGGCAATTCAGTAGAAGATACAGATTCTTAATTGCTCTTATGAGACTACTGGGTAAGATCAGCTGTTTTAGAGTCTAGGACATGAAGTAAAGAACAAGAGGTATGGCAATGGTATTGAGAGAACAGATTACTGAAAAAGGCATTGCATAATAGAGCAGTTACAAAATACACCCTAATGGGTGTGCTCCTTTAGCTCTCTTGCTACTTGGCTTAAGCTTTCCATAATCACTGATGAGAATTTTGTAAAAGCTGAAATGAAAATTAATTATTGAAAAGTACCTGAAATGCTAAGTGATTTTCTACCCTGAGGGTTTCTAGCTGTTAAATGAAATATACAATTGATTCTGCAGATAAAATACTTCTGTGCAAAGCATCTTTAGTCCCACTTGACTCAGAACACTGACATTTATCACTCCTCCATTTATAAACAGCTACAAGATAAAAGTAATGAAGAAGTTAATTGGATCTGAAGTGATCATCTTCCCACTGAACAGTTAGGATTCTCCCTGTCCCCAACTGATTTTAGTACCTACTTTTCTTTCTAGAAAGCCTCATCTGGTCTGTGCCAGGTATAAATATACAGCATTTAAGAAAAAAATAATTGGTTTATAATAGTTTAGCAACCAAAGTCCCTGCTGAATCCTATCCTGAAACACCTTATGTTACAGGGAGAAAAAAATACAAAAAATAAACTCTGCATATTTCTGAAACAGATTCTTTATAATGTATTACAAACAGATAAAAGGTGTATTCTTTTCTCATTATCAATGCATCTATTCAATACTCATTCTAAGAAAGTCTTTACAGTATTCATGCAGTCTTCATATTTTCAGTTCCTGATCACTGCAGAGTTCTCATTAGCAAACATCACATAYGCGATGTGTTGCATCACATACGCAACAATTTACATAACCTTAKAACAATGTCTCTCATCAGGGAAGAAAGAGAGAAATTTTTTTTCTTTTTTTAAGACCTTTTAGATCCTGCTTCTGGAAGTGCAGCCAGTGAGGCTATTTACATGTCCAATAGGTTCTCCCCAACACATTTACAAATCTCTAACTGTGAGAAGCCTGTGGACACACCAATGTACCAGCAGGCCATCCTGCAGCACTCTGTGCCTGCAGCTAAGCACAGCTTTGGCTTTTACAAACAGTTCACAAGAGGCCAGGTCCCTTTTGATTTTAGAGTTTTATTTCCATCTCCCCACACCTCCACGTATAAACACTGAAACCTCCCCGTTTCTCCCCCCTCCCCCTCTCCCACCCACAGAGAGGTTGCATGGTGAGGTGATGCAATTTAAAGCCACATCAATGCCTAACACACAGAACAGGTTTGGAGAAGGGAAAGCCTAATATGAAAAAAAGAAGTTAAACAGCCTCTTGAATAAAAAATATTAATAAATATGTAGTAAAATTTAATTTTTCCCATCTTGAAGGATTTTCACAACAGAAGAACTAATTCAGTAAAATAAGGCAAAAGCTGTCCTTTTGCAGRAAATCAGTTTTAGAAAACAAGAGTGTAATGAAGGCTGGAATTATTGTATCTATATGTAAGAAATCACAGAGCCTCAGGCCTGCTGTCCTTTGGTGCTCCCCATGTGTGCCACAAAGGTGGCTTGTTACTGAGACATCAGTGACACACAYGCTACACACACCCCCAGAGACTGTGTCTTTGCAGCGGCCCTTTTGTAAAAATGAACAAAAACATTACAGTGCTGTTACAAATATTCCCTGTGGTTAAAATGCAGACATAGGAAGCAAAGATTTACCTGTAAGGCTTATCAGGGTAGGTACCAGCCTGTTGGACTCTTCTTACAGTAAAATCTCAGAGCAGGAAAGMAAGCCCATCCACTGGATTCAGAAGGTGCCTGTATCTGGAGTCAAACCATGAGAACACAACAGAGCCACGCTGCACTGAACCATCCAGCACCCCAGTCTGAAACACACAGCACTCCCAAACAAACCCTGCACTCCCTCAGGGATCTGTATCATCACTGGGACAAGAAAACATCATCTTCATTTTCTGTTCAGATTTTATTTGAAATCTAATTCAAATTGTCAAAGCTACAAAAAGGGGGAACATTTGGGTTATTTCTGCTATGTCACAACATTCTAAAAACAAAATATCACTACTGCCAGCAGATCAGTTACACACATTTCTGATGAAACTTCTAAACACAAAAATGTTTCTTTTGGGAAATAGTCACAATGAAGATATTTTGTACAATATAAAACAATGACAGGTCTACAGATGCCGATACTCATGAGTATACACGTGCATTCACAAAAAAAAAAAAATCAGGAATGCTTTTTTGTTTTTTAACAGACTGTTCAGGCACAAAAACAAAACCGCATTTCCAGTAAGTGACAGCATCATAAAAAATATTAACATTGTCAGTGTTTGCTTTTCTTTGACTTCTTGTGAGATCTGTGAGGAGAACGGGACTGAGACCTGGATTTTTTCCCTGACTTTTTAGGGGATCTGGATCGGGATCTTCTTGATCTTTTGGGTGTCCTGGAGCCAGATGGTGACCTGCCAAAAAAAAAAAAAAAGACAAATATTAATAAATATTAATAGAGAAAAGCACTTTTTCCTGAAGTTATTTGTATTCATTTATTGAGCCAAACGAGGCAGAAAACATCTTTCCTAATAATGAAAGTAACAGGATGATATCTTGCTTTTGAGAAAAAGGCCATTTTTACATTATATAAGGTTTTGAGAGTATTTTGGGCTTAACTTCAGTGCTTAGGACCCACATGAATAATAACACACACTTGTCCTTAAATCCACCTCAGGAATTCACAGTCTTTCACATAAGCCTCAGCCAGCTTGGCTCTTGTATGAATTGCAGCCTATGTCCACAAAGAAATGAAAAACTATGTTCAATTGTGTTMCAGTGAAGTACTTTTGATTCTCATCAAGCATATTCAGAATGTGATGCAGCCCCACAGAAAAAGAAGGGACACTGAATAAATTTACTGTCCTCTAATCCACACCTAATATATTGATCTAATATAATGAAACCAGAATGAGCATCATAGTAACTCTAAAAAAAAAACTCAACTACTTTTCTACTTTTATTTGAAATCCTTATTCATGTAAGCACAAGAATACTGTAGTTAATGTGCTATGATYTTTTCAACACCATCAAAGGAGTAGTCCTCAGCCTGACTGAGGAATTTTACATCAGTAAGATATTTTATACCTCTAAAGGAAGTGGAAGGTGAACTTTCAAGATACAGCAGCTTTAGCAGAATAACAAAATTTCACCTCAAGTTTAACATTAACTAAAGATAAATATTTGTGTCAGAGGTTAGGAAATACCTAGGTCAGAAACAAAACCCCATAAGCAGTATCTGATTTTTTTTTCCCCTTAAAAAACAAACTATGGGAGTGAAGAGCTTCATGTAAGCTGATCATCAGTGAAAGGCTGCATGGTCACCCCAATTTGAGAGGTTCTATAGAAGGGCTACAGGAATTCTAGGACTACAGAAGACTTATCCTTTGAAAATAAAAAGCTAAGAAAGCAGCAAGGTACTCTGGTTTAAAGCAGCATTTCTTAAAATCATCAGTAAATAGGTAAATTAACAGGTTAAAAAACCACAGCAGAGCAGAATCTGGAGCTGATTATCAGGGCAGGAGGCTGTGTGGACTTCCAACCCCAGTGCTGAAAGGCATTAATGAGGAATGCRCACTACAGATCCTGTGAGAGAAAGTACCTGAGTATCAAATGTGCTCTGCTGAGCACCCCCCTGCCCCCCAAAGCCCAGGCAAGCACACCCACCAGCTCCCTGAACCAGAGAAGATACCAGCTCACCTTTTGCCTTTTTTACTGACATCTCTGGGAGAATCTTTGTGCGAGGAGCGGGAGCGGGAGCTCTCCTTGTGGGAGCGCTCGGAGCGCTCGGATTTGGGCGAGGGGGACTTGGCGCGGCGGCTGCCGCTGCTGCGGGACGGGCTGGGGGAGGCGCTGTGCCGCCTCTTCCTGCACGGCAGGGAAAACACGCGGTCAGAACATCTGCTCCCCTCTGCAGGCATGTGCTTGAGCCAATGGCATGTCAGTGATTTGCAAGTAATTAAGGGATTGTAGGCTTTTTATTATTAAAACAAAAAATCAAGTTTAACGTGTGCAACAGATTTTCTCTGCTTGAAAAAAATTAAGGCCTGTGAGGCATTTGGTAATGATGATGGTGGAATGGTAAACACATTCTGTCACAGCTCCCTTTAACCATAGCTACACTTTTAGAACCACAGCAGAGTTTTGCTGTGCAAGCATCAGAAGATCAGTGTCCCATCAGCTGCTTCAAGCCCAGCTGCTCAGGATCTGCACTGGGAGAGGAATACCACTGAAAGCACTGCCTCTCATCTGTGCAGG